>JBBJLS010000128.1:31812872-31828318 GCA_037577275.1 Bryconaethiops microstoma | reverse complement strand
CTGTGAATAGAGATTTTCCATTGAAAAGGAAAGGGTAGTCCAAGACTAGGCTTAATCCCTGTCTGGGAAACTGCCCCTTAACGTTTAAAACATGTTAGGTCATACAGTCTATATATGCAAAAACTACTTTGAATTCATAATTATTATCATATCACAAGAAGGAAAAAGTACTATTGATTTGTGTGAGGGTCAGAAGCTAGCCTACCTGGTCTAAACTCATAGAAGAGCAAAAACACCTACAATGAGCACATGTGCCTCAGAACTGGACTATGGAGCAACGGGGCTGGTCTGATGAATCATGTTTTCTTTTACATCATGTAGATGAGGTAGGCAAGAGGGAAGAGATGGCATTAGGAGGCACTATGGAAAGAAGGCAAGCTGAAGGAGGCAGTGTGATTCCGTGGGCAACGTTCTGTTGGGAAACCTCATTTCTAGACCTGTGTGGGCAATCAAACTGTTATAAGGTTATTTACAATTTTAAGGGAAAGAGCAATTGTATTAAAGGGTTAAAGAGTGTTTGAGCATGAGCTGTACAGGCTCATGTGTGTGTGCACGTTTGTTTGTGCATGTGTGTGCGTGAGAGGGAGGAAGCGAGCAAGCGCGAGACAAAGAGATTGCGTGTGTATTGATGCGTGCATGGGAGAAAGAGAATAGTCAAAGGGACAGATTACATGCAAAGATAAATCTATTGATGTACATATAAATCTGAGTTTTTTCAAACACAGTTTAATATTTCAAACACAGTTTAAAACCTGAACACAAACCCATTCACAGAAGTTTTATAGCGTTTGTTTCTGAAGTTACGATACACTACTTTGTGCCCAGATATTAAAATTCAACCTCACGTGTTTAGATGTTTTCACAAATATCTAAAGTTTTATCCATCATCCTCACAAAGTTTCTCTGGATGTTTGGAGAGAAATTCAGTGTGGGAATTGCATCCAGTTGCTGCTGGGAATCATCCGGTCTGCCATGGTCCAGGGAAAAAGCCTCTGCAGTTAAAAATGAAGGACTTCGTCGCCTCACTTACTTAAATGGCTGTCGCAATCTTGACTTTTTTGATGGCTTGTTGCAACTTTGATCAAACCTCTAGGACATACTCACTGAAATTTAAGCAAGACCATTGTTCTCTGTTTGGAACAAAGCTGAGTTCTTTGTCTTGCAGATAAAGGATGATGACAGCCTCCCTTATATACATCCACCTTGAAGCAGAACCAGAAGAGAGAAAGAATGTGTGAGTTGGCCAGCTTTTATAACCCTTAGAATAGACCCTGCCTCTAGGAGCAGATTCCATCCAATCTGTGATGGAATGCTGCTTTGCATTTCTGGTGGACAGCATGGTACCTACATGTGGATGTCACTTTGACATGTACCACCTACCTACAAAATGTGGCAGACCAAGTACACCCCTTCATGACAACGTTATTCCACAATGGCAGTGGCCTCTTTTAGCAAGATTGTGTTCCCTGGCACACTGCTAACGTTGTTGGAATAATTTGACGAATACGACAAAGAATTGGACCCCAAATAAAAATGTTATAAATAAATTGCCTATTTGAGATCTCATAAGTCTAATATTGACCAGACCAAGTGATTAGGTAGTTGCCCCTGCGATCATGGTTCAGTCATGTGTTCAAATCCCACGACTTGCCAGTGGTACCACTGATGTACCGTAGAGTAAGGTACCGTCCCCACACGCTGCTCCCGGGAACCCGTTGCTGGCTGCTCACTGCTTCACTTGGTGAATGGGTTAAATGCAGAGAAAAAACTTCACATTGTTCACACTGTGTGCTGTGCTGTGTTCACTTATGACTATAAAGGACCAAATCACTTTCCTCCGTTCACTGTTTATTGCAGAATATAGACATTGTCAAAATGTACCACTCTCCATTTAATATAGACACGGAAAAGTCAGCCCACTTTGAATTCATTGTTTTTTGGTGAAATCATGAACTAATATACATATATGTCCCAAAGTATCCAGACAGTCCTTCTGTTTCATGACTTTAGCTTCTTTAAGGTGCGCACACAACTTGTGTCAATAGAAAAGCATTGCTGACTGAATAGGGAACTCTTATAAACAGTGTGTAGTTGTGTGTAAAGCCTCCAACTTTGTACCGTGGATCAGTGGTATCTCATTCTCTGGAGTGATGGAGCTCAAGCCAGTTATTTTGGGATGAGTTGTAATGGAGTTTGTGATCCAGAACTAATCCAACAACAGTTGGATGCGACCTTACTCATGCTTTTGAGGCTTAATGCAATCAAATGTCGCAGCAATGTTCCCACATCTAGAACAAAATCCTAGAAGAGTGTAGTCTGTTACTGCAACTAAGAGGGCACAAGCACCCTACTAATACCACCAATTTCATAAGAAATGTCAAAAGGACAGCTGTTTACAAACTTTTCCATGTGTATTCAGCTCAACAGCAATTTTGCTGGGGCCCGGATGTCATGAGGAAATAGTCTGTTGTCTTTGCTTTGCCCTGTCTCTTCCTCCATGTTTTGTGCACTTCTCTCCCTCGTTGCTGTATTACCACATATCTAGACCCATCTTCCTCTTGCATGACCAGATATTTGCTTGTGTCTGCCACCTGCTTCCTGCTCCAGTTTCAACATCATTATGCACAGGAACCTTTAATATTTATGTGCTTGTGGTTTTACTTTCGCAACTTGCACCTGTGGGGTGTAAGTGAGGGGTCCACATTTGCCTTTCCATTATTGGAAAGTTACTGGGGAAGTGAGTCACAGCAGATGAGTCACACTGGCGTTTTTCTTTTGTACAAACACAACGGCCATTGTACATGGCATTTAGCACCCAAGTATCTACAACTGAGAACAACTGTGTTGATGGGACTATGAAATGGACATAGAATGTACAAATCAACAAAATGATAATTGTTCCATAGTCAAATGGGGATTGCGCCCATGCAATGAAAAGTGTGTTTAATGTGCTTTAGTGTTTACATTTTACGTTACATGTTACATTTCACGTGATGACGAACAAAAGGGTAAAGGGGACCTTTGGCTGACTCTCTTATCCAGAGCGACTTACAATCATTAGTTACACAGACAGTCCCCCTGGAGACACTGAGGGTTAAGTGTCTTGTTCAAGGACTCAATGGTAGAAGACGGGGTGTTCGAACCTGCGACTTTGTGGTCATCGGGTTCACAGGCAAGTGTTTTACTCACTCAGGCTACTACCACAAAAGTGAAAGGGAAGTTGCATTAATGCTGTGGGATTTTCAGCACTTCTCAGTTGATTTCAGAGTTTAGAGCTTTGGGAAAATTCGTCTAAATGATTGAGAAAAAACTAAGATTTTTTGTGAATCTTGCCCCATTTAATTCTGCTGCTCACATATAAGCGCAGTGCAGCTTTTATTGTAAAGCTCTGTTACAGAGCTGTGCGTTACTGCTTACACTTTACTGTCAGGCTCATGTCAAAATGGAAAAGGGACTAATAATTACTGTATTAACTGCAAATGTGTAGTGGAACTATGTTTGACACTGCGCGCGCATATGAATGTTTTGACGCGTGTGTGTGTCTGCATGGTGGCTCAGGGCTGCTGTATTACAGTCTGACTCACACTGCGCTGTGTGAGGCTCTGACAGCAATCAGAGCAGGGTCTGCACCCACTAGCATTAAAGGACCATAACTCTATTACACATACTGTGAACTCACATAGCTTTAAAATGATCATCTTGAGTGTTTAATGAGGTTGTTTATGGACAAATATTTCTTACTCTAGTTAATAGAAGCATTTATTGAGGGTGTTTATGGATTGATATCTCCTATTCTACTGTATAGTAGCTTTTATTAATGTCTGTTATTTCAGTTAAATCCAACATTATAAAATGTTGGATTTACTTAAAATGGTATGTCATGCAGGCTTAGAAACTATTTGAATGAGTAACATGCACTCAATTAATCCATGTAAACTGCACACAAATGATCTAGACTGATGTGTAACTTAATGTGGTTCTGCAACCCAAGCTACATACATCAACAAAGAGAGTAGGTAGTTTACCAAAGAAGATTAAAAAGATGCACAAACAAACAAAGATAGGCCAGGGGTTTGAAAAAGACAAAAAGAGTAAGTAAAGATAGTAGAATAACATGCAAATAAAGGATTAGAAGTGGTGAATGATGGGGAAGATTTTCTGACCAAACATATGCTTATGAAGTAAAGAAAACCCTCACGAATTTGCGGTTCAGCAGTCGCAGATTTTTTTCTGAGAACCGAACGAATAATTGTTTGTGGAACCCCCACACAAATTCACGGAAAGCGCAGAAATCCTCCACATTGTTTTTGCTATTTTTAGTGATAAATTATTAAGAAAAATATAATTTACTAATTTTGTTACATAAATATCAATGTAAATTCAGCAAAAGTTCCATATAAAATATAACTGTGTACATTTTTTTAATCACTGTCGAGAGAACTAAAAACGAAAAGGCGTCTTGGGATGGTGGAATACCCCTGTACTCAGAGGCACTGTATTTTCATTACTGTAAATTAAATTCATTTATTACGACAGCACATACCAAAGAAAACGTGCTTGCGTGAATTACAGTCCAGTCTACATCGGTATTTTACATTCTAGCACTGCAGGAGACAGCAGTTCAGTGTACACTGTACAGTATGGATACATTTTTTTAAGGGTAACGTATTAAGCTGAGTTTAAAATAAAATTAAAGTGTTTTGGGAGCATATCTGGCAGCAGATTTAGCTTTTAAATTGTAAAAATAGGCATTTTTAGGCATTTGTCTTATCACATCACAAATTCACGGTTTATCATTATTCGCATTCATTATTGTAGGGGGTTTACTGTAACATGAACATGAAAAAATAATTAAAACAACAGATTTCTTTTTTTAGTTTGAGTTTTTCTTGATGTTGTTTCTGGACTTATATCTCATATCTTAATGTATAGGAATGTTTAGTGCGTGGTTTAGAGACTAATGTATTCTGTGCTATTTTATAGGAGCACCTGATCCATGGGCGCCGGAACCATTATAGCATGATACTTTTCAAAATCATGCTTTTGCCACAAACAACACACACTTTTACCCTCCCAGACAACAGTGGGTACAGTAGAGAACAGCGCGCACCCCCATACACACACTTTCCCCACCTTGGATTACAGCCTAGGCATAGAGCACTGCACCCCCGCCCCACCCTCCGAACTACAGCTGAGACGTAGAGCGCTGCATCCCCTCGACATTTCAAAAGCTTCCGGTGCCCATGGCCTGTTCTCATTGTTTATGGACTGATATCTTCCTTTCTAGTATATAGAAGTGTTGAGAAAGACTTACTTCCCGATTTAGAGAATAGGACAGTTTTCTTTCATATTGTACATTAAGAGTCTATTATTAAATGCTTAACACTTTTTTCTTTTTTTCCTCAGTTTGTGGCCTTTGCCTCTTTGTTCTTCATCATGGTTTCCATCACCACCTTCTGCCTGGAGACCCATGAGGCCTTCAACACTATCATCAACAAAACAGATACGCTACGGAATGACAGTCTGATGGACGTTTCTCCACAGTATGAAATTGAGACTGACCCAGCGCTAACCTATGTGGAGGGTGTCTGTGTTTTATGGTTTACCTTCGAGTTCCTGGTTAGAGTGACTTTCAGCCCTGATAAGCTGGAGTTTGTGAAAAGCGTCCTGAACATCATCGACTTTGTGGCAATCCTGCCCTTCTACTTGGAGGTGGGCCTGAGTGGCCTTTCATCCAAAGCAGCCAAAGACGTTTTGGGTTTCCTGCGAGTTGTCCGATTTGTCCGGATCCTTCGGATTTTCAAGCTAACCCGCCATTTTGTTGGTTTGCGGGTTTTGGGCCACACCCTTCGGGCCAGTGTCAATGAGTTTTTCCTACTCATCATCTTTCTTGCCCTTGGAGTCCTCATCTTTGCCACCATGATCTACTATGCTGAGCGAATTGGCGCTAACCCCAATGACCCCACAGCTAGTGATCACACCATGTTCAAAAACATCCCCATCGGGTTCTGGTGGGCTGTGGTTACTATGACGACACTAGGCTATGGGGACATGTATCCGCAGACATGGTCAGGCATGCTGGTGGGGGCACTATGTGCTCTAGCAGGCGTGCTAACGATAGCCATGCCTGTGCCCGTCATTGTGAATAACTTTGGCATGTACTACTCTTTGGCCATGGCTAAGCAGAAGCTGCCCAAGAAGCGAAAGAAGCACATCCCTCAAGCCATCCAGGCCACTTCACCTGGTTACTGCAGGACTGATCTCAGCATGGCTTGCAACAGCACCCAGGGCCGTGGCCTAGAGCGCCACAGATCAGGTACAAAACACAAATCAGGTACAAAAAAAACAACACAGATCAGATCAAACATGGCTGGGATTATCTCAGTGCATGTTCAGGTCTGGGCAGGCAGTAAAGAGACCAAAGGGATCAATTTTAGGTGCTATTCTTAGGATACATAAAATTAGGATGCCTTGTTGTTTCCAGGGGGGTTAACAGAGATAATACAAATGGTTTGTTTTAAAATGTGTAAAACTGTCTGAGTATTTTGGGATCTAGGAGCCATGTTTTCTACAGGCAGAGAGTGTGTTTGTGCCGGGATGTGTTTGAGCCACAAGATCTACCGATTCAAAGACCTCTAGAAGGTGTAGGTGTGTTATGTCAGGGTTGGAACATAACTTTGTAGGAGGATTGATCTTCTGTTTGGGTCAAAGTATCCTTCTATTTTTTATTTGCCTCATAAGACAGGTCAGGGTTGCCATTGCACTTAAATGAATAGATAAATCAGGTATATAGGACAGCAAAAGAGATGTACAGTACTGTTCAAATGTCAGAGACCACCCTTTGGTTTATTTAATTTCTAAAAAAGGTAATTTTTCAACATCATGAAACAGGAGAAACCACATATTCAACAGAAAATTACACAGAATGTGCAAAACTATCAGTATTTAGAATAACTGTGTAGCATCTATCCTATATTCTTATGTCAACCAGCTGGGTCTGTCCAACTAAAGCTGTTCATGTTACCTATACATGAAACTAACATTCACACAAACAACTACTCAAACACACCTCAGCTGCCATGTATACATCTTTGAAAAAAGGATTTTAAAAAAAGGAATTTAATAAAATATTAAAGCTGCATAGAAAACAGGACTCAGTTTTGTGTATGTTATTGCTTTTGGACTATGCTGAAAATAAAACAAAAAAGTTTAAAAGGTGGTCACTGACTTTTGTAGAGTATTATAAATGTGTATAAATTACTATAGCTGTGGGCTGAGGGTGTAGAAGGTGGCTGTATTGGGGTGTAAAGGTATTGAGTGTGGGTGGACTAGGACTAATGAGAGGGTGGGGACTTGGAGTAATGAGGTGGTAAGTGAGTAAGTGTAGACTGGGGTGATGGAGAGTCATGTTTGTGGGATTTGAAGTAGGCATCGTCCAGGAGCATCTGTTTTGCAGATGAGTGTTTCTATAAGAGTCTGTATAAGGTTCTGGATGATTTATACTGGCATTAATGTGACAAAAACAATATAATTTTTTTCCTCTAGCATTCTATTAAATAGTACTGCATGTAACTTGTGTTAACACCACACTGAACTACATTTAGGTGAAAATTCACAGTGACCTTGCACATTATCAGTAAAGAAAATTACTACTTACTAATTCTTACTGTTTCTGGCAGTATTGTGAAGTTTTGGAAACGTTGGAGTGAAAAATGTAGGATAAAGGTCCAATCAGAATAATATTTATTTATTAATATTGGGATGGGAAATACACCAGTATTTAAGCGCACTACATGCTAATGTTTAATGGCTAATTCAAACGTCCCATTTGTAACGCCACACCACTAGTACTAGGTTCCCTTCATAGCACAAGCTCCGTCAAAATAATGTCCCACTTTATCTGGATAGCCTCTTACAAAAATTATTTTATGATTAACACCAGGAACAAAGTTAGGGTTTAGTGTAGGTTTTGTTTAAAGGTTGATCATGCAAACATCAGACAGTTAGCTAACATGTTAGCTAACTGTTGCTTTTATAAAACACCATGTAAGATGACACTACAGAACTTACACTGTAGGTTGAGGCTATGTTTTACTCTGCTGAAATCTACAGTTCTGTGAAAAAGGTTTGAGCTATTTCTGATTTCTACATATTATGCTTCCAAAGACCCAGACTTTCTTGTATTTTTAAGTGTAGTCTTGAGGAGTAGTTTTCAAGGCTTCCTGAAGGACTTTAAAGGCTCTCCTTTTCAGTCCAGTCCCTAAACCTGACCAGTTTCAGAGGAATGTTTTGTATTTGTGAAGCTGTGACCTACATATGAATCATTAAAGCATAACAAATCACATCCAAGTTAAGGCCTGATCCAGTGAAGAAACTGGTGCAGGTGATTCAAGATGACCAGGCGGTGATTAGTATACTGGTGGTGCTGAATGCTGAGTGGTTTGAACACCTTACCATGGCACCTTGAATCTTTAGGCATTTTGCAGCCTGTTGCATTAAAACATTTGTTCTCATTTCTTTCATTTAATCTATTCAAAATGTCGAAAAATAGGACAGTTTGCCAGGCATTACGTAGTATCTTTGCACCAACAAGGTGATTCAAAGCAAAATATAAAGAAATGAGGGGTGGCTCAAGATTTTTGCACTTTACTATATGTTTATGCCCTGACAGGAGGCAAGTATTATGAGCATGTTATGTTACATTGTTTTTTTCAGTTGGATTAGTTGTTCAGAATTGTTGCCATTTTGTCAGTTTTGAATTTTGTATATAAGAGAAATAACAAAGAAATTATCCATCCCTAGAATTTAGAAATGATCCTGCTGGGCTGCAAATATGATTGGTGATTTAGCTTTTTTTCAAAGAGTTATTTTAAAAAGTACAGAGCTAATAGCACTTTTCCCTTTCTTCTATAAATTTAGCATCTTAGTGATATGATTGTGTTTAGAAGATGATTTTTTTTTTCAGATTTGCTTGTAGTGACAAATAATTGCCGTGTGTACAGTCTTGAGAAACTTTTTGAAAAAATGTTTGTCTTTTTTTGACCTTGAAATAAACAGAAAAAGTGATTGCAGGCAAAAATCTACCCATGCATAATATAATTTGAACAGGATTGATTATATAATTATGGAGTTAACAGTGTAATGAATAAAGACATGTACTATGTAAGTGTATGTCTAAGTAGTAGAGCAGTATAAAATGGCAGTAATAAATTTTGTTTTTTGAGTTACTGTTTGGTTGCGTTAGAACGTCTCACTTTGAAGTTTCTCTGAACTTTCCCCTTTCCTTTACTCCCACTAGTGTTATCTGCAGATTTTAGTGCAGGAAGTGACATCACCATGTCCCCAGAAGAGCGGGTTCCAATGCGTCGGGTTAGCATGCGTGAACCTGACCGGCACAGCGGAGGAACCTGCTTCCTACTGGCTCCCAGCGACTACACCTGCACTGCAGAGACCGCCATCCGCAAAACAGGTGCACTCCCTATGGCCAGTCACATCTCAGTTCCAGTCTAAATCTTTCTGACCATTTAATCCATTGACTCTCATCCAGTCACTCCAGTCTCAGCCTGGGTTTTCTGATGGGTCTAACAGCAGTGTCTGCACATCATGATCATAGTCATAAGCACTTGCTCATTCATACGGTCCTTTATTTTGTGGTGTGAATATGCCTTCTCCACATGAGTGGTTTAGGAGGTCATAAATACGTCTCGGATTTTTCTTGATTTATTTGCTCTGAAATGGTACAGTGCTGCCATAAACATAGTCTATCATATGTAATGTAGTATTGTCAAAGGCAATCGAACTAATGTTCCCTTAGCGATTCTCAACAATGCTAATTTCAACTGCAAAGGGTGAATTGAAATAAAATGGTGCTGGAATATATGCATACGTTTTTAGCATTGCTAATTAACTGCCTGTCAAACCTTAGGGTTATAGCATTGTGGTTAGAACGATTGTCATTACTTACATTTTAGACTTACATTTAGTGGGGAAACTGCTTCTTTTCACCACTGGCCACCACATTCTTCCTTTAGAGTACGTCCCTTATGAATTTACAGCAGAATAAAGCTCTGGGACGATTGTGGATATTTATAAGTCCAGGCAACAATGTTTGATATGCAGTGCCATAAGCATGGTAATCCTCCTGCAAGAGGAAATGTAACCTTGCCTAAGGGAGCTCGCCATATTTGTAAGGTCACAACCTTTCACAGTCTTCTTTCAACCAGTCGCTATAGACCATCTGAAGGTTAGCTCTAAATGTTAGTATATTGCTATATACTAACTATATATTGCTATATATTGCTATATACTTTCCCTTAGCATATTGCTAACCAAACCTGTGGAAACCTCTAAAATGTATTACATTATGGATTCTTCATGCCTATAGCAAACATACACGTATTTCTAATTATATTATATTATATTATATTACATTAATATACATAATATACATCTTCTTGCAATAAGGGCTTCTGGTACATTTTAATAATAATTAATAAATTCCTTAAAAATATTATTATTTATTATATTTATGGGCCTGTTAACTTATGTTTTTACATTTACTGAGTTACTACTGTCTGTGCTATGATGTACAAACACATAGTTAAAGGTTTAAAATGATGCCGACTGTTCTGCAATGGATCGTGCTCTTTATTAGCCAAAGCTGACAGATTACAGAAATCCTTCCACAATCATCCCTGATGTATTTAATCTTTTATGTTACTGTTACCAGCTTCAGGTATGTACCATTAAATAATTTAGGAAATTTTTTAAAGTTTTAAGTGTGATTGCAATTTATTCCTCACAATTACTGGGAGCATTAATAAATACAGAAAATGTCTTGAGAGAAATACATTCCAAATTTCATTTAAACTTACCCATAAATAATGTGAGCCACAGAGTTGTGAATCGATAGCAGGTTCAGGTTGTCGTTAACATTCTGATTTGGATGTGCATGAGGTTCACACTGCACTTGGCCAAGCTAATGCACCGTCTGTGTGTGTGTATATGTGTCTATACATGTGTGCATATGTGTGTGCATGTTCGTGTGTATGAGTGTGTAGTAGGACTGCACCGATATAGAATTGCTGCACAAATAATGAAAAATGAAACTAAAATTAACCCAGTGGCCAATATTGATCAATTTCACTTTTATATTTAAAAACAGGCTCACACTAAAATCCACTGAGTGTAAGATGGATTAATACAGCATTGGTGTTATAAATGAGCTAACTGTTAATGCTATCTGGTTCTATTCCTTAGACCAGTTTTTTCCAACACAGGTGTGTGTTTCCTCATGTGTGTGTTAACGTTGCATTCTCTTATGTCTGAAGGTTGTGTGAAATCTCGAAGTTTAAACAGCGTAGCAGACTTGGCAGGCAACGTCCTGCACCTGTCTTCAGTGACCACGCCCTACAGCTCGCCCTGTGCAATCAGACGTGTTAAATCCCGAATTCCATCAGCTCTGTGACCACACAGACACAGCTAATACAAAGACTTCTGATACGGGCCAAGCACTACCTAAGCTTCTCCCCTCGTGGCATAGTTACCCCTGCCTATGCATAAATTTGTTTATACACTGTGTTTCCTGAGGTACACCTGTCTTGTACCTACGCTCAACAGCCTTAATCTACTTTGCTATATTGGAGATCAACTGCAGGCTGTGGCTCATTTGTTTCTACACAATTTATGACCACTAGTATGAGAGGCACTGCTAAGGTGGAAAAAAAAAATCGAGGCAAAAGCAGCTCGATAATTAGAAACTGACCAGTGATGAAGGACTAGAGGTTGATTAACACCAACTGTATATCAACAGCTGGCCTAACCAAGGAGGAGATTGTAATAAAGTGGTCAAAGAGTGTGCGCTATGTTTAAAACTTCACAATGGAGCAAAATATATTCACATATTTCATGTATTCACAACCTTATTTAGCCTGCAATTAGTTATCTGGGTTGTTAGTCTACAAGGAGCCTACACAGTGTGTTAAAACACTCACACACACACACACACACACTAGTATGCCACTACCACATCAGCATTGCTGCTTTGCTGTGAACTGTCGACCATCCAAACAATATCTTGTCAGCAGTGCTCCATTGATAGACAAGAAAGATAGAGACCACAAATAACTGATAGATAAACAGCTGTAAACCTACAAAGTGCACCGACATGGTAGGTGTGAAAATAGCTACAATGTGGGACTTTCTAATAAAGTGGATACTCTGTGTACTCTATGCTAAAGCTCCACTGAACACAGTAAAAATGGTATGTTACTTCTGAGCTGTTTTAATATTCTGAGATAAGTGAACATCTCATTGTAAGTTGATGTAGCGTAATCTGTGTGTTACATTCTGTTAATGTATTTGAAGTTTAATAGACTTTTGGGCAGATCAGACAATAATAATTCCGTAAGTTAAAACAGTTTAAACACCAAATTTATTTTTTTTTGGTTACAGCAAACATTACTACATGACCAACATGACTAATGAATATTAATGAAGCTGCTATTTAGTGTGTAACGCATTAAAATCTTGGCAATAAAGAGACTGTTTAAGAGGACTTTAATGAACAGGTCTATTCAGGGACATGATGCGTGCATAAAACAGTCTTAAAGTGACTATGTTAAGAAGAGCATGATATTGTATGGCTGCAAATGCTGTCCGAGTGTGTGTGTGTGTGTGTGTGTGTGTGTGTGTACACACTCCACTGTGTGCATCCCAGTTACAGTCCAGCTGTACTGAGTGCACTGTTTTAAGTTTATTTTGTGATTTCTGCATGATTCCACACTGCCTGTGTACTTCCACTGTCCATTACCATGTCACGGGTTTTATACACACAGATAACATCTCAGAAGGTGTGTTCACTGCTTTCACTTGAGCTGAGGGCAGTGTTCACAGCCAAACTGTGTTCTTTTGATTTTGCTGAACTACTCCTTTCAGATGCTGGTATTGTTTATTTTACTGACGAAAAGTATTAAAGAGCTATATGTAAACATGCTGTGAAAAAAAATTGTATTGTGAACTTTATTTGGCATAGCTGGACTGTATATAATAATGTCAAGTTATGTTTCATCAAAAGCTCTACGTCTATTTATGAATGACAAAATGTTTCATGTAAAATGCATTGTTATTCTACAAATAAATAATGAAACAGCTGAGGATGATTTTCAATTGGTGCATTAATAACTGTCATAATGTCTTAGCCATTGTTTTTTAATAATAACATTATCATTATTATTATTATTATTATTATTATTATTATTAGTCATGGCTGTGCCTCAGCAATTGTGGGAGTGTCTCTTGTGAAACAGGAAGGTTGCTAAGCAACTGTCCAGGTCTATTTTCTCTCATTACATTTTTCCAGCATAAACCACATTTCCCACAATGCTTCATGCCCTTTTCAGTCTGTCACCTGTGGTACTGCTAAAAATCACCTCACCCATGCATTAACATGCACTGCCTGCTTGCTCTGAAATTATGTGCACTATACATGCTTTATTGTTTATTTCGGAAATTATGTGTGTATTGTAGATTTAGTAATATGAATATAAGAGCTTTCAGAATAGACTCATTTGAAGTTACATTTTGACAAGTTATGTTTTCCTTTTACCTCTTAAATGCATGACTCGGATCACTAGCAAACTGAGGCCCTTGCAAAATCTATTGTTATTGCAATAAAATATTTTGTTTTGCGTACAAGTTTTACCATTCAGTTTTTAAATTTGTGCAGGGTCACTTGCAACAACCAGCCATTTAAAGGTTGAAGGTTTACCCATTTGGATGCATTTAAAACTTAAACACATATGCATTCAAGGGTTAAACATGTTTTAAGGACAAGATACATTATCGCTGAAAAAATATATATTTCCTATAATTTTAAAGTAGTGTCACAATGTCATGATGAACTCACCTACAGAAATGGACTTAATTTGAATGTTAAGAATGTTTTTTCCTTCTCTGCAAAGTTACTTTTTCAGAGATGCAAGGTTTTGTTCCGACACTGACAACATGCCTTTAAAGGTGTGATGCCTGCACGCTTAAGGGTAAACATCCATCCATCCATCCAAGAGTTAATTGCACACATGCATTTGAGGGTGAATATCCATGCAGTTTTTTTACACTCATATAAGGTATTTAAACAGCTATGTATTTAAGGATTAAACAACCATGCATTCAAGCATGGAACACTCATGCATTTAAGAGTTAAAGCAAAGACATTGAAAAATGATAAAAAAAAAAAAAAGAAGATTGAACCACATTTATGAGTTGCAAAAAAAGTATTGTGATGTTTCTTAACGTTATTGATGTATAAGATGTTGTTGGGTTTGCAGCTGCCATCAAACCTCTAGCCGAGGTTCAGCTAATATCGGCCAGAGGAGGGGAAGGAGGGGCCAGCACAGATTCAGATGGATTCGACGATTTGGACTGGACAGTGTGGAACAGAATAACTCTGTGAGTGGACAGCGTGGAAGTGAATGTTCCTTTGTTTGGACAGCACGGAATAGAATAACTGTGACTAGACAGCCTGGAAACACGTTTCCCTTGTGTTCGGACAGCGTGGCACAGAAAACTCTGTGATTGAACGGTCTGGAAATTGTGTGACTGGACATTTTCAGGACTGCACACAGTCTGGCATTGGGACGTTCTGGAAGTTGGCATTTCTGGGCGTTTAGAGCTTTTCCTTGTTTCATGTAGTGAAACTAAAGCCAGACGGTGGAAGAAAGAAGAAATTAAGGAGACAGAACGAAAAGAGAGTGGACTTCACTATTTTCCTCCTGAAGCCAGCTTACTGTTTAAACGCTGCATTTGTACAGAGGAACACACCCGTCTACCTAATGTCCCTGCTGCCTTTCTGACCCCAAGGCCTCTTCTGCCTCTTACAGCAGTGCAGCAGGTAGTGTTTAAAAAACAAACACACATACACACGCACACACGCGCGCGCACACACACACACACACACATACACGCACCACATGCCACCCCTAAACCCCACCCACCATGGTCTACATTCTCGCAATAAGTGTATGAAGATGTGTAGAGGCACCATGTGTTTGAAAATGGAGTAAAAGTGGAGTATTAGTGTGAATTACTCATATTAACGAGTAGAAACAGAATAAGACATACATGCTAAGATTAATAAATGTGACATACTGTCATTAATGCTTTTATTCTTTTTTTTAGTATTTATGGTGGATTCTTTATTGCAGTGTATGTGTGTGTGTGTGTGTGTGTGTGTATGTGTGTGTGTGCCTGTTTATGTAAACACTGTCGAGCTCTACTTTCTTCTTATTTCCTAGAAGGTCTCCCAAGCGTGAAAGAAAGTTTGATGTGATGTGCAATAATAAGCCGAACCGAAACACACTGTGATTTCAGTTCAGTACACACACACACACACACACACACACACACACACACACACACACACACACACACACACACACACACACACA
>JBBJLS010000128.1:31793969-31804685 GCA_037577275.1 Bryconaethiops microstoma | reverse complement strand
TCTCTCTCTCTGGGTGGGTAGGGTGGTCCTCCCTCTCCCCCATCACTCAGTATAACTGTCCTCTCTCTCTCTGGGTGTCCTCCCAGCTTAGTAGCATTGTGTTACAGGGATACAACTTGACTTTCAGTAAAATGTCGTGAGTCCTCCAGAAGCCTGAGGGTGGAGATTTGCGGAGCCTCACTCTAAACCTAAACCATCTCGAACAGTTGTCGACGATACACCAACCCGACTGGTGCCGGGGTCTCCGGGCCAGGCTGGCTCGTTCTCATCGTACCGCTCGAGCACAAAGACTCTGACAGCTGGATGTGATCCACACCCTTCATCTCCCACTCAAGGAGGTTTTACACATCCCAGGCTCCGGAACAGAGCACGGTCCCAGTAAGCGCTTCTGAAAAAGGGGTTTTAATCTCCTTTCTGCCAAAGACCCACCTAAGGGAGAGAACCCCTCCTCCCGCCCAGCAACCGCACAGGCCCCTTTATCTCCCCCCACACGGAGTCGAGGGAAAGGGATTTCCATAGTATCCGCGGAGCATATGCAGAATGCAAATGGAGTCTCGTCCATGAATATGTAGGACCTGCAGCGGGGAGGTCTGCTTTGAATAATCCTTCCCTTTCGCTCTGACAGCTGTGCAGGGCCACTCCAGCAGGAGTGAGGAGCAGGTCCGCCGTCGGGCCGTCGGCAGGCTCAGAGGATAAAGCTGCGTCCATAAATAATACAGAAAGGTACACTGGAAAGCATCTATCGAGGTTAATACTCCCGACGCCATTCGCTTGTAGGTTTATGCTCGCCCCTCGCCGCCTTTAAAGCATATTCCTGCCTCTGAAAACCGGCCGTCCTCCCCTAAAGCCAATCCACCTTCCAGCACATGCACACACTGCAATTAAGCACCTGGTGGGCCACAATAAAACAGTGGTCTGGCATTCCTGCGCTGACGAGGCTGCCAGCGCATTGAAGTCCACGGACCAGCGCACGCCCAGCACTGGCCTACGAGGAACGCGATGTGTGGAAACAATAACAGAGAAATAATGGACGGGTTCCTGTTGTTGTTTTTTTCCCCGTCTCTTTTTCTCTATTGTCTATTTGTGCCCCGCCACGTCTCATTAATCACACCGTGCCGATTTGAACCATAAACGAGCGGCACGCCGTACAGTTCTCTGTCTATTTGGCCCCGACGTGCTAAATGAATGTAATTTAATACACTGCTCTAATCACCTCCATCATTTTAATGTAGTCACTAATGGAAACAAGCTTTGGTCGATGCCTTGTGGATGATTCATCCTCACTCGTTTCATTTGTTCATCTCTCGCCCTCCCATCCCTCGTAAACGCTGCAGCAGTCGGGCGGAGAAAACCTCCCCCAGGAAGAACCTCGAGAACTTGACCCACGTAGTGAAGACGTTTATCTTACTTTAACCTTGAGTGGAACAAAACGCGGAAACAAACAAACAGAAGGACGAGGGATCGTTAGGGGAGACAGTCGGGCCTGCTTGATTAGTGCGGCACCGAAGGTTGCCCCGGCGTTTTCTTTAATTGACAATACTCCCCGCATTAGCATTAATGAGCACCGCAGCCGCGCTCGGGCCCGAGACTATGAGGATGTTGCCCTCACCTCAATTACGGCTCCTGACTTCCCTTTTCAAAAGCGGCTTTTGTGGGATGATTAATTCTAATAATCAGTCCCTTTCTCTGGCCAGTGCGGCAGCTCATTACGGCCTGAATGTGGGCGCGCCGCTCTGGCAGCGAGAGTTTTACGACTTTCCACAGAGGCTGGTCAAAATCAATGGCCCACATATTTAACCAGCCAATTACTGAGCCTGTGGACGCGGCGAGGGTGAGAAAGAACCGGGAGCTGTGAGGGATGATGATGACGAGGATGACAGCGAGCCTGGAATATCTGTAAGATGACACAGCATCAGCACTAAACCCACTGCAGCAACAAGCTCCAGACCCTCATGCTGTTCAGAGGGAAAGTAAGAATGGTGTGTGAGAACAAAAATCGATGATCTACCTCACCGGACTGAGACATCAACTTCAGTTCTGTTAAACACTCGCAAAGCAGCTTCACAGACATCCAGATCCAGATCCTTATGGAGCTGAGGGTGGTGGTAACAACAAAAACCCCACAAGAGCATGAGGAGGAACCTCTGAGAAGAACCAAGAGGAACCTCCCTAAAAGCATGAGGAGGAACCAAGAGGAACCTCTCAAAAGCATGAGGAGGAACCACAGAGTACCATCTAGCTGAATAAATTTGATCAGTTTATCAGTTTAAACCTTGCAGTCTTCGCTGTGTTCTCTGGTTGGATGGTCCTCATTGGAAGCTGGAGGGAAAATGCAGGTATAGATTTGTATATAAAGGTCTTCTAGGCCGGCTTCCTCCCTCTCTGTGCATCTTCAGCAGACCTCAGATGGACCTTATGGTTTACCATCACAGGACAATTTGCACGGCACTCTAAAACTTACAAATCTCATCTCTGGGGATCAGTTTCAATCTACTCTGAAGGATCTGCAGACGAAGTCGCCAACTTGTTATTGTTTTAAATGATTACTACAGTTTGTTTATTCACTTGCTTTGTATGTTTGTAGTTGTTTGTCGGTCTTTTACTCTATCTGGGTTGTGGTGTTGCCGCTTGGCCAGGACTCCCTCGTGAGAGATCTGTGATCCCAATGGGACTTTTTTTACTTTAGGTAAAATTAAAAATAAATAATATGACAAAGGAGTTGAGTGAACACAGTTCCCATCAATTTAAGTATCATTCCTCATTGAGTCAGAATTCCTCATTTTACAAGATCTTCCAGCAAAATGCAATGATTTCGCCTCAATTCTAGAATGTAGATGATGTCACCATGCTCCAGAAGGCGGGGCTGGATAAAATGAACCAATAAAGTCATGTTTCGCCTCCCCCACCCATGACATCACGGAGAGGAAATGCTCAGGCAGCTCAGAGGTGCCCCCCCAATCCCCCCCTCGCCCCCCCCCCCACCCCGCAACAATACTGTGTTTCCTGCTCAGACTTTACAGAAGAGGAATGAAGAGCGATGGCCTATTTCCACGGACTCTATCCGGCGCCCACTGAGAGCTCTTTCCTACCCATTGATCCGAGAGCAGCCGTTATTTTATTACTTTTATTTTCTGCCACAGATTTATTATACATGCAAAGACCAAGAGCACAGCAACCGCCTCTGATCTCGGCGATGGCATCTGCTCCGCAGCCCGAACCCACTCCGCAGTGCAAGCGCCGCCTAGAAACCCTTTTCAATTTCAAGCAACGGTGGCAGTTCCAATATCAACTGGGCCCGGATTGCCGGAAACACCGTTTGGCAAGTTTTATTCTCAATACTTTCATTTCGCATTTTCTTTTCCCACCTCAGTCCTTCTTTGGTAAAGCTAAGCTGGACTGGTTCGCTACTTAATGTGGCACGGATTTCTGGAGAAGATCTGTGTGACGCAGACTCTAATCTGACGGCGTAGATCGGATTAAAGAACCACCTCAACTGATATTTCACTGTTAAGGAGCATCACAGCTGCACATTTCACTCAAAAGAGGAAATAACTTCCGTATGGATTTGACACCAAAGGCAGATGATTCTCTAGCGCAGTGTAAGGAACTGAACGATCAGCAATTTTCAGTTTTTTAGATTTTTTTTTGAGCTGGAACCATAAACAACATTTAAAGAAAAAATTATACATCAGGACATATTTAGAAATAAAAAATATCAACACGATATTTTCATTATTTTAATGCATGTTTATGTCTCAGCTGTTAAATATAGTCAACCTAACAGAGGTTAGTACTTCAAAATGTAAACATTAACTCTAAACCTGTCTTAATGGGTGGCTTCCGTGTCCTGGAGTCTCTCTGACTAAAAGCACGACTTTTTACTTCTTATTTCTTCTTGCTTTGTGGGTTCCTGTGCTTTTAGGGTTTTAAAAAGTGCATCAGACTTGATGTGACTGTTTTCGTGTGTTAAATCAGTTAATAATGATGTGAAAAGACTTGATTAAACATTTATCCGCCCATTAAG
Source organism: Bryconaethiops microstoma (assembly GCA_037577275.1). Taxonomy (NCBI): domain Eukaryota; kingdom Metazoa; phylum Chordata; class Actinopteri; order Characiformes; family Alestidae; genus Bryconaethiops; species Bryconaethiops microstoma. The sequence continues at coordinate 31,800,661 of JBBJLS010000128.1, read as the reverse complement.
CCCATGAGTTGCGTATCCTAACCAAGGTGGGGGGGTCGCGTACCCACTAGAGCAGCACTTACAGGACAAAAACGGACACCCAGGTGGACATGTGGACAGGTGGACACCCAGGCCGGGCCTCCAGTCCTTCACATTTTATCATCTGTAATTCACTAATGTCTCCAGGTCACAAGAGAAACACTGTGTCTGACTGTGACACCACCACTGTGTGTAAAGGAAGTAAAATCAGTGCTGCGGGTCCTCGAGTCCCGTCACAGTTCCGTTCCTACGACAGTGATGGAACCCGAATGGTGGTGTAAGTGAAAACACACTCTAGTCTGAATCACTTACTGATCTGAACACAGTCAAATCATGATCTAGAACATAAAAACACAACTAAGCCCCAGAAAAAGGAAAAGGACGTAAATATTCTGAACTTGTTCACTGTACTGTACTGGAGACGCCGACTCCCGTCACTCACGCGCCGCGTCACTGCGTATTCTTCCGCCGCACGCAGCCAAACTAGTTCACCCACGTAGTCCGTAAGTGCAGCGCTAACGGTGTAAACCGAAGCTCCCATGTCTCAATTTGTTAAAGTCTGTATGGGGGTGAGCGTCGTTAACTCGTAACGTCGCATGTCGAGACTCTCAAACACAAGGTCCCCCTGTACTGGAATTTCAGAGACCGGACTGGAGTGCAGAACTCTGACAGAACGGAAAGGAAAAGAAAAGCAAAACAATTCAGTAACTGTTCCTATAGAATTGTTGATAAATCAGTAGGTGGCCACAGTCTCACGACTTCAAGTGAACAAGCAGATCAGTCTTCTGGCCCATCGCACTTCACACACTGGACGGGCTCGAGGCGGCGTCCTCATGTTATTGGGGCGATCGTGTTGTTTGGCGTTTGACTCACTGTGACATCACTGCTGACCCCTGTCACACGTCCGAGTGGCCTGATTCAACCAGACCACACTGAAATCACAGCAGCCTGCAGGACCACCATAACCAGCAAACGGAGCAACACGGAGGAACGATCCGGCTTTAGGTTGGGTTTCAGTTCACTCGTGAGCTTTTATTGGATTTATTTTGATTCAATATGGTTCTCGTCTTTTTGTCTGTGTGTGTCTGTGCAGCAATTTCCTCCAGGATCAATAAAACTTTCTAATTTTGAGAAATAAAAACACCAAAACAGGTTCTTTGCACAAAGTCATATCAGTGAATGGTTCTTTGGAGAACTATTAGACATGAGAAAGTGTGAAGAACCTTTTTAAAGATTCTCTACATAATGTGAAGGAAATGCTTCCAGAATTGGTTTTTACATTGTGTGCAGATTCATTAAATCTTTAAAAAGTTCTTCAAGCTCAAACACAGTGGTTCCTCTAAAGCACCACACAAGGAACGCTTTGATGCACCTTCTGAGAATAAACACCCCATGGTTGCCACCTCACAGTTTCAGAGAGACTGAAGGTTCGACCTGTGTTAGATGTTCCAGCTGCGGTTTCTGTTGGGAGTCAGTAGGAGAAACTGAGGATAAATTAGGTCTGTTTGCAGGTGCAAGTTTTGGGTTCTTTGCACAAAGCCTTAAAAGAACTTCTGATTTAATTAAAACATTTCAGTGGATGGTTCTTTGAAAAAAACAACTTTGTGTCTTAATTTTTTAATTATTTTCGAACACACAAAGTAACAACGTATAAAATCCAACATAAACCCTCACACTAGATCTTTTCACATAGAAAAAAGAAAAGAAAAAATAGACAAGACAAAAATAGCTTGTGGATAAACTCAAGTTTAGAAATGAAATTAGTACTTTAATTCAAATCCAACTGTACGACCATCCTCACCAGTGTCTTTTGAAAGTATGTATTTTATCCATTTTTTCCATTTATTTCCAAATATTCGTCCTTTTGATCTTAATATTTTTCCGTTTCAAAATTTTCCTGGATAATATTCAACCACTGATGTAGTTTGGGAGGTTTAGGTTTAAGCCGTTTTCTAGTAATTGCCTTTCTTGCGGCAGTAAGAATCTTAAACGAATATCCATCGCTCTGTAGAACAATTTCTGAAATATTCCCTAGATATAATATGGCACATAAATTTGGTTTCCCACACCCCAGCACCTCCTGCTGAATCTTATGTATTGCCTTCCAAAAGCATGTTATCTTTCCACAAGTCCAGAAAATGAGTATGATGTGCCTCTGAATGCCCATATAGTCTCCAGCAGGTTCTTTTTTAAGAACCTACCATGCACCGTAAGTCAAGTAAGTTTACTGTCAGGTTGTCAAGGACATTCTATACCACTTTAAGGATTCTTTGTATGACTCTTGCAGGTAGAGCAGTGGTCACCAACCCTGGTCCTGGAGATCTTCCCTCCTGAGAAGTTCAGTTCCAGCCACAATCTGCAACACCTGCTGTGGATCATGAACTTCTTCAGAAATCCCCGATTGGCTGGAGCGTTAAGTAAGGAGTCAGAAGGTTGGAGTTAAACACGGCAAAAGGAAAAGTTGATCTCCAGGAGGAGGATTCAGAACCACTGATGTCTAGTATCTATAAAAAGGTTCTTCAAACTCACTCATTTACAAAAATGCTTCTCCAATGCTTTCACCACCCACTGACATGTTTTTCTCCTGTTTTTGCGAAAAGTACCACTTTGGCACCGTTATATTTAAGAGAACACCCAAAACCATGTGAACGGTTCTTTGGAGTTATGTGACAAAAATATGTAAGAGCTTTTAGACAATATAGGGCTCTAAGACTAACCCTTAAATTGATAAAGAACCTTTACACATTCTTCTGCTGTACAGTTCAGCCCTTAGAACACTATGGTAAGGCAGTAATGGTAACTTTACTCTGAGGGACCATGTTTGGTGTTTATTAAGGCCATTGTTCTTTACTGAAGCCCACTGTGACCTGTATCAGTGCATCCTTAGACGTCTGTCAAATCGCTAATAGTTATAATTATATGTAACAATGCACACTAAACACTTTGTCAAGAAACTGCAGAGCATGAATTATCACATAAATTGAATCTAGTTAGTGTATAATGGCAGCGTTTGATTAATGAGTCACTGATACATCAGGATGTGTTCCATATTCTAAAGGGCATTTCTAATTACTGCAAACAGCGTTAATTAGCATCACAAGTTCAACACCCTTTCATGGTATTTTGCCAAAAATCATTGAGCACTTTACTAACAAGTCATGTTCACTTCATCAGAATTGGAAAGATATTCTCACACTTCTGTAATTTAATAAGAAAGGTCTTTATATGGCACTTTTTAAATTATTCACAAAGAGCCGCACAAAAGTACACAAAAATATAGAAGATTGAATAAAAGATTGGGTAAAACAACAGATAATTAAAATCAAAAACTGAAAACGAGTCAACTGAGCCAATCATGGGCGACAAAGGAGGCGGACTGTCACGTAATTTCGGGGCAACCAACCGGAAGGCGCGATCGCCACGGGTCTTTCGGGGAACGACTAGAAGATTCTGATCTTAAGAGACTGACTGACCATGTTCTCATCAAGGAGATGCGGTAAATATTTCAGGTTCCGGGCGCTTTAGGTCCCTGCAGGAATCTTACAGTTCTGTAATACACTTGGAGAGAACAGAACCGCAGGGTTAGGAATGCTGGAAAGTGTGAAAGAGAGGATTTATTCATGCCTGTAAACAGAGCAAGTTTTCTTTCATCTTAAACAATATCAAGAAAGATGCAAATCCAGACTTAGGGACTTATCAAAGACTCGTCCTAAATTCCAGAGACAGTCGAGGAGATCTCTGGGCTGATCCTCAGGTGAACACTAGGGGACACGTCTGGGGTGCCTTTGGCTGTCGTGGGATTCTAACCCACAACTTTCTGATCGCAGGGGCAACTTACTAACCACCAGGACACCAGCTGCATGTGCTGAAGTCATGAAAATATCATGCTGCTCTTTCGTTTGTGCTATGAGTGCATCTGTGGAAGTGGGACCTCTAAACCAGGCTTGGCCCAAAGTGTGTAAAGAGACCGTTTAACCCATTTAACCAAGTGAAGCAGTGGGCAGTCAGGAACACAGTGCCTGGGGAGCAGTGTGTGGCAACAGTACCTCGGTCAAGGGAACCTCAGTGGTGCCAGTAGCAGTCCTGGGATTTGAACCCACGACTTTCTGATCGCAGGGTGAACGCCCTTACTACTAGACCACCAGTTGCCCCAAAATAGAAAAGAGTCCCATGCAGACGATTTTGAATGCCCAGTCTCTGTTGTGCAACTCTACCAACTCTGGACACCAAAACAGGAACAAATGGTCACTTGTAGGCCTGGGCTCATGCAAGACTGGTCTATTTGTCTCATTGCTTGGTTGTCTTTGTGTGTGTAAGAGACCATTTCCTGCCACTAGTCTTCAGGCCCGCGACAGGAGTGATCCATGACAACGACGACGAATCCGAAGCACAAGCCTTAGTTTCAGAGACCTTCAGGTAAAGAAAAGGTTTAATGTTAGTTGATGCAAATTAGTCAGTATTGCTACGCTACACACATGGGATGACGATGTGCTGTGTGAATGGAAAGTGGAGAAAAGACCCCAAGAAGATTCATGGCCACGAATCGGACACGTACCCGATCTATGAGTGCACAGATCAGATACCAACACCCTGCACTTGCTGGAATGAAATTAAGGCCCATAAAGGCTTGTGCAGTCATTCACTTGTTGCGTATGACGCTACACCTGCCACTGTAAATACTGTTTATTTATTATATACTGCAAATTCTCTGTCATGTGGCTGCTTGTGCTGTTGGTACAACTGTTTATTTATTGTTCTCTGTCTTAATATTTGCATTTCTGCACACTTGAATCACTCTGAGAATAGAATACAATGTCTGTCATGATATTCACTCACTAATACTGTAGCTGCTTTTATACTAATACTAAATGCTTTATTGTCATGTTGTTCTGTTGCTCCTATGTTTTGCTTGCTTTCTCTCATACTCTTTTTGCACTCTCTCTCCTAAAGAAACATTGTGGTCCTGAAGGAACGTTGTGGTCCTGGAATAACATTGTGGTCCTGGAGTAACATTGTGGTCCTGAAGGAATGATGTGGTCCTGAAGGAATGCTGTGGTCCTGAAGGAATGCTGTGGTCTTGGAGTAACATTGTGGTCCTGAAGGAATGATGTGGTCCTGAAGGAACTTTGTGGTCCTGGAGTAACATTGTGGTCCTGAAGGAATGCTGTGGTCCTGAAGGAATGCTGTGGTCTTGGAGTAACATTGTGGTCCTGAAGGAACTTTGTGGTCCTGGAGTAACATTGTGGTCCTGAAGGAACATTGTGGTCCTGGAGAAATATTGTTATCCTGGAGGAACATTGTGGTCTTGGAGTTACATTGTTCTACTATGTATTGTGTTAAAGGCTGAAATAACAATAAACTTACTTGACTAGATGTGACAACAGCCAAATGCAGCCAGAATTTGTTTCTCAGATGATGGTCAGTTGACAAACGATACCGGAGTAAATCACCTTCCTTCTTTAACTGGAGCTCAGGGGAGTGAAGAGGAGCAGCAGTCCCGTCCTGTCATTCCTCTCAGGGAGTTCCACTTAAATCCTCAGTCAGTTGTCGCGCCTGAGGCGAGACACGCCGAGGAGAATTCTGACAGCACTGACAAAAAATCTCCCGAACTGCCGACCCTGACTGAGTCACAAGAGGCTTAAAATCCCCTAAACTGCAGCCCCTCAACACACCAGAGGCTCCTGCTTTAGGTTAGCAGGCTTCCAGCCTCTGCTTCAGTGCACACGGAGCACGGCAGCCCTGCAAGGGACGAAAACATTCACATCTCGGCAATCCGCAAAATTCCCTGAGAGTTTCTGTGCCTGAAGACGCAGGTCGGCCGGGTCAGAGGCACCCCAAGAAGTCGACGAAGGTCTCTAACACAAAGTGGAACTGACAAGTGAGCAAGGCTGCCCCGCGCCCCCCATGCTTTTTGCTTTTTGCTTTTACTGCAAAATGCATCTGAAAATCCCACTGCATCCCGAATGAAAGGAACAATTTGTCTGTGCAGTGCGAGCTGCTGACTCCGGAACGAGCGGGCCGTTAACCTCCGGAGTGTGTATTAAACGCAGAGGGTGTCGGGGAGAAAAAAGCTGTCACAGCTGCGCCCAGCGGTTCATAAGAACGCATAAACAATGGGAGCTCAGCGAGTCGCAGCTGCTCTGTTATTAAACACGCAGGAAAAGAAACACGGAGGTGAAAGAGAAAGAGAAGGAGGGACTCAGGACAGAGATGCTACTGAGATTCTGACTCTGGACGTGGAGGCGGAAATTAGGAGGAGAGTAAACAACAAGAGATGGGCAGTGTGGTGTAGGGTCAAGCTAGAAGACCTAATGATCTAATACTAGTGACCTTATGATCTCCTGACTGAAATTATTTGAGCTGATGCCAATTATTTCAAACAAATAATAAGCTCTGACTGGTGCTACATCGCTTAACAGTGAGTAATGATTGTTTATCTGATGTTAATAACGCCTTTAAAGGTTTATTTTATGTTGAGCCACATGTCATTTCTTCATATTTCTCTTCCACAGATCCAGACTTTCTTGTATGTCGATGTGTTTTTGAGGAACAGTTCTCCAGGCTTCCCGAAGGACTTTCAAAGTCTCATTTCCAGTCCTGGAGCAGATGATTCCAGATGATCAGGCGGTGATCAGTATACTGGTGGTGCTGAATGCTGAGTGGTTGGAACTCCT
>JBBJLS010000128.1:31704948-31715233 GCA_037577275.1 Bryconaethiops microstoma | reverse complement strand
CACATATATATATATGTGTGTGTGTGTGTGTGTAATGTATATATGTGTGTGTATGTATGTATGTATATGTGTGTGTGTATATATATACATATACATATACACACACAGACACACACATATATATATATATATATATATATATGTGTGTGTGTATATATAAAATATATAAATATGCATCCATCCAATCTTGTAAAATATACCTTCTATAAGTTACACTGATGGTTGTGAACAGTTCTAAAATGCAGTAAGCAGCCGTAAACAGTAAAGAGCAGGTACACAGTACAGCCTTGAGATAAGTTAAAGTTTGGAAATGTTCTGTTCATGAGTACAGCATTTCTAGAAACAGCCAGATAATATTGCCCTGAAGTAGGGCTGTATGATAAATTATCTCATCATTATTGCAATAGCGGTCTCTGCAATACTAATGACTTATATCCTGATGATCCTGATTAAATATCTTCACTCGAACCAGTACCTCACAGCAAATGGTGAGCTAATTAAATGGCCGGTTTAGTCAGTTTAGAAATGTTCTGTTCATGAGTACTGCCTCTCTAAAAACAACCGGATAACATCCCCTAAAGTTGGGCTGTACAGTATATTGTCTGACAATCATTATCGCAATAAAAAATGTAGGATACTGCTCTCACAAAAGGCTGCAATATGCAAGTAGCTTCTAATCAATTACAGTATTCCTGACAATGTGATCAATCACATCTCCAGGTGAGTTACTGGGTGTTCTGACTAATGGAGGCCATAGAATCCGACCAATTTAATCATTTTAATTTTTAACCGTTAAAGGTATTGATGAATCGGTGAATGAATGGATGGGACTAAACTGTTGTAGTCAGAATAAGGAGATTTATTTAAATGTGTTGGTGTTGTGGCATCACAAAAACAGCGATTTGAAAATGGGCTGTTTTGTATCTTATTTTCCCATAAATGGACTATTTGGATGGAGGAAGATTTTATTGTTTCAGAGATTGTTTATTGATGTATCAACCTGTCAGAGTAACAAAAACATGCTGCTTAATTAAAAGAGATACAGAAAGTTTGGACAATGGCCTGTAAAAAAATACACACCATAAGTGTATGAAAATAAAATGCTAGAAAAATTTAGGATATGGTCTCGTTAAAGACCTTAGCAGCGCTGCTGACTGGTCAGTAATTGTGTATTTTGTACAGCAGGTGGCACCAGAGAGCCAGAGTTAAAATGTACTGTAACATCATTGTATCAGCACACCTCCCGTGGAGCTGGCAGCCTGGGTGACATTCATCATAGTACTAATGTGATTCCTAAGGGAGAGCTCTTACAGATTACTTTGCATTTATGTGCTGTGGTGTTTGTGTTCAGGTGGGCAGTCGTTCTTCAGCAGAAAAGATTCCATCAGGACCATTTACACATCCTTACACAACGAACTGAAGAAGGTAGTATCCATGGGCCGCCATCCCCCTGGGGGCTCTAGCCCTTACCTGGAAGAGCTACTCTCCCATCTGTCTGAGCAGCTGTGCCACTTTACGCAGGCCAGAATGGAGATCGCCGACCTATATGAGAAGATGCATTCTCTCGGCAGCCAGAAAACTGTCAACTCTGAGGAGCTGGTGAGCACGCTGGAGAGCATCCTGCAGAAATACAGTTCCAGGTCAGTATGGAGGAAGGATGCGCATTTCAGGGAAAAGTACTAGTTGATAATCACTGAGGGCTACTAGACTATTCATTGAAAATCACCCCCAGCTAGCGACAGAGACCCATTCACACTTTTCACACATTTTACTGGTGCTTCAGAGAAACTTGTCACCTTTCGCTGTTTAAAGGCTGTTGCCACGTTACATTACTTTATCACCCTCCAGTGATAAAGTAATGTAACGTGGTCCCTTATAGTCACGGTGAACACACCACAGCATATAGTGTGAACAGCACGAAATTCTTCCTCTGTATTTAACCCATTCACCAAGTGAAGCAGCAGGCAGCCAGGAACACAGCGGGGAACAGTGCGTGGAGATGGCACCTTGCTCAAGGGTACCTCAGTGGTACAACTAGTGTTCTTGGAATTCAAACCCACAACCTTCCAATCACAGGGGCAGCTCCCTAACCACCAGCTGCAGTAATGTTACTTAAAACAGCACATAAAAACAATGAAACACAAGGAAAATATTTATTAATGCAATATGATAGTTGTTGTCACGTTAATTGAATAAATAGTAATGAGTAGTTAGTTCAATCATTTAATCATGATGTGAGCACATGGGGCTGGATTCCCCCACACGGATTAAGGCGATGCTAGACAGTATGAACATTTTCAGCAATTTCTGCTACAGAGTAGAGAAAGGCAATACAACAGTATTTGTCGTCATGTTGTGTCGTCTTAATATGCTTTTCTAAGCATATTGTGGAAATCGTTAGCACTTAAAGAACTGACTGCATGGTTTATTACAAACAGAGCATTATTAGTCTATTTTAATAGGGTTTACTGCACTGCAACATGTGAAACATAATTTGTCTGTTGGATCTTGAATTTCTTTGTGTTCTGCGCCCCTAGTTCAAAGGTGATGTTGCCTGTGAGACTATGCTGTGAAACAGTTCGGTATGACAGTAGGATGTCTAAAAAAAAATAAAAATTGTGATTACCCACCCCTTCCCACATTCAATTTTATAATGGCCAATTCTCACTTGGTATGGAGGTCTTCCATTGTCACAACTGAATTTCTAAGGTAGTATTTGAAACATTTAAATATAATGTCACCTTTCCTGTGCTACAGCTGTCCTTGGACTGCTTCTGCACTGCTTTTTGGTAGAACATTGATTTCAGTCTCCTCAAGAGAATATATTTCAGAGAAATATTTTAAATTTCTTATCAAAAATAATTCTGTATATGAATTCTTAGACTTTGATGATTATTCGGAAGTTCTAACTCTAACCTCTTAAAAATGAGTCCTTTTATGCGGTCTTGGACTCCTGGCCATAGATAAACATGGTGCCCATTAAGCTCAATGCAGACTTTCAGAAAAGCGCTGGAGCAGTGGCAGTGTTTTCTAACCCTGGTCCTGGAGGATCCCTGCCTTGCACATTCTGGTATGTTCCCAAACACCCACCAACTTCAGCCCGGGAGAGACGTGTTAATTAACTGATTAGGCAGTGATTAGGTGTTTTGGGAATGGGAAGTACTAAAATATGCATAGCAAGGGGTCCTCTAGGACCAGGTTTGGGAAACACTGGTATGTAGTGCAGCAGTATTTGCTGGGGAGAGTTTTTATAAACAATCAGACAGGGCAGTGACAGTGATGTGTGACTTTATATCAAGAGAATGAGTGTGGCCAGTGTCTGCCTGGAAAAAGACTGAGAGTAAAGGGAGGTAAAGGGAGATGTGCAGAAGCCCAGTATTATTTGCTGGCAGTATCTATCACTTTCTCCCTTGGGGGGTGTTTCTCTCTTGCTCTCTCTCCTCACTCTCCTCTCCTCTCAGGGTCACCGTGCGTGGGCTTTCCTCTGACTTGGACCAGTCTGTCTATTCTTTCTCTTTCTTTCTCTTTCTTCTTGCTCTGGTTCTTTTTACTTCCACGGTGTAGCTTTTTGCTGTGAGATGTCCGTCCCTTTGTTCATGTACTGTACTGGTAACACATGCTGTAACTGAAAGCTGTTCAAAAAGCATCAGATGACAACGTTATTAAAATGCATTAAATTAAACTCAGAACACAGAATCAGTGGTGGGCGATGTCGTGTAAAATTCAAATCGAGAACTAACGATCTGTTGGATCAGCGAATTGTATTAGCTCAGTCACATCACTTCATACCTTTTTAGCTGAAAAACAGTTAGTCGAATAGTTGAATAGTCGATACTTTTTCCTTAAAAAAATTATTATTTCCCTACATTGTTTTATTTAATTAAATCTAGACTACTATATAGTGTATGGGTTCTCTTGCTGCATTGCATTATGTGGTACAGTAAATCCCCGCTTATCGTGGGGGTTGTGTTCCAAGAGCGCCCACGTATAGTGGCAAAACTGCGATGTTGTGATGCAGTAAAAAAAAATGCCTAAAAATGGTCTTTTTATAGTATAAACCCTAAATATGCCCCAAAATATCCAGAACAATTTCATTTCATTTTAAACTCAGCTTAATACATTAGCCGTCAAGAAAATGAAAGGTAAACCCATATCCGTACTGTACAGTTTACACTGAACTCCAGCAGTGCTAGAATATAAATACAGATGTTACCCCTGTATAGACTGTACTGTAAAAGAAAACGCTTCATGCACAGGCGTTTTCTTTGGTATAAGCAGGTAAATACAGTAATAAATTCACTTAATTTACAAAAATACAGGGCTCTTAAAAAACACTTAGTATATGGTTATTATATGCTAATTATACCACTGTCATGCAATATATATACATATATATATATATATATATATATATATATATATATTCATCACAAAAACTGTACGTGCGGGAAAAGCTAAACACAGATTTGAAATCAGCATGAAAAACACTACAAAACCCACATAAACTTCTCTGATTTTGAACTGTTGACCTGTGTTTATAAAAGCTGTGAGGTCCGGGCCTCGTCTGCCATGCCCCTTCGTCCTCGTGCTGGGTTGGTTGTTTGGGTGCAGTGCTTAGCAACCCAGGACGAGGGGATGAGGCCTGGACGTCACAAAAGCAAATAAATGCAGAGGATATCTGCAGTTTCCATGTTAGTGCAGGGGTTTGAGCAAACAATCATTAGTTCGATTCTCAGAAAAAATCCACGATGGACTGAAACCGTGACTGCCGATCCGTGTTAAAGTGGGGGTTTACTTGTATAGCTATCCTTTTTTTTTTTTTTTAAACTTTCTACACTATGCCAGTGGTTTTCAATCCCAGTTTTAGGAATAGAACGTTGCAGCAGAAATGTCACCAGAAAGATGTTTGCACATTAGGCAATGGAAGTGATGTTTTGTGCAACTGAACCAGAATGTCCGAGTGTTTGAGCCTTCATCACGTTTGTGATTGGCCAACACTGTCATTTTTCGGAGCATCCAGTTGCTAATTGCTCTGTAGCCTTTTGGGTATGGAATCCAGGGCTACAGTTACAATTAAAGGGGAATTCTGCATTAAAATAACTGCATAATTTGATCATTAAAGTGTAAACAGAGCAGGGCTTGATGTGAAATGGTTCATTACTGGGATTTATTTTGCAGTGTTGGTGAATGGAACCAGAGGTCGTAATGACTCTCACAAATCTTGTCATTTTATCTACTATCCAAAACACCAGTAAACCTACATGTGTCTTCCGGGCTTTTAATACATAATGTTGATGGTAAAATAGCGGATGTCTGAGAAGTTGTTTTCTAGTGGCAATAAATGCTTTAGACGTCTGGTTCCTATCACTGCCACTGTGAACAATTGTCTAGGTATGTCTCCTGGAACAAAGCATTTCACATCAAAACTGCTCTGAATGACTGTTTACAGCTTAGCTATTTAACTATGTAGACATTTTTGTACAACTGGTGGAATTCTCCTTTAAAAAGCCCCAATAAATAGAACCCGCACTTGAAAATGTGCACAAAAAGGCCACATGTGTAGCAGGACTGTTTGGATGAAGTGCTGTGTGCGCAAATCTTCCAGGAGCATTGCAGTACAGCTGTGTGTGAAATCAGTACCTGACAAATGGCTCCTACAGCTTTGAGCTCTCCCACTGCCTGCTCAAGGTGAACTCTGCACTCCTGCTGTAGCAAGGCAGCGATGGATGGAGAGATAGAGAGGAAGGCACAGGAGAAAGACAGAGAGAGAGATGGCGAGGAAAGATGCCAGGCCTGAGTAATCACTGGAGGAAGACCGAGGGAGAGAGACTTAATCTTTGCGGCATTATCTGATCAGTTCATAGGGCAGCAGTGGGCTTGGCTGCTTGATGGCACCCGTGTGGGACCAGTTCGGCATTAAAGGCTGTTTCGAGAGCCGTGACCTTGAAATAGAGTTTTTAATTAAGCCCCCAATGACCTGCAGAGAAGAGACAACAAAAGTCTGTGTTTTCAAATGGCTATTAGTTTCTTAAACCCTTTTTTGTTACAGCCCCTGTTTTTGCCCCCACTTCTGGCTCTCTGTTCTCTCTTTTGCAGCCTTGCTCGCTCTCGCCCTCTCTCTCACTTTCTCTCGCGCTGCCTGCTAAGACGTGTAATTAATGTTCAGTCAGGGGTGAAAAATTCACACGCTGGTGCAGAATACAGAGGTGATGTAATGAGCTATAAGCTCGCAGCATTCATGACTCGGGTCTCTAGCACTAATGAGCCTGGAGAAGCATCATAACCTCGACCTCTCGCACCCATCACACACATTTCAGGGTGATGCTGTACTTGATTTTCATGCTATTTTGCCCACTCCGTCTGAAGGAATGGTGTTTCCCGGGATGGACTCTCTCTAAAACCGTTGCCATCGTCATACTTCTCGTCATCCATTTTGTGCTGATCCATGACGGCCATTTTAGCTTCATTTGCACTGTAGGTGTGAGCGGTTCTGAACGTCACAACTAACTATTCCAACCGTGGCTCCAACCGGATCCATTTGGGACGTAACACTTACAAACGGCGCCCAACATGGTTTCATCTGCATCTCTAGAGAACTGATCTCACAGGTTACTGTCAGCACAGGTTGTTTAGTAAAGGCAAAAAGGTAAAACGCTTTTAAAAGGTCCATATCCTGAGTGAAATTTTCAAAAGTTTGATGTAACTTATAGATATTGTGACTGTTTAAAAACATATATAATTCAGGATATAGCCATACCTGAACGCTAAGCTGCAAAAACATCTCAGAGTTTCTGTTTCTCTGTACCGCAGGTTCCACCACCCAATCCTGAGCCGGTTGGAGGGAAGTTTCCAGGTGGAAGTTGAAGTCCTAACACAGCTGCTGCGCTGCCAGGCCCAGATCTCAGAGTGGCACTTCCTGCCCTCACTTCTCAACCTGCATGGCGCGCACTCCAAACTCCAGGTGTGGGGCCAAGCGTTCGAGCGGCAGCGCGAGACCCGCAAGAATCTGTTTGGTGGCCAGTCGCAGCGGGCTGCGCAACCACCGCACCTTTACCTGTGGCTGCAACGCCTGCAGGGGGCACTGCTGGCCAAGTTCACCTTCTACTTCCACGAAGCCCTGGGCCGGCAGGCGCTGCCTGCAGAGATGAAGGCCCTGACGGCGCGCACCTCGCCCGACTACTTCGGCAAGGTATCGGCCTTCATCCGCAAGTACGACGCCTCCAATGTCTCGCTGGTCTTTGACAACCGCGGCTCCGAGAGTTTCCAGGGACACGGGTACCACCACCCACACTCGTACCGTGAGGCGCCCAAAGGAGTGGACCAGTTTCCAGCTGTGGTGTCGCTTCCTGGAGGTGAGAGACCACTCACCCACTGGCCCAGTGTCATCATGATCATGAGCGACCGAGCAGCCGAGCTCAACTCACTGGACAAAGTCATGCACTTCTATGACGACAAAGTCCAGAGCACCTATTTCCTGACCCGGCCTGAGCCCCACTTCACGCTAGTGGTGATCTTTGATGGTAGGAAATCAGAGAAGGACACACACGTGGTGGCCTTTCTGCAGGAGATTTCTACATCTCTGAGGAACACCAAACCCTTCAGTCTGCTGAAGCCAGGCTCCAGAGGTTAAGCTGACCACATCTAGCTGGTTTAGTGCCAGATGACTGTGCGTCCTGTGCCTGTAGCTACTGTAAGGATTGCTGATGACCAGGTTCAGTACACTTAACCAAAACTGAACTGTCATAGAAGCATACATTGAGAGTAGTAATTAAAATCAGCTCCTGTCATAAGGATTTAATATGGTTTTGTCTGTCCAGGCCTACACCAACAGAAACTTTCTAAAATGGGATCCCTCAGTTGATTTAATGCTGCTGAAACTGTTTTAATACCTTTTTAAAATCTCAGTGAAACAGAGGTCCAGTACCTGTGCTAATACTTCATACTGTGAAAAATTGCGACCAATCATCATCAGACCAAAGGGACCCCCCACCCTCACAAGTTGGATTTTTACTGGATGTTAACAGTTAAAATGTGGGTTTTTTTTCTTCCAAGGCTTGCTGTGATGGGACGTTTTGAGAGCCCTGCTGCTTTAAAGGCAGGCAGTTTGCTTAAGTTTTTTTTAATTTGACATACACAACATTTTAACAGCTGAGCATTTGATTTTAGAATTTTTCTTTGTGTACTGTAGATATTTGCTGGAATAAAAGTTCTTTAAAAGGCTTGAATTAAATGTTGCAATCTAACAGCATGAGCTTGAATTTAACACATTCATTAAAGAAGTCTGTAAAGGAGTGATGTGTGTACTCATTTATAAGATGTATATATTGTACACGTGCTTGCAGGTTTGGCTTTTAAAGCTGTTTTAAAACCGTTAAGCAGCAGTTAAAATGGCATCCAGCTGTTCAAGGGGCATTGTAGCTTAAGCCAAATAATTGTCATTACACTTCAGTAAAACGATATGGCAGATTTATTTGATGACTGCTTGCTTTGTGATTTAAACCTCCAGCCAGAAATCTGTGCCACACTTGCTACAGAAATGTGTGTTATTAGGATTTGTAAGCTTTCTGCGGGGCAAAAAAGAAAACATGGTATGACATTAGCATAATGAAGGTATGCTCAAATGTGATTAAAAATCACCTAATCAACATTGCTGATTTTTTTTTTACCACTCTAATGCGTAGATTATGCTAAATGTGCTATGTATGTTCATGACCCTGCTAAAATATTATGGCACCAGCTCTGAGGCCACTGGAGGGTCACCCTTTCAGTTTTAGGTTATACATATTTAAAAAGGCTGTCAGCGCAAAGACACATTGGTTCCGAAAATGGTTTAAAAAGACTCAAGACTGTGCTAATGAATACATGGGTTTCTAACCTAATGATCATTGCTGTTCACTTCAGGGAGCAACAAAGACATTAGGTATTCGTTTGATGGTGCGAAAGTGAATGGTGTATTTGAAAATCATTGAAAAGATTAGTACAAAATTGGTAATAACTAATAAACAATTATCTTAACATTTCTTAAATTAGAGTTAGACATGGTACATAAAATTTCAATACATACCTTTCACTCTGTTTTTTAAAAAATATTTTAATGGCGCCAATAAAATCTACCCATTGACATACATTTGCCTATTCAGCCTACAGCAGTTTAGCCCCGCCCACTCATGCTGAAGTTATAAGGAGTGTCTTTTAGAAAGTCCTGATGCAGGGCAACCAATCAGAATTGCGCTCTTTAACATATCAGTCTTAAAGATACAGTAATAAAAAAAAGCTGAAGTTGTAAGAAGGGTTTCTTAGAAAGAAAGAAATAAAAGGTGTATGCTTTTGGAATGTGAGACAATGCAGGGCAACCAATCAGAACTGAGCTCTTTTACATAAAGGTGCAGTAATAAAAACAACCTATTTTATTCTAAGGGATAAAGAAGGGCTGGAAAATGATTGTAGCAGTCGGCAATGTCTGTTTTGTCGGAATTTGGTGATCATATCGCTGTAATGAAATTGAAAAAAAAAATTGTATCTGATGATGCACGTTGGTTTGAATATGACACATTGGAACACAACCAAACCGGCAATGTTCTTGTTAGTTGGGAAGAAAAAAAAAATATATATATACACTTCATAAAATGAACAACTGCCCGCTACCATAATCTGAAGAGGAAAAAATATTTGATCAGCATTTAAAAGGTCTACTAATAAAACAGTAAAAAAAACTAAAACCTTGTTTACTCAAACTATTGTAACCAGTTAATGTGGCTGTAACCACTGCTCATTTGCATAAAATCTCTTCTGTATCAATATTAAAGTGAATTTTGGCCTGAAGGATTCTTTCTTCCTTTTCTTACTGTGAGCTGTGTTAAATCTGTCCTGAGGAAAAAGATGCCAGACTGTAAATTGAGTTTTACATCCTTAAGTTTCGAAATTGATATTAAAATGGGTCTCTCACAGTTACATGAGATGTTTTATGCGAATGGTCACAAATCATGCAGTTATAGTTAAGAATATTGTAGACCATATCCTGGCAGTATATAATACTGTGCAAAAATATTTCAAAACGTTTTAGATGAGCAGTGAGTGTTTATACATTCATATTACTAAATCTAAAATAAAACTAAAAAGAATAAATACAAATAACATTCTACAGTAAATAGTGATTTATGTTCAGTATATCAGTGTGTTCTTGTGGAAGTCCAGTATTACTGTAGTTTCATCAGAAACCTGGTTTGACTCAATCAGTCCTTCATGAAATTAAATCAGGAGCTGCTGATGGAGTTTCACAATCCAA
>JBBJLS010000128.1:31692802-31704848 GCA_037577275.1 Bryconaethiops microstoma | reverse complement strand
AGGAACCGAGGAGGAATCTGGAACCGAACCTGTGTTCTCCTCACCAGCTCACACAATATCAACCACTTTTACAAACAGAACAAATCTTGATAATTTTCACTGCTTTCCTGTTTGTTTGTATTTATTCTAATGTTAACTTTGCAAAAAACACTTAAACAAGACTTTTGCACAGTACTATATAAGGTATTATTGTAACATAAGTTGATTTTGCAGAACATTTTAACTGCCGGTGTAGCCCCTCACACCTCTTCTGAGCATTTGATATTGAATATACTGCAAGTCACATCTGCTTCAGCTGGCTTGACTCTGCTGTGTAAGGGGATGCACAGTCGGGGGAGTTCAATTTGACATCCTGCATGTACCCCAGACACACACACACACACACACATGTGCGCCCTTTACTCACGTGCCCGCCCGGCTGTTTGCCCCATGTGAGGTCTGAATTCCTCTTCGTCCCTCTTGCATTTTTAACACCAGCGCCGCTGGTTCGGAGGAAGAACATGCTTTACATTGACAGAGAATCTGCCTGTGATTCTCTGAGCTCCAGCTCTGCTGGTGATATTTGTGTTTTCTCGGCTCTTCACTCGACCCATTAAGGGTCTGGTGATTAGCTGAAGAGCTAACTGCAGGGAAAATATTAAACTGCAAAAATTGAATATTAAAAGGATACGGAGAATGAGTGTTCAGCAAGATTCAAGATTCAAAGAGATTGGGGTAGTAACGATTCAGAGTTTTGGTGTCAACTCAGAACATTTTTCGATATGGAGTAAAAGATGGGCTGAAAGTCTACCATATGTTAAAATGTTATGATTTTATGTTTATTAGAGCTTTTGAAAGGATAAAAGTACAATATTTTACAATAACGCAGGAGCCACAAGCTAATACGTTTATTAGGATTGGGGTCTCGTACACGCCATTGATTTTGACAAAAAGAACACTAGCGATGCAATCAGAGGAAGAATCTGCCCAGTACAATTATACCTTATATACAGTATAATCTGCATTCAAGCTACTGAATGTATTGGTCGAGGTCTGTGTATACTGAACGATTCAACACAATGTTTATCATTCCACCCTCAGTCAACTCCCCAGAGAAGATCTGGAGCACCTACACTACCAGTCAAAAGTTTTTGCACAGTAGGTTTTTACAACTCACCCATTTTTTTCATGAACTCTAGATGTTTATTCTTGTTAAACACTGGAAAGTTGTTGAGTGAACAAATCTGTAACAGTGCAGGTCTGACTCCTATTAACTGGTTGTGTGGCGATGCGGAGTCGAATTCCAGACTGTTTCAGCACTTAATAGCTCGTTAAATATCTAACAGTTGTCTGGTGATCCACATTTTTTTGAAGGTCAGTAGTAATGAATGAAAATGACATTTTCTGCTTAATACAGGAACTCAAATGATGAACATACTGTAAATGTATTTTTTTTTCAGCAAAAATAGAGTGTATTTTTAGTAAATATTAAGTGAATAACATCTCAGGGTGTGCCAAAACTTTTGAGTGCTAGTGTATTTCCTGCCTTGGCCTGAGCCCCACTGTTTTAATATTTAATTTTTAATCTCAGTGAAACACTAGAGGTCCAGTACGGCTGCCAGTAATTCATACTGTGAAATATTGTGACCAATAAATCATCATCATCACATCATTGTAAAAGGAGCTTGACGCTATAGTGGGACATATGAACTTATTTTATTTCAAAGACATTCAGTTCTTGACACCTTCTTAAAATGCACTGGGACATGGTATAATGCTACATGCCAAATACAGTCCTATACATGAAAAGTGCAACATCACAATGGGTTAAATGTACATAGTTTGATTCATTCAAAGATGGTTAAATGTTTGGAAAGAGCTCTAGTCAATATCATTTCTTTCTTGGAACGACGCTTCAGAGAAAGACAGGAGCACGCAGCCCTAACAGAACGGGCTCCTCTGCTCGACACACGTCCTGAAAAGGCACTTTCGCGTGAACACACGACGCGTGCGTGTGTGTGTGTGTGGGTGTGAGAGAGAGTGGGTGGGGAGTTTGAAACGGCAGCAAACACACACACGCCTTCACGCGAGAGAGCACCAGTTGAAACAAGGATCCTTAAAAAAAAAACAAAAAGAAACAAACATACATACATTACACCCACTTAAAAGGAGAATCAATAAATAAGTATAAAATATTGCAGGTAGAAAAGAAGAAAAAAAACGAGAGAGAAACAATCTGAAAAGTGTTAAACAATCGTTTCGTTTGTGCATAAAAAAGTGAAAACATGGCTGTTTGGTAGATGCATGGTCCTCCATCTGCTGACGTGATACCTCACCCTCAGACACACCTTACATACTTGGATAAATCACACACACAAACTCACACACAGTCTTCCAGTCTGAAAAATTTTGCACAGTTCATATTCTCTGCACTCTCTCGCTCAGTTCACTCTGCTTCTCTCATGGCAGCCATGAATAATCCATTGCTTCTTCAGCACAGGGCCCTAAAAACCCAGCACTGCTGACATGGAAACACCAAATGCACAAGCATGCTGACACACGGGACGGCCCGTTAAACATGAACTATTAAAGTGTGTTCCAAAAGAGAGTCCGCCACACACACACACACACACACACACACACACAGACACACACGCACGTACACGCATACACACTGGAAGTACAGGCTGAAAAAATCAGAATGGCAATCACTACTGGGCCTCTAGCAGAGCAGCAGAGGCAGAATGGAAGCGTTACCATGACAACCTGAGGGAGGGCATGGCCCGATAGGTGGTGCTGTCCCGGGGTCCGACACGCCCCACGCTTCTTCTCCAGGACCCAGGGCTCTGTCCCATTTCCCCATTTCTGCAGCCATGTCACATCTGGTTAAAGCTATAAGTGCCCTCAGAATGTCTGGCCTCTGCCCTTTTCCTGCAGCGTCCAATCAGGCCTCGGGTTTACGTACCACGGTAAAGGGGAGGTTTATCTGGTGATAAAGGCTCGGTGTGGTATTAAGAGTGAAAAAATGTGGAACATTCAGTTAAAGGAGCACTAAGTAGCTCATTCTTATGTTACAATGCTGCGATACGAAGCTTTCCACAGATTCAAACTGACCACTCTACAAAAGAAAGGCATTTATTTTCCCTACAGCCAGGCCATCGACATAGAAAACGAGACACCAAAAGCGTTATAATGTTACATTATGTTTTAACGGACGACTACTTACTGCTCCTTTAATACATTCGTGTTCTTTGAGCGCCTCGTCCCTCCTTTGGAGGCTATAGGTGCACTGTGTGGCTTAAAAACTACATTCACCATCAAGACACCTAACATCTTATAATGTGAAGAACCCTTTTTCCCCATGAGGCACCGACTCAGGTCCTCGAATTGAAAAAAAAAAAGCGTCAAAGAAAGCAGCAGCAACTTCTTAAGAATGGTCCTGTGTTTTGGCAGGGAGAACAAGTCCCCATGTGGTAATAAGGCCTAACAAATCAAAGCACTGAAAATACATTGCACCGAAGGAGGACTTAAAAAGAACTACTTTTCCGATAGCCAGACTCCCAGAACAGCTTCTTCTAGCAGTATCTCTCTCTCTCTCTCTCTCTCTCTCTCCGCCGTCTCTGAATGTGTTCCTTATAAATGTATCTACACACAGACACAGTTAAAGTCCTAGTCACTTTAGAGAATATGCACACGCACACGTCACCCTGACGACACATTAAATGATTATAATATCGTAGACTAACTCTATCTGACCGCTCTTGCGTTAAAGCTAGCTATCGGCCATACCTTGTATTCATTTATTAACAGAAGCACCCTGTCTAACCTTCTAACTAATTCAAACCTCAAGCTGGACCCTGTATCCTCTGTTTCGGCCCCCACCCCCGGTTGGGCGGCGGGCTTACATGGTGCCAGACTTGTCAGTGGGATAGTTCTGGGGTGGGGTAGGGGACTGCTGTGAGGGGGGAGGGTTGGCTTTGGGGAGAACAGGGGGCTTCGGGCGCAGAGCCGGGGGCCGCAGCGTCACACCCATGCGTGGTGAGGCGGCTGGCAGGAAAGAGGCTGGAGGCTCATTGGGGCAGCGCTGTGAGGAGGGTCCAGGCAGTGGGGTCAGAGGGGGGAGGGGGCTGTGGGGGCTCAGTGGGCTTGGGGAGTCACTCGGGCTGGACAGGGTAGATGGCGTGGAGCCCGAGGGCAGCGAGGGGCTGCTCTTCACCTGCTCCAGGGTGTCCAGCACCAGGTCCGGGGCGGCTGGCTTTCCACTCTGCCGCTCCAGCTCACGCAGCTCATTCAGGGCCAGGCTCATGGTCTCCTCAATGTCCTGTATGGGTACACACACACACACACACACACAGTATGACATCTATTCTGTGAATGCATTATGAATACATAGTAACCCAATGGTTTTTATGAAAATTATACAACTGGCACAACCTTAACTTTTTTCTAGTCTGGTAATACTAACACACACAGATGCTTGTTCATTTGCCACACACCTCTGGCATTACCAGTGGTGCTACATCAGAACACGGTCTGCTCTTGAGGCCTGTGCCCCACAATATTTACACTGATTACTGATGTGCACTGATTACTTCTATTACTAAGCTTCTGCCTGGAGTCTCTCAAGGACACCATATGTAAAGTGGTGTCCCTCTCATAGCACAGTTTTGGGTTTCAGGGTTTGTGTTTAATTTCCATAATTAACTGAATATTTTAAACTCATAAGTAATCATGAACACATGACCAGAATCCCTTGAGGACCGCAACTGAATTCTAACATAGTAAAGTCTTTAGAGCATGAAGTGTGTGTGTGAGACTGTGCACTGACCTGTGCGATGGTGTGTGGGTTGAGTGTGCGAGCCCTTTGCTCGGGGAGGCTGCAGTGCAGAGAGGATGGTGATTGGCGGATGGGGGGACTCTCCCTCTCTCTCTCCCTGCGCAGAGACTCATGGCGGCTGATGCTGGAGCTCAGTGTGCCGTTGGTGGTAGTAGTGGGCGCGGTGGTGGTAGGGTGACCCCCACGACGGCGCAGCTGCTCGGGGCTGTCCTGGGCTCCGGAGTGACCACGCAGCAGCTCCCGTGGGCTAAAGTGACCTGTTACAGTGACCGTCACTGGCGGGGAGCTACGCTCCAGGCCGTTTCCGTGGCAGTGGCTATCGTTGAGGCGACCAGGCACACGACGCAACAGCGCCTCAGTCCTCTTCCTGTGGCTAAGAGGGGAGGGATAAAATAATGATTATGATGGTTCTGAAGCTAAGATCATGTTAAATGGCATGAAACATGTCACTGAAGCGGCTTTTCTACACTTCTGTCCCTTGTGGATGTTCTATGAGTTTGTAAACGCCAGTGCCATTTTCTACACTGCGGTGTGCTGGGGTGGCAGTATGAATGTGGCAGCACACACCAAGAGACTCAACAAGCTAAACAGGAAAGTAAGACGATGCTGATCACCTTCTCCAGGGTTGTGGTTGAACCGAGGATCATAAAGAGTTTCACTGAACGCTGCAGAAAATCCTTTCTCCTCATCAGACACTATAACTCCTCCCCCGTCAAACATCCACCCATCAAAGTCCATAACTCCTCCCCCATCCCATAACCACACAATAATCTGTTATATAACCTGCTGCTACTCAGATGCTCTTATTGTGTGTTAAATCATTATTATTATGTGCAAGATCTTTATTATATCTTTATTATTATGTGCAATATCTTATCATGTGCAGTATCACTGCTTGTCATTCTTACTTGCAATAACAGACCCACTAACCCTAACTCCAAACCACTATTTGTGTTGACTAGTTCATTTCTTCCACAGTAATTTATTTATTTATCTATAGCATGTATATCCACCTCTCTTACAGACTACAGGATTTTATGTATATAGTAGAGTGTATTTTCCTCCAGGATCAATAAAGTTTACTGATTCTGATTCTGACTCCACACATAACCTCATACTGCCCTCACAGCTGCCCTTAAATTATATGACTTTGAGAGTAAGTGTGTGTGCGTGCGTGTGCGTGTGCATGTGTGCTCACCGGCTGATAAAGGTTTCTGGCAGTCTGGGTTCAGTGGGGGAGGTCAGGGACCTCCTGGAGCTGACTTCATCTGAGGGAGTGCTGCTGACCTCACTGTCTGCCTTCTGACTCAGAGTGTCCGACATGGCCTCCTCCCTGAGAGAGACCACAACCAGTCCATTAGCTTATGCATCCATCCTTCCATCCCTCCATCCATCAGTCGTTCACTCATCAGCTAACAGGCCAGTTAATCAGTTAGGAGATCAATCCAGTCAATACCTAAATTACAAAAAAACTCCCATCAGATGTTCCTGATTCAGCTGAAGACCAATCACCCACAGCAGAGTGATCAATAGGTCATCAAAACAAAGGGGAGTGAACAGGCCTATTACCAACAGGTGTGTTTGCTGTGTTAGTGTGTGTGTGTTGAGAGATCCACTCACTCCTGCAGTGTGATGTACTGGTGTGGGATGAGTCCATCAGTGCCGTTGTGCCGTCCCTCCCACCAGTCCTCCGAGGCTCTTTGGAAGAGCAGCAATGTCGCCCCCTTCTTAAAGGTCAGCTCCCGTCCGGACCGCCCCACATAGTCAAACTTAGCTAGGGCCTCCACCGGCTCCCCCTCTGAAACACACACACAGAAACTGGCTTAACTGGAGAGTCAGTAGATTGTGCCTTGCTTTGATTAAGCTTGTCATTTTATATGAGCCACTTCTCACTCAGTCACTATAACAAACTCCAAAAGTCTTTCAGAAAGTGCAGATTGTAAACAATCAAGTGATACCACATGTTTGTAAGTGGAAGATTCTAATTAGATGAAAATGAGTTTGCTTTGTTTTAAAGCGTTTTGTAAAGGGTTACCGAATTTTCCATGTTTGCCATTATATAATTAACACCAATGCAATAATATGACAAACCAATGATGAGAATTCCAGGCTTCTAAGGGTTAAAAAAATGAGTAAATTCCTGCAATCTCTGACTGTATGGATGCATTTGGTGATCTACCTTCTTCACTGGTCTGAGTCTCAGTGCCACCATCCTGTTCTCCTTCCTCAAAAGCTCCAGGCTCACTGTAGGGGCTCTCGCTGTGGGGCAGAGAGAGGAGTCACTGACAGGAAGACCTTTCAGAAGGGAAATTTCCCAAAACAAAATTCTGACTCATACCAGGGCTTCAATTTTTTTAGTAGATTATTCCATATTCTGTTATAAAAATCAAAAGTGCCTTTTGTGGTTTACGTACTTATGTGTTGTACGTACTTAGTGTTGTAAATAATCAGTATTGCATCCTGTGGTAAACAAAAATGTACCAAAGCTAATACAGTGAGTTTAGTGTACATATTTATCCCAAATGTCAATAAAGTACAACTTTTTTTAAAAGTTGAAATATACATGTCTATTAAACATTAACACCAGCGACTCAAACTGTAATTAAGTTGCAAAGCAACAAAGACTGACAAAGATGTCACTTCAGTGTGTAGCAGTGTTAGCCTGCATGCAGCTACAGTTATATTTAGACATCCTCAGGTGACAACTGTAGGTGATATTTGGAGGGAAAATGCACTCTTGGCAAACAGTGTGTCACGATGCTGGAATCGCTGTTTAAACTCTGCTTAAACTCTGAGGTCTCACGAAGGGTAAGATGCTGCCTACAGAATGACCACTTCGGAATTCTATTCTATTCTGTTTATTGTACAGCAGCCCTCAGGCCCTCATATTGTACTGTAATCTGTTGGCATGGCTTTACATATTGTATGAACACTACACAGAACTACAGAACACTTTAAATAAACAGAGCCCTGACACACAGCCTTTTTTCCATAGTAGACACTGAGAATCAAATAACCGCTGCAGCCCCAGATATGACCCAGAGAAACACACAGACACACACTCTCACCAGTACTCTGTGCTGCTCATGCACTTTTCGTAGACGGGACCCTCCAGCTCTTTGGCGTCTGGGAATATTGTCTCATGGTGGATGATGATGGTCTTGACGACCTCATTGACGTGGGCCTGGCAGGAGACCTGGTCCAGCAGGTCCGGCGTGGGCATCAGTGTCGGCCCGAAACAGATGGCCAGGTTACCAGGGTCCATCATGTTCTCGTCGCTGTACTGAGACAGACTGTGGAAAGATGTGCAGGTTAATGTAAGACAGAAGCGAGAACATTCTAATGGAATGATGTTT
Source organism: Bryconaethiops microstoma (assembly GCA_037577275.1). Taxonomy (NCBI): domain Eukaryota; kingdom Metazoa; phylum Chordata; class Actinopteri; order Characiformes; family Alestidae; genus Bryconaethiops; species Bryconaethiops microstoma. The sequence continues at coordinate 31,696,676 of JBBJLS010000128.1, read as the reverse complement.
TTGACTGTATATAGAATAATGGAGTTATTAGTCTGCGCTGGCTTGTGGTTCATTTCCCCAGACCTGTGTGTCTTCCTGCAGAGAAAATCAGGCTGATGATGGGAGCACAGAGCAGCAAATCACACCTCTTCTCTTTTCACCTCAGCTCATCCTTTCACACACACCCCCTATCTCTCCCTCCCTCCATCCCTCCCTCTGTCTTTCACACTGCTTCTCTCTCTCATTTTCTATGTCTCTCTTGGCACAGAGCAGGCAGTGGATTTAATTTCCGGTGTGAAAGTTGGCACTTAGTTTAGCTGCATCGCTCTGCTCAGGAGATATTTTCTCTACTGATGATGATGGTAGTGTGTGTGTGTGTGTGTGTGTGTGTGAGTGTGTATGTGTTTGTGTGTGTGTGTGGGTCTCAGCCACAATAATAGAACCACTGACAGGTGAAGTGAATAATCTTAATTATGTATTTACAGTGGCGCCTGTCAAGGGGAGAGATATATTAAGCAGAAAGTGAACAGTCAGTTCTTGAAGTTGATGTGTTGGAAGCAGGATAAACGGGTGAGAGTAAGGATCTGAGTGACTCCAGCAAGGGCCAGACAGTGATGGTTAAACAACGGGGTCAGATTATCTCGAAAACGGCAGGTCTTCCCTGCTATGCAGTGGTCAGTACACACCAAAAGTGGGCCTAAATGGGTAAAAGAAGGACAACTGGTGAACTGGAAATACAGGCATGGGAGCTTAAGAGTTACTAATGCACTTAGGGACAAAGAGTAGCCCGTCCAGGTCTCATCCAGGAACAATTTGAGGAACATGAAAGTTTGAGTTCAAGGTGTTCACTTGGCCTCCCAACTCCCCAGATCTCAATCTGACTGAGCATTTGTGGGATGAGCTGGACAAACCCGTTTGATCCATGGAGGCCCCAACTTACAGGACAACTTAAAGTATCTGCTGACAGATACCACAGCACCTTCTTGAGGAGTCCATGCCTCTACAGATTCGAGCTGTTTTGATGGCATGAGGAGGACCTTCACAATATTAGGCAGGTGGTGTGGAAATTATAGGAGCTTGGAAATGATGGTATCAAGGTCTATGTGTGTTTGTATTTTGGGGATATGTATATCTATCTATATATACATATATATGTATGTGTGTGTGTGTGTTTATGTGTGTAGGGGTGTGACAGTGTATATGTACTTACTGATTGAGGAATGCAAAAAGGTATCTCATGATCACAAGAGTGGGGCGTGGAGATCCCATCAGGAGTTTCCGGATAGACAGTGCGCGCTCATATAGATTCTCAGTGCCTACAGAGGGTTTACAACACACACATGTGAGGCAAAGAAACACATGTTCTGGTCCCCAGTGTAAACATTCATGCTTACATTGTGTTTTTACGCTTTATTATGAAATTTATTGTTATTATGAAACTCAAATCAAAGTTTTAATCAGGCCTTACATTTAGCTCTAAACTGGAACCTGTGCAAGCCTAAGATGAACCACGTCAACCTTTGTATGAAACCAAAACAGAACCGCATAATGGATTTCTGACTCTGAAACTGACCTGAAACAGCTCATCACCCAAAGTGCAGAAACAAACCTGATAGAACAGTGCTGGTTAAATTATATTAGATTAAGTCATTAGGTCACACTGAGCCAAAATTCCTCCACAGTAATGTGGACTGTCTCCAGTTAAAGAAGTGTTATTTGCAGTTGTTGCTGCTGAAGGTGCCAGTTACTTAGGGGTAATATATTTTTTCCTGCAATAAACAAGATCATTGAAGAAACTGTGTTTTGTATTTACTCATGTTCTTGTTGTATATTACATTTTGTATGAAGTTTTGAAAACATTTAGTGTTACACAGATGCAATAGTAGAGGAAAAACTGCTCAGTGTTTGAAAAAATGATGTCTGAACTTGAACTGATCTGATGGGAGCAGACAAGTCCTTTTGTGTTCGGACAAATATCTCAAATTTAAATTATTGTACACATATTTTGATGTGTGTCTATTTTGTGGAAAAAAACAAGACTGAAATGTACATACTTGTTTTTCTATACACACACACACACACACACACACACACACACACACACACACACACACACACTACTGTCCCTACTATCATAACTCCCTCGGAAACTGAAGAATTTAGCACCATGTCATATCCTGAATGCTTTTCCTTTCTCCTTTCTCTCCTTTGCTATTCCTTCCTCTACACACCCACCCACACACACCCACCCACACACACACACTCAGGAGAGGGCACACTCACGGACGCAGGCGATGAGGTCGTTGAACTTCTCTTTGGGGAAGAGCGGGTTGTCCAGGTTGCGGAAGTACATCTTCAGCACACCCGCCACCGAGTTGATATCGTGGTTGTTCTCCTCGTCCGTCAGAGGGTCGTTGCCTTGGAAACAGACAGGACGGCTAGAAACCTCGTAACTGTGCAAATCTGTGTTTCTCACACTGCTGCCAAAAGAAGCTCAGCATGTTAAAGAAAATCGGGTGTGTCGTGGTCAGGATGAATTTCCTTTGAACGATTCCACGCTGGCACAGCAGATGCTTTCTGTGCGTCTTTATTTTGCCTTTTGCCTGTTCTGGGGACGTCGAAGAGCATCGCAAACAACACAGCACTGCTATTTCACCACTGTGGTGTGGGGATGAGGACGGACGCGTGTATATTGTGATAAATTCCATTACAGTGAGCTTTCCTGAATACAAATGTATGCAAACGTTTGAACACCCCTGGTCAAATGACATGTTTTGTTAATGTTTCTAAATGAAAACATGTAAAAGGATAGAGAAAAAACGTAAAATAAAAAAAAACATAAAATGTGCCGTGACTTATAAACAGACCACAAAATGTTAATATGTTAAATCCAGCAAATAAACAGTATTTGTGCACTAAAATATGTAGCAGTACAGCATACAAGGCCATTCGATAAGGAGCGCACAAAGTTTTTCAATACAACTGTATATATGCTGTCAATCAGACCATGAATTAAACTTAACACAGGTGTACATATGGCACGCATGCTTCAGAGGAATCATGATAATCCTGCGTTTGAGGTGGCTGTGCTATCCACGACTCTGTCGGTAGTGGATGAAAGGTTAGAAACTGATTTGAAGCAGACAGGCTCTTTAAGAGCTAATCATCAGAACCAAATATGTTTTTCACACGAAAAACTTGATTTAGCAACTTATTACTGCCCATCATTTAGCTGTTAAAAATAACTGTCATGGAATACGATGTTTATTAAAGAGAAAATATTGACGTTTTGCCAGCAAGATTTCCCCACTCTGTGTTGATCCGCACACCAACAGTGAGGAGGCGTCTGAAAGAAGCTAGAGGAACCCAAACCGACCCACCAGCTCCATCCCTGGGGTGAGACTGGATCTTGACCAATGGTGGAGGTGCTATACAACAATTGTGTGGTGGCCTGTAGAATCACTTCAGGTGGTGAGCTCTTGGCTTTTGGCTTTTAAGATTTCTTTAATACAGGAAAACTAACAAACAAGTTACTTCTTGAGTCTCCTACAGACACTGTCATATATATCATATACAGTACTGAGCAAAGGTCTTGAGCCACCCCTCATTTCTTCATATTATGCTTCCAAAGATCCAGAGTTTCTTGTATTTTCAAGATTCAAGATTCAAAGATTCAAGATTCAACTACATTTAAAACTACATTTTATATTTAGTCTTGAGGAACAGTTCTCCAGGCTTCCTGAAGGACTTTCAAAGACTCTCATTTCCATTCCAGTCCCTGGACCTGACCAGTTTCAGAGGAATGTTTTTGTTTGTTGAGACACACAGTGACCTACGTATGAATCATTCAAGCAGAACAAAGAGCATCTAACTGAAGTCCTGAATCAGTGAAGAA
>JBBJLS010000128.1:31683224-31686712 GCA_037577275.1 Bryconaethiops microstoma | reverse complement strand
TCATGCTGGAATAGAAAAGGTTCTTCCACAAACTGGGTCCACAAAGTTGGAAGCATGGCGCTGTCCAAAATGTCTTGGTCTGTTGAAGCATTAAGACTGACCTTCACTGGAAGTAAGGGGCCTAGCCTATAACCGGAAAAGCAGGTGTGTCTCAATACTTTTGTCCATATAATGTACCTTCATATTATATACATACAGCTGTACACCGAGTAGACTGTTGATTACTTTGTGCTTACAGTCTAGTTATATTATGAGGAACATATACATTATAGTTCCACTTTCCAGGTTTACAGTTACTGACTGTAGCACATCTGCTGACCGGACAGAAGCCTCAGTTGCAGAGATGAAGAAGAGGAACCACATCCATGAGTGGAAAGGAACCACTATAATGCTAATATTGTCCAGATAAGACTGCTACATAAACAAAAGCCACTAAGCTTTGCTAGCTTGGTGCTTTTCAGAAATACGGAAACAACTGACCAGGGTATTTGAAAATGGTATTCCAAGCTCTTTCAAGCAATAGCATCATCATGTAGTCAAATAAAATAAATTGAAATAAAATCCTAACTCAAATCTATCAGCAGATCTGTGAAATCAATTTGCTTAAACCTCATCTTTTTGTGTCCATATTAAACTTTTTCACACCAGTTACTGAGGCAAAGGGATTAATTTCAACTGTTTTATATAATTTATTGATTATTTTAAACATTCAAATTGTTTAAAATAATCAATAAATTTAAACAAGTTATGACTATAAGAGCTGGGTCTGCAAACTAACCATCATAATATAATTAAGTATTTATTATAACTTTTAAACTAACATATATGCATAATAATGGAGGTTCATAAATACAGCATTCTGTTTGAAACTGTTTAAAGCTCTTAAACTATGTCATGCAGGTTCATGATAAGGCATAACACCGACTGAATGATGATGATATATCTCAGAAAGCAGTTTTTTTTTTCAGTTTTGGGTTTACGGAGATTTAAAATGTCATAACTGGGATTCTGATAGAGATGTATTAAAGATTCAAACACCAAAACTCCAAAAGAAAAAAACCCCATCAAAAGTCCAAAAAGTCCAAATTTGAACTCATGAAATGTGTCAGCATTCCACCACACATGTGCACTGTGGCTCCACAGCGTTGTGGAATCTTCCCAGAGACAAGAGGCTGTAAGAGAGTGTCTGAGTCAGGTCGAGTGAGAGGGAGGAACTCAAAGCAAGGATAAAACCTTCATCAGCACTTCTGCTCTGCCCTTCACATGCAGAGAGCTGGAGGAAACAGCTGGCCTGCCACCAACCAGCAATAATAAAACTCCTTCCCAGCAGCAAGAGAGAGGGAAGGGTGTGTTGTGTGTTGTGTGTGTGTTATAAAGAGTGGGAGCTGTAGGAAACAGCTGTCCTGCCACCAACCAGCAATAAAAATCATCTTCCCCAGCAAAGAAGAGGAAAGGTGTGTGTGTGAGAGAGTGAATAAGAGGGAGAGTGAGTGAGATATTTTTATCTTGTTATCATTATGCAAAAAATGAAATGGAATATTAAAGGAAAAACCAACAAAGTGTGTTAGTGTGATACTGGACCACCAGGTATAATTTTGATGATGTTGGTGGAGAGTTCCGTATAAATGTCAGTCCATGACTGTGAAGGCCTTATAAGAATTGCTATTTTCTTTAAGTTTCATCTATGTATCATCCTTATGTATGACTTTCTCTGCATAATCATTGAGCAATTAATCATCTACAATGTGTTATATGTATGTATGTGTGTGTGTGTGCCTAGAAACTGATCTCTGTGTGACTTATCTTATACTCCTTATTTCACTTAGTGAACCCTCACACCTTGTGGATGGGGGCATTATCACCTTGGAGACGATCAATCCTATCAGGAGAGAAATGTTCACCATAGGATACAGGTGATTCGTGAGAGTAACGTATTGTTTTGAAGTGACCCTTTCCTCTCCCGCAGCATAACAGAGCCACTGGAATCCTCCATGTACTGGTGCCAAGCATTTAGGCCTCTGTCATTCTTTAAATGTACACCACACATGCACTCGCCCACTTTGAGAATATAATGGGATAACTCATCTGACCATGTCACAGTTTTCCACTTCTCTGTAGATCAGTGCCTGTGGTTTTCACACCACTGATGAGGGGTTTATACATTGTAGCCCACTTAGAATCAGTCTCTGTGTAGAGGTAGAAGGACTGTTGTTTCAGAAAGTCTGATCATGTCCTGCATTGACATTTTCAGTAACATGAAGACTAGTAGCTCTTACATATTGCACTAACATATCACTTAAACCACAATTTCCAGGTCTGTTTGCTGCTGACTTTCCCTCAGATCTAAACGCAGATGCTACATTAGTCACTGTTCCTTTTTAAACACTAGACAGTCCAATAAAAATCCTCTTTCAAAGTCACTTAGATCTTTGCCTTGGTTTCAGCATCGAGACATCTGTAGTAAAATGTAATTAGCTTTTCCACCACTGATGATCCAACCTATAATTTCAATGGAATTTAATTCAGGAGATCAGAAGATAATTTAAGAGAGACTTGGCCATGCAGGCACCTTCACCTTTTTAGAAATTAGTCTATTTTGACTGTATGTTTGGGGATTCTAAAATGTTAAACTTCTCCCCTGTCTTGGTTGATTAAATTCTCTACATGGTTCCATCAGTAAAGGGTAATCTAGTACTGATGGCAGGGAAGCAGCCTCATATCATGACAATCCCACCACCATACTTCACCATGGGTATGGTGTTCCACAACTCCTACATTCTTTCAGACAAACTGAATATGTGCTTTTAACCTCAATTTTCAACCCTATTTACTGACGTTTCCATTAAAAATGCAGATTTCCAATCTAAATGCAGATGCCTACTGAAACAGTGGCAAACTGAGCAATATTTGGGACTGAAGCTTGCAATATCCGTGATCGAACAATGAACCCCCTTTAACAGTCACTTACATCTTTTCCTCTTGCCATAGTGATCTAAAACCAAGCTCAACCAGTCCTGCTCAGGCCTTTTATACAGACCTCACTAGGATGTTATAGTGGGATTGCTTGACTGTATCACACATTGACCTGTAAGCATTTTTAATTGTTATGTTTCTCTCCTCAATTATTCAGTCTTCTCCTTTAATGACTGTGCCACCCGTCTGTATCTAGTATGCATGTATGTGTGTTTGTCTGCAACTGGAGAGTGTCTAGAGACCCAGGATAGAGAGGATTGGAGAAATGAGGAGAGCGTGAGTGTGTGTCATCTCATTCTTTATTCTCAGTGGGGAACTGCAGCTGCTAAGGTGCCTGTTCATGAGTGTCTGTGTGTGTGTGTGTGTGTGTGTGTGTGTGTGTGTGTGTGTCTCACCTCCTCGTTCTCGATCTTCAGTGTGGCGAGACGAGACTGGAGCTGCTGGTAGCGGAGCAGAAGCTCAGCCTGCACCTGGGGCACTGCTGCGAGCTGACTCACCTGCCAACACACGCACAT
>JBBJLS010000128.1:31675724-31680724 GCA_037577275.1 Bryconaethiops microstoma | reverse complement strand
GTAATTACTTCCCATGAATGAGCGTCCAGGCCAAGATGACCAGCTTTATGGCCTGAAGCTTGACTGCTTGAATGCCAGATGTCCAGTTACTTCTTGTATTGTTTGTTGTCAAGTTGTTTATTGTCCGTTTGCTTCTTATTGAGTTCATCTACAGGCAGTTCACTGAGACAATAAGCTTTGTGTTGTTATCTTAAATTTCCACTCTGCTGTTAATGACGTAGGCCATAATTTAAATCACCATTTCTATATAAAAACACTTTATTTTTCGTCCCTAATACTGGAAAAAAAGTAATCACATTATTGTCCTGTGTTACTTTGCACCAGGTTACCTCAACACTGGTCACCCCCCCTCTCTTTAAACCACGCCGGTGCTCTTGCTAAACTAATCAGCAGCGGTTTGGCACTCACGTCAATTAAATGGGACAGGTCCTGGATGTAGTACTTAAACAGAGCCGCGTTTGCAGCTTCCAAAGTCAACAGATACTCGTTGCGAGCCTTCATAACCTTCAGCTTGTTCTCCGAGTACTTGGCCTGCCGCTGGGAGGAAAAAAGTGAGAAACAGAAGGGGGAGGTTTAAGAGAGAGAGAGAAAGAGAGAGAGAGAGAGAGAGAAATACTGACCCAGTTTTAGATTTTAGGCAAAGAATCAGGTTTTCATTTAAAATCTCCAGACACTTCATGAAGTCCATACTGCTATGTATCCTAACATAGTACCTTTGGAACAAAAACGGCCCAAAACATCACAAATCCCCCTTCATACTCTACAGTGGGGATAATCAGAGAAAAATCAATTCTTTATTAATTCAGTTCTCATAAAGGTCTCTTGGCCACAAATCGGATACACATTTAGGATCTTGCACTCATAAACAGAAGGGGGAGGTGGAAGAGAGAGAGAGAGAGAGAGAGAGAAAGAGAGAGAGAGAAAGAGAGAGAGAGAGAGTGAGAAGAGAGATAAATGACAAGAAGTGTAAACTAAAAGCTTCTGCAGCTTCAAGACCAAATGTGAATGACTTTTTACTGATAAATATCTCTCGTACACTCATATAACAGATGCATATCCCTAATGCCTGTTTCATAACAATGACTGCACAGTAGACCATTTACTGCACGTTTCTGTTCTATTAGCACAGGCCTTGGCTCGGCTCATTCAGAGCAGTAATTTGTAATTGCTGTTTTCATTGAGCCCCTTCAGTCGGAGCCACAGTCCACTAATGGAAAAGAGAATAAAAAATAAGAGCGAGGGAACCCCACACGTCTCCAGGAGATTCAGTAAAGCCTTCGAATCAACAATACAATTACACACAGAAACATGTCTTAATAAACTACATGTAATTTGCTGAAAATCTCTCCTAAGCAGTTTCAAAAGTTGCCCAAGTCATAATTCAGCCCCTGAAAGATAAACCGATAATGAGAACTGCTGCTGAGGTTAAGGGCTAAAATAAAGCCGTGCTATTAAAAGCTTACAAAAGTATATCACAATAAGCTCCATAATTACTGGCACCATTGGTAAAAATGGGTAAAAAAAACGTAAAAAAGGCATTCCTGCTCCAGTATGATTATGTATTTTCAAGTGGAATCAAATCTGTAGTTTTTTCATACACCTTCTTGATGATTTTCTGGCTTTCTGGCCACTGAACCATATTTGTGTGGGTTTAGACACATATTTTGGATCACTGTCTGTTTGGAAGACACAATACTGACCCAGTTTTACATTTTAGGCAAAAGTAATTTTCACTTAAAATCTCCAGACACTTCATGAAGTCCATACTGCTATGTATCCTAACAAAGTACCTTTGGAGCAAAAACGGCCCAAAACATCACAAATCCCTCTTCATACTCTACAGTGGGGATAATCAGAGAACACAAATGAATTCATCACTGATTCCATTCTCATAAAGGTCTCATGGCCACAAATCAGATGCATATCTAGGAAATTGCACATATGAAAGTGTCTCAGATCTAATCTGTGCCACACTGAGGCCAAAAAAAATCTGATCTGTGCCTCCTCAGCCTATTAATGCGAATGTAGACTTGATGATCTCAAAATTGCTACCATCTCCTGCAAATCTCCAGCTGTGACCCAGGGAGAATTGTTTTTCTCTAATCATCCTCCTCACTGTGTGGGGGAAGAATAAACACCTGTCCTCGTTCAGGCAGGCTTACAGCAACTTCAGTGGTCTTAAACACTATTTTTCCAAACAATTAATTGAATATTTTCAGGTGTGTAGTTGATGTTTAATAATCTTTGCCTGATTTCTGAAGGTTAACACACTTTTGTTTCACCTTAGTTACATTAAATTTGTTCCCCCTCACATTTATTACCCACATTTTTATGATTTTTTTTTTTTTTACTCTTCATCCCACATCATTATTTATACCCCAGCATTTGTGTTTATGGAATGGTGTATTTCATATTGAGTTTTTATTGGATTTATTTAGACTTTTTATTTTATATTGTTCTTTTCTCTGTGATTCTGTGTGACTGTGCAGTCGTAGCATAAGCAATTTCCTCTGAGATCATTAGAGTTTTTTCATTATTAACGGGTGGCAATAATTACGGAGATGAGCGTAAAAGATAAGATTCGGACTACGCTGCATTAGTAAGGTTAGTAAGATGCACTATGCTGCATTAGTAATATCGGGTACCTTCCCTACATACACCTACATACCTGCCCTCGACCAAAAAGGAAAAAATCTGGGATCATGTTCCATACCTTCTCCTTCATCTTCTGGATTTTGCGGGCGGCGTTGCGGCGTTGATGCCGCTCCTCATTTCGGAGGCCGAAGACCTCACCCCCGCGGCCTTGTCTCTCGCCCTGACGCTCCGCCTCTTTCAGCTTGTTCTCCGCACTCAGAGTCTCGCTGTGGTACATGTGGTAGGTCTTCATCACCTGTGGATAAAGGGCGTAAGTCTCACCCCACAATAATTCAATTCAGCTTTTTACTGCATAAAGGAATCTCAGATTTCATTGGTCCTGTGCAGGTTGTTATACAAGTACAACATGCAGTGAAATGTATCCTGAACCACTCTTTTTTTATGACTGTTAAACATTATAAAATATGTACACATTTAAATGAAAAAACTACAATAAGAGTAAACACAAGTTAAAGGTAAAATATGAAAGCTAAGTTAGAGTGTTTCAAGTTATGAGTGAAGCAACAATCTGGCAGATTTACATATTTACAGTGTGCAAGTAGGATGTTAAAGTGCATTGTGCCATATTAGCACATCAATTTAAACAGAAATGTAAACAGAAGTAAGGACCTGTAATAGCAGCATATCAGTATGTACAGTACAGCAGCATGTAATGTTGTAATAATAATGAATGTATAGTTATGGAATATGACAGATATGAAATATGCCAATGAATATGAAATATGATATGCTGTATCAATCCCATAAGGTAATGGTATGAGGAGAGGGGGGCATGTTCTGGTTTAGGACACGAATGGCCTGAGGATTGAAGCTCCTCTTGAGTCTCTCTGTTTTGGTCAGTCTTTACATTGCAAGAATTTTTAACTAGTATTTCTTTGAACTAGCACAGATTTCATAAATCAAATAAACTAAAGAGACTGTAGATTCAGACCACATCAGTTAAAACATTAAACCTCACTTAAACTGAGCCCTAACGAAGCTTTTACTTAAATCAAAATCTAATTTTGTAACAAACACATCACTGTTTCCTGCAAAATCTTAAAATGTCTCCTGCCCATTCAGCAGGGTGGTGGGTTTGGACAGTAGTGATGTCACTCCTGTAGCTCAGGTCAGACTGGTGAAATATATGTCATGTTGCAGCTCTCCCCACTGTAACCTATAGGTAGGTCCATTTACATTAACAGCATTTTGTAGACGCTCTTACCCAAAGTAACATACATGTTTGCTTTGTAGTCTACAAAGAAAAGGTCCCTCACACTAGTAAACCCAGACTTGCATAAAGAGCTGCTTGTAGGAGTTTCTACCAGAACCAATAGCTAATATTCCACCAGGTTTTTTTATATTAGTCATGAAGTTTGTGTTAGTTATGTTAGTTTAGGGCATGAACATATAGTTATTGTCCTAAGTGCTTGTTGTAGAGGTGTGTCTCTCGTCACCATTTGAAGACTCAGCAGTTTTAATAGGCAGACGAAGGTCCAGTATTTGGGTGCCAAAACTTTTGAGAAGGGTGGGGCTCAAGCCAGGCTGTGTCTGATGCTCTAAGAGGGCAAGCTGTGACCTGTGGTCTGTTCAGAGTCCTTGTAAATGACAGTAGAGAAACGATACCTCTTTAAGACGCCTTAAATATTTTGCACAGAATAAATGCACATCTGCTTCGGTCTGTCATGCTCACCACTCAAGTCCTTTTCTCACATCTGCGAATGACTAGGGAAGCAATATTTAAAAAGGAAGCCAGTCCTCCCCACATCCGTAGTGTTTTCATATGCCCACACTGAGATAATCACACAGTTAAGACACAATCCATCGCACACAGACCATCTGTGTGTTTAATGGCTGTCTTGTGTGTGTGTGTGTGTGTGTGCACGCGCATAGGGGGTGGGTGTTGTACACATGCATGTATGTGTGACACTGTATGTGTGAAAGGCAGAGAATGAGAGGAATACTCCTGCTTGGCTTGGCCTCAGGTTGCACTGAGATGAAGTTGTGATTCAGTGGTAACAAGTACAGACACACCAACGCACACTTAAAGTGTCCCCTTCACAACACCGCAAACGCTATACACATACAGCACCGTGCAAAGACTTAGGCCATGAGAAAGTGATCTGTACAGCCAATTATCTATTTGATATGCATTTTAGCATTGATATTTGATTCGTTTGTTCGCTTAACCATTTCCTAAATGAAGAAGACTATTTAGTTTCCATCCAATGTGCAGTTTTTGTAATCAATCCTTCATTAAATTAGATCAGCTGCCTCTGAAGGAACTAAACAAATTCAGGAGATGTTTGGAGGGCACAGAGAAAACCAAGCCTCTATCTTTCTCAATGTATTACACATATTATATA
>JBBJLS010000128.1:31630347-31649718 GCA_037577275.1 Bryconaethiops microstoma | reverse complement strand
AGTTTAATTGAAAACCAAAAAATCTAATTTTTGTGACACTTAAATAGAATTTGCATAATAATTTGGAACAGAGTGTAGTCCTCAGACCAAAACAAAATAGTCCCCAGAGAAATTAGGATTATCATTTATTATCTGTTCATAAATCCCCAAAGAAAACTCAGAGGTTGATCAAGTTTACTGATTTTTTTTTCTCTATATTTATCACTGTCCAACCATTATAAACATTACATATAAAAGCTTATACGGTACCATGTAGGTTCAGTGGTGGATCTGCATGATAAATCAAACGGCTATCATTCAGTGTTGTGATAGTTTTGAGAGGTTTATTTTTGGAGTTCACTTATAGCAGGGATTGGTACATGCATTGCATTAGATTTGCTGCTATTTTTATGATTTACCATTCCTGAAGTGCTTTTGAATGCAGTTTCTTTTACATTTGAATGACTACGTCATGGAGACCAGTTTGAAAAATCATTGAAATTACCCTGTAAAGTCAGTGTGAACAATGTAAACAAGTCTGAAGGCTTGATTTAAAACTCTGTCTTGTCCTGTGACCTGTACAGAGAAACCGTCCACCCCGGGTGCAGTGTTTTTGGTCAAGTCCACTATCAGTATGCTGCATGTAGCCTGGCGCCCCGTTCCTGCAGCTGAGTGCTACCTGCTTCAGATTCAGTCTGTCACTCCACGTCCCGCGCCTCCCTCCAGTGGCCCTGATCTCACAGCTGTGCCAGCTCTACCCACCAGGGATGTCATAGAGGAGCAGCAGCCCCAGCTGCCTGCCCAGAAAAGTACGTACTGCAGTTGTTGTCTAAACACCCTGCCCATCAAAATGTCAGACACGTGGTCTCTTCCAGACACGTGGTCTCATGCAATCTGTATTTTCTCATTTTTCTTGTTTATATATTATGCATCTGTTGGTTTCATGTTCATCAAAGTGACATTTTTGGTGTGAACAGCAGGGTTTAAATATTGATTTGGCTTTTCAAACTATCGTTAAAATCATGTGTGGAAACTTGTTTAATGAATTAATGAATGAATGAATTGATTTTGTCAGAGAAGCACTCATGACATGTGGGTAGTAAGGGTGTGACGAGATGCTCAGCTCATGAGACAATGTTCTGATTGGCTACCCTGTTCTGATTGGAGCTCTGTTCAATTCGAAACCTGCTTTTAACTTCAGTGCGAATGGAGGGGCTGAACTGATATAGGATGAATGGGCAGATATATGCAAATACGCTGTTATTGCACAGAAAATGGAAAGTCACTGCTGCTTAGTTTTCTTGTAAAAAAAAAAAAGGTGTAGTTTGAATGCAAACTCTTACTTCAGAAAAGGAAAGGACATCCATTCCTTCTCATGGGGCAATGAAGATGCTGAGCTATGTCATTTGTATTCTAATTATATTGTTTATAATTACTATATTGCTGAAAATGATAGTAAATGTGCTAATTTGTATTAAAAAAACATCTCCAAACCGTCGATGGGCAGTGCATAAAAATCACATTGGGAATTTTCTCCACAATATATGATTACTTTTAGCCTCTACAAGGTTTCATCATCTGGTGTGAGAAAGAATAATAACCTACCTGGAGAAAAACACTGAAGCAAGAAACAGTTCCACCTGCAGGCTCTTTCAGGAGTGTCTCAAATACTGTAACGTCTTTCCCCTCCAGCTCGAGACGGAGACAGAGCGTGTGGGGGGAGGGAGGGCTCAACATCACAGGTCAGAGCTCTTCTGCAAGTTACACTTTATTTCACAGCGAGACCATATTAGAACAGGAATGGAGAAAGTGTGAGATCATAAAAAGGGAAATTTTGGATGATTTTCAGTTTAATACTGTTCATAAACAGCTTCTTAAAGATATTTGAAACACATGAAGTAATGGAGCTTTATGTACTTACTGCCTATAAACTGATATAATGTTTACAGCATGAATGTTTTTTGAGGAAGCTTTTGTAACCCCACAGAAGAAGCCTGCAGCCGAGGGTGTGGTGTGTGGGGCCACGGAGGAGCGGAACAGAGGAAACTTCAAACCGGAGCCTAGTAAGATACTGCTCTGAATTATCCCACAGTTTTTATTGTTAGTCAAGTCAAATCAAGTCATTTTATTTATAGAGCACATTTAAACACAACAACGTTGATCCCAAAGTGCTTCACAACACAACACATGATTATAATACACTTTGCAACAAACAGAAATAGGGAAATAAAATAAAATAGTGAAATAAAATAAGAATAGATAAAAACATAACATAACCTGTTATGTTTTTAAGGAGGGGATTATGAGCAATTGATAAAAGATCAGATTTTGAATAAATGATCTTTACAGTTTGATATTCAGCATGTCTGAATCTTGGGCACTTTACATTTGTGTGAGACAGAAATACAAAGCCTTACTCAAGATGGCTAAACCTGTTTTGTACCATGCAGATATTTTAAATATTAATATTTAAAGAATTTTAAAAAATTCCAGTGACTGTCTTACTAGGCTGCTGCAATATGAAATTCGCTCACTATGCGTGCGTGCGTGCGTGCGTGCGTGCCAATTGCAAATTAACAAATTTGTAACAATGGAATCATTCATAGAGCAGAACACCAAGCAATGCGAAATGAACATGGTTAATAATGCTATTAACCCACTTGATTTTCACTGTTTTCCTTGTTCAGCTGCACCACATGTTTCTATAGAAGCTGCGATTGCAGCCTTTGGTTAAGGTGCACCTGGGCTCTGCAATGTTCCATAGACATATTATTGAGTGTACATTTAAATAGACGTAAATCCGGTAAATCTCACATCACATAAATTTGGAGCGTTTTCCAGTGTCAAAATGAAGGTATTATTCAGTTATTGGTCATGATAAAGCTAAATAGCTTTCATTTTTATTCACTTTTATTTTCTAAACGCTTAATTGTAAGCCTAATGTCCACAGAGGAAGTGAATGAGCATAATGATGCATTCTTGAGAGCAGCCAGGTAAAAGTTGTGCTCGAACCCTCATGCTTTTTAATTTGTTTATTCCACAGAACAAGACAATCTGCCCAGCGCTTCTCAACAGGTTTAAACATCCACTTCTTTCATGAGTGTTTGTGTGAGTGCTTGTAATTGTGGCTCTTACTGAACCTGTTTTTGATTGTTCTGTGCCCTGCAGTGTGAGAGTGCTCAAGAATCCACCTGGTTTGATGTGGGTGTATTTAAAACGCTCTTCTATGAGGTTACACACTATTATCTGCCCTCCGAGGCTTCCATCACCAACCGGACCTCCAGTGATCGCGAGGTCAGTCTGGCGTACTTCGCTTTCGAATGGCAAAGAATACGAGACTGCTTGTGTTCTCAGCACGGTCCTGTCTCTCTCTCTTCCATCTCCTCTCTAGTGGAAGATGCCCGGGGCTCACAGTTTCGAGGGCCGGGAGACGCAGGCGCTGGCGTCCGGCATTTGCTATCGATTTAGGCTGGCAGGCCTGAACAGCCGGGGTCAAGGAGACTTCAGTCCAGTCAGCGAGTTCAAAACCTGCCAGCCTGGGTTCCCTGGAGCTCCTTCTGCTGTCAAAATCACCAAGGTACTTTTTTAGCTTTGATTTATATATTTATGATGTTTTTGTTAAGGTGTGTATCTTAGCTAGCAGTAACTTGGTTAAAGGCAGATATTGATTTGAGTATAGCTTTACAGGTGTGAGAACAGATGTCGAATATTTAAGCACTGATGTACATTTGCTAAATGCTGTAAACGTAAACATATTTATTTATGATAATGTATTAATTTAAAAAGCTGCCATTACATCACTGTCCTTCATTACGTTTGGTTATTATTTTTAACTACTTAAATAAAGTCTGTCTGCTCTTTAAATTGTCTGAACATGTTAGAAATTAATAGAGCAATAGAAATTGCACATTAAAAAAAATGATATATGGTTACACACAAATTAACCTTTTAGTGTAAAATTCACTAATACATAACATGGTAATTAAAACAGTACATGAGGCAGTCAGGTAACAGGAGCCATTTGTTCTGGAGATTTTAGGCCTTTTATTTATTTTTTAGATGATGCTGCACTACTCAGATGTCATCATTTAAATATCTGAATACTAAATAAATTTAATCTTCATAAATTCTGCATTTTTTAAAATAGGAATTTCAGTTTTGCATGGACAAATGATCAAAAAGGTTCTAAGCTCTGATTCTGTGGTCCATAGAATATAAAAATGTTCAATATTGTGTGTACTAAAATACCTGTTTCTACAGAACTCTCATTCTATAAATTGCAGCACTCAGTTTGCATATGCATAGCATAAGCCCCACCCACTTTACTCTGACAAGTGCAGATTTTTAATTTAAAAAATTTAAAAATTCAATACCGTATTGAAATCACTACATGCTTCATATTGTAAACCTAAAAGTGGTCAAGGTGTTTTTTTTTTTGTTTTTTTTATTGACAATCAAGTTTTTTAAATTTTTTTATTGACAAATAAACAACTGAAATTGAAAATGATGAATGCTATTAATTACTTTATTCATACAGAAACAGTAGGGTTAACACATTTCGTGTGGTCAGAACAGTTGTAATTGTTGGCTGCCTTTACTGATCCCCATCCTCTTACTTTTGATCTTTCAGGCTTCGGACTCGGTACACATCGCCTGGGAGTCGCCGACGTCCCCCTCAGGGAAGATCCTGGAATATTCCTTGTATCTGGCAGTGCGGAGGTCTCGGAGCAGTAGCGTAGAGAAACCTGGAGAACTGTCCTTTATCCACATCTACCGCGGAACCAAGACCTCCTGTATCGTCAGTGCGACGCAGCTGAGTAACGCCCACATTGACTGCTCAGCCCGGCCCGCGGTCGTCTTCCGCATCGCTGCCAAGAACGAACAGGGTTACGGCCCGGCCACTCAGATTCGCTGGCTACAAGGTGTGTGGGTGTGTGTGAGGGAGAAGACATAAACAGATCTGTAGTTGCTTTCTTATTTCTATGATAAAGCTTGTTTGGCTGCATGGTAACCAGCCGATTTTCTAACAAAACAGAATAAATAATGGTAGCAGTGGTAGTAAAGGTGGCTTAGGGCATTGGCGCTGGAATCAGAAGGTTATGGGTTCCAATCCCAAAAATGTTAGTGAGGAATTAGCTCAAATGGTAGAGTGGCCGCGAGAGGTAGTGGGATCGATGCCCGCATTCTCCAAGGTGCTAAAGTTTGGGGCAGTTGGTGGCCTAGTGGTTAGAGAGTTGGCCCTGCAATCGGAAGGTTGTGGGTTCATATCCCTGGACTGCTAGTGGCACCACTGAGGTACCGTCCCCACACACTGCTTCCTGCGTACCCCTCATTAGTGGCAGCCCCCTGCCTCACTTGGTGAACGGGTTCAATGCAGAGAAAGAATTTCACATTGTTAAACACCGTGTGCTGTGGTGTGTTTACGTCTGACTATAAGGGGTCACTTTACTTTTCCTTTTTTTAAGAACATCTTGATCCTTTTATGAACTAGATGTTTAGGGTTTTCTTCAAACTAACTTTAGTCTTTGCTCCACAGATACCAGTAAATACAAGTCCTCAACATCTCAGGCAGACTCCAGCCCTACAAACATTGAGGCTGACACCATGGACAGGTATTCTCTCCTTAGCCTAAATGTGCTTTTTAGGGTGGCAAATATTAAATTAAGTATCTCTTTTTCATCTTCAGCTTCTGAACCTGAAGTTAAATTTATCTTCTGTATTTGGTTCTTTTAGCTCATGAAGGCTGCAGAGGAGCTTTTCTCAACTCAACCATGATTTATATGGGAGCCACAAAGTGTCTATTTTTTATTCCTCCTTAAGCTGTAAGGAAAGCAATGCCTTTTGTACTTAGTGTATCTCCTGTTACTTGGAATTGCTGTAAATGTACATCTCTTAACTTATTTTTAACTACTTTTGTACATAATTGTATGTAGTTGTTTTCTGACAGTTAGTGTCTTTGTGAAATGTGACAAACCAGTATTTACCGATGAGCCCTTTGGAGGGTTCACTGGAGTTGTTGGTTCTTGTTGAAATGTGTATTTATATTTTTTCTTCCAGTAATTGCATGGAGGGTAATTGATTGCATTGTAGACAAACTCAAACATTAATCGCCATTCAGATGAATCCAGACTGAAAATGGGAGCTTTGTGCCTTATTGTGAAATGGCAGAATAGCTCATTTGAAGTATTTAGTCATTACATCAGAAGATGTAAATGGACGTTACATCTCTTTGTTATATAAGATGTGCAGTGATGATCATTTCCACTCATTGACCTTATTCTGCCTGCCAGACTCCAAAAGGAATCCCTAACTCTCTCCAAGTTCAGTTCTTCGTTCTTCTCTGCCTCCAGTGACCATTAGATTAGTCATCCCTTAAACTGGTCTGACATGGTCAAATAAAAGATGGAACAAATCAAATCTGCACACATTTCTGCTTGTCACTGTAAATCTCACCTAGGCCACCTCTTGCACCATCAGCCTCCTGACAGGGGATAGGGCAGCGGCATGATGCAATGTCCCTTGGCCTGGAGTCACACTATATGGACAAAAGTACTGGGACACTCCTGTTTTTCAGGTTTTGGGCTAGACCCCTTACTTCCAGCGAAGGACAATCTTAACACTTCAGCACACCAGGACATTCTGGTCAACAACATGCTTCCAACTTTGTGGATACAGTTTGGGGAAGAACCTTTTCTATTCCAGCATGACTGTGTCTCAGTGCACAAAGCGAGCAGAATGAATGGGTGCAAGTTCCCACAGAAACTCCAAAACCTTTTGGAAAGCCTTCCAAGAAGAGTGGAAGCTGTTATAGATACAAAGCTCTTATAACTCCATATTAAAGTCTATGTATTTGAATGCAATGTCACTGAAGTCCCTGTTGGTGTGATGGTCAGGTGTCCCAAAACGTTTGTCCATATAATGTATCAAAGGGGTTTCAGTGCTTTGCTGACTATTGACCTGTGATGGTAGAAACTTTCAGTTCACCGTCTTAAGATTCACACACCATTCCTTTACCAGTATTAAACATGTTCTGCTATCAGTAGAGGCAGGAGACTGAACAGCAGGACTGAGGGAGGGCTACTAAATTTAGCTGCTTCCAATCTGGGGGGCTTTTGAGGTATGATCTGATCTAATTAGTAGAATATGATTAATATTTAATGACTAACAAATAGTTATGGTCATTTAATTTTATGAGCCATATATTTTAGTACACTGAAGCTTTGGGCACTTCTCTCATTCCATCAATCGAAAGAAGGTCTGGTGATGATAATATAGATCACTGGGCAAAAAGTGTTAAAGCTTTTCTTCAGGAAAGGCATATGAGCTCAATGGCAAGGCCAGCAAATAGTCCATAAATCAGGCAGCTTAAAAATGTATGTTGGAAATATAAAGAATGGTCAATAACGACTTCTGCAGAGCTGATCGGCCAACTACGCCCAATTCAGAAAGCTGGAACCAGCCTGATGAAGATTGTTCATTAGTGAAGTCCACGCCTCAGAGAATTGAGGTCTGAAAATGAGCAACAAAGTACTGTGATGTTTTTGTAGATGATTCCATAATTGTTTCCACTAAATAGTCATTCCATCATATTTTTCTCTACTTGTTCTGGAACAAAATATGCCATTTATTAAATAATGTAATACAATTTGAGGTGTTTCACAAAGCCAGAATGTTCAGCTATTGAACAAAAACTGCTGTCATAACCGTCTTGTTAAGTAAAAACTTAAGTGCCCATCCGCCAAGTGTGATGATTCTATCATTTTTACTGGGTGAATAAGACCAATCATTTTAGATTCAGTAAATTTTAAAGTAGATTGCACAGAAAAATCCTCAGGACAGACTTCAACTTTTACACACTTCCATTTGTTGATCATGTCTGAATTTTGGCAAATTGTGTTTAAATTAGGAATCCTTACTGCATTTTACTTGTAAGATTTTGACGACCCATTTAAGGGATTGGTTATATATACATATAAATTCATTTTCTGAAACTATCATAGATATGTCAATACACTCACCAACTGGAAAACATGTAGGTGTGTTTATTTGGATTTGCTGTGTGAAATGTTGAATGAAATCATTGTATTTATAGTTTCTAAAAGTATTTTTAAATGTGGCACCATTTTCCAACTTCTTGAAAAACTAACCACCAGCACTCGGTGTCTTGAGGTGTGGATGTTATATTTTTGTCTTATTGCCCACCTCTAAATTATAATGTCACTCAGTTGATCCCATGTATGGCAGCAATGTGTTGAATTATGATAATTTCCATTTTCAAGTAACAAAAATCTAAGAGCATTGGAAGTTTTAATATATTGTTGGATTGCATTTGGCCCGTTCACTTAAGAACAGAAAAAAAAAAAATTATACAAAGCATCATTCGATACAGTCATTCAAGCTAAGGCATGTATGTCTCCATGTTTTTATTCTTAGTATCAACATGAAACTGACAATTGACATTAAGTTATTTATCTTGATTCAAATAGAAATCAACTGAGAATCCCTTTATTGTACGTATGCAAGTTCACTATAGCTCCCCACTCCCTCACCCCATCATCCCCACACCCCAAACTTTAAAAACTCCTAACAAATAAAAGGGACAGGAAAATTCACAAAAACTGATGCAAGTCTTCACACAGAGGACATGAACCTAATAGACTGTTTAAAATGAATACATTTTATAATGGTAACAAATGACTACTGTGTAAATTACAGACATCACTAAGAAAAATTTACAAATTTAGGCTCTCTGCCAGCAGGTGGTCCTCTCCCTGCTCTTATTACCCATCGTCTCTTCGAAAGCTGCCCGCAAGTCTTCTCAAGGCTAGAGACTAACCTGTCCTTTGGACAGATCAGAGGCTGCACGTTCTAGAGCCGAAGCAGGTCACGAGAACTGGATCTGCTGAACACCAGGGAGCTGAAAGAGAGAGAGCGAGAGAGAGAAAGAGAAAAAATACAACCGTTACTTTGTCATCCAAGTTCCCTGTAGCTCTCCTGAGAATCAGCCGAATTAAACAGTTGCGAGTTGCAATCGACTAACAAGATTTTAAAAGTGAATGCCTAGTCAGACCCTTTAGATTATTTGTATCTGAATTCTAACAGACCACTGAATAAGTGAATCTTAAGTAAACAGACGTATTATGTTTTAATGATCTTCATATTTAACAGTTACAAGTAGCAATAAACAAAGTAATTAAAAGCAAATGACTAGTTAGACATAACCCATCATAAACATGCTTGTATTGCCCTTTTGATTATTTGTATTTGAATTCTAACAGACTACTGCACACGCCTGAATGTTAAAGAACCAATTCTAATGTTTTTACTTATCTTTATATTTAATTCAACAGCTGCAATTTGCAATAAACTATAGGTTATTAAAGGCGAAGGACTGCTTGGACATAAGCTATTAAACACTCATTGTTCTTTACTCATATTTGTATTCCAACAGACTACAGTCTGACTACTGAACTTTTTGAATGTTTCCTAAAAGTTATATTTTTTTGCTAATCTTTATATTTTAACTCTACATCCATGAGTGTTGCACAAATGTGAACTACAAACTCCAAGGAGATGGTTCCCAAACTCAGCCCTGAAGACTCCCCATGCTTCCCAATTTAACACTTGTCTTTGCTCTTACACACCCATTTCAACCCTGGTAGGCTCATCAATGGGCTGATTAGTTCTGTTGGGAGCACTAAAAACTGTGCAAGAGAAGGGGTCTACAGAACCAGGTCTGTCAAATCACTGCTCCTATATAAGGTCTGATTCTCTGCATTCAAACAGGTATCCTTCATAAGCTAACGACTTATGATGTAGGAATTTAAAAGTTCATCTCTACATGTGCTCACCTGTTGGTATGATGTCGTGTACACCATGACATTCTGCTGTTGGCCATCAGGTGAAATTAATCCTGATCCTAACTGATTTGCTGCAAGACAAAAAAAAAAGTGAAGAGTCAGCTTGGCGTACTCGGAAGCACCAATAACCCTAATTTTATTATGGTTTCATTTTTTATGCCAAAAATGAGAAGAGAAGTATTGCACAGCAGACTATCAATTACAGAACACACACTACAAGCTAATTATACACATTGGTTAAGATCCAGAATCGATTACTTACAGAAGCCGTCGTCTGCAAGATCCTCTCCCAGGCCTTCTGCAACCGCCACTGCACCAATGCCCTTCTCACCCTTCATTGCCTAAGAGAGAGAGAGAGAGAAAAAAAAAAGATTTAAATTTTACTCCTTCCCGCTGCACGCCTCCGCTCCTCAAGGGAACACCGTCTGGCTCTGCCATCCCTACACACAAGGTAAACCCAGTCCAGACCGGTCTCATTTGTGGTTCTGCTGGTGGAATGAGCTGCCTAAGACGACCAGAGCAGCAGAATTCCTTTCTTTCTTCAAAAACCTCTCGAAGACTCATCTACTCATTCTCCTGATGAACTATCGACCCTAAATCACACCAGCTCATCTATCTGAATCAGCTCATATCTTCTCACACTGCTCCCTACTTAAAGATTCAGCACTTAGAACTCTCCTCTTGTTCTCACACTGTCCTGAAATTTGAGTGTTTCCTCAAATTGTTGCTTTGGATGAAAGTATCTGCAAAATGAATGAATGTACGTATGTGTCTGACCCATACCTCTCTGAACTTCTGCAGATAGAGCTTCAGAGGCTCCACATACATGTCGAAGCCAAGAGTGGACATGGCAAACAGGATGTCCTCTCCGTTGATGGTTTTGCGCTTCTCCTGATGACATCGCTCACTGGCTTCTGATGTTATGAAGCTGATAAACTCGCTTACGCATTCCTGTACACATTCTTTGGCGTCTTTTGCTATCTGAAATGAGGAATTTCATATATGAAAAATAACGCTTCTGATGTCAGTCTCAGATAAATTTGTGTCTGAGTGTTGAGGTACACAAACCTTTCCAGTTTGTGGGATGGCGTTTTTCATGATGCGCGCTACATTGGCAATCGGGAGATATATGTCCTGCTCTCTGAGATTGTCTTTGCAACCATTACCATCTTCATGTTCGTGAAGACTTTCTTCACCATCGTCTACACAGCAGAAAAAAAAACCAAAAAAACACTATTGTAATAAATTACATTACAATAAGCCTTTCTAAGTATTTATACTGCCCATAACTAAAGGGGAGTTCTACTAATTTTTCTACATATCTGTATGAGTAAATGGTAACGATTTGGTTTATTTTGGTTTGAGACTTAGTTTATGGTTATTATAAGATCTAGAGAAACATCCCAAGCTATATGTTTTCACAGCAGTAGTAACAAAGAGGCCATTTGAAAAGTTTAATGCCTCTAAAAGGTTACGTACATTGTCTGAGGCCTGCAATGATTAATTTAGAATACTTTTGACCTAAACTGTTCTTTTAAAAGTCTAATCACAGTGGAAAGGTTTATTTCTGCAAAGTAGTACCCACATATTACTTATGAAACTCAGAAGACGCATCTAGGTTCACCTAGTTATCTTGTGACTACAATGGCAATTTAGTGTTGTAAACATTGCGACCCCTAGCTCCATTCACCACCACTGTAAAGAATTTCCTTATTAGAACGCAGACCAGCTGCACATTTAATGCATGTATTAGTTACATTTCCTTTTTTCGAATGTATATGTAGTAAAGGTATTTCTTACCGTCTTGTGCCTGTAGAACATAGTGTCCTCCAGTCATGTATTCGCTCGTAATACCTAACTGAGAGGTATCGGTGGTGGTATTGTCTCCGTCCATCTAAACACAGAAAAGAAAGACACAATAATGTTATACATAGGTATGGTTGCACAATACATAATCTGCCAATTATGATCACAATGTCGGTCTCTGCAATACTGATATTGCAAATGAGGCTCTAACAGTGTTTCTGACAGGGTGACCAATCACACCTCCAGGTGAGCTACTGTGTGTTCTGATTAATCAAATTCTTCATGTAATCCAACAGTTAAAAGTTTTGGTGAATGGGCACATAAATAGACAGGTCTAAACCGCAAAGGAGATACATTTAAATATGTTAGTTTTCAGGATGGGGAAGTGAATGCACAATCTGAAACAATATATACAGACTAAGCCTTTTTAAATTCAGATGTGATGATACGGGTCCTTTTATATCTCGAAAGGCACCACATCTGCAATATCCAGCAGTGAAATCGCAACACTGATAGTGTATATTTTGTACATCTATATTTCAAATACACATACACACAATTTATATATATAAATTAATAAATAATGTTGCAACACGTCGTGTTTATAAACTAAAACCATATACGTTTTAATATCTCATTAAATTAACGTTTCTGTTCAGTTATTCCGTAAGCCGAGTTTGAGTTGGAAAAACGCGCCTATTTCAGCGCTGAAAACGGAGCCTCCCGTTCCACCTTAAAAATGCAGAGTTTTACATTCCGTCGCTGCCAAGAGTCGACCTGTTCCTACAGGGAGATTTAAGGTGGAACACCATAATTACAATAAGAGGCTAACACAACTTCGCCACAGGGTAGCTAGCTTGACGGCTAATTAGTATGAAAAAATTAACAGTAAGTAACTGACCAAACGACACACCATTTCACGATATTAACAAATGTGTATATATAGCCACGTTCACCCAACATGCAAACATTTAAATTCCGGTTTGCGGCGTGTTTTCATCCGAGTAAGGTAATATTAGCACGGTAGCTGCGTTGGAAGACGCGGTTGTTTTGATTCGAGCCGCGTTGGAAAAAAATACAAAAATAACGAGAATTTACGTACCGGTTAATAATGTACAATAGCAGGAATCTAAGTTTAATCCTCGCTCGTGCCATTTTTGACTCAAACCGGTGATTTAAGTGGCTCGTTGTTGTATAAATAAGCCCGTTTGTGCGCCAGGGCCGAAGCTGAGCTTCAGTGTCCCAACAAAGAAATCCTTCAGTCGGGGCTCCGGAGAGGGCCCGAAGCTCATACCGAGACCCAAGCCCCAAACTCGGCCAGCAATTAACCATTTTCCCCGCCACACTTCCTGCTTTCAATCGCTCCCTCGCAGAGACAACAAGTGAAAAATCAGGCCGGCACGGACATTTTCATTCGAGCTAACGAGAAATCGGTTAGCAATCATTGGCCGGAGTCAGATACAAACCTGCAATGAAGCCCTGGTTGGTTACCTTCTCCAGACGGCCGTGTGGTTGGACAGAAAATGGCTGCGAAAGAACCAGTCCCAGCGCGGAGCTGCCCGTCCGGCCTGCGCCGCCTCCCCCCGCCGCTAGAGGGGAGAGAGAGAAAGAGACACCCGGGCGGCCCGGCTCCCCCCTCAGTCTACAAATACACTAATACTTCCATCACACCAACAGGGACCTTAATGACATTGCATTCAAATACATACACTATATGGCCAAAGGTATTGGGACGCCTGACCATCACACAAACAGGAACTTTAATGCCATTGCATTCAAATACATACAAGTATATGGCCAAAAGTATTGGGACGACTGACCGTCACACCAACAGGGACTTTACTGACATTTCATTTAAAAACCTACACTACATTGACAAAAGAATTGGGACGCCTGACTATTGTGTAAGCATGGACTTTCATAACATTGCGTTCAAATAGTTTCATAATCTAATGGTTTAATAGTGATGCTGTTATAGTAAGAGATGATGTCTTTAAGATTAAATAAACAAGTACCTATCTATTATATAGTCCCTAAATGTTTAAGATTTTTCCAGAAATTTTTAAATATTTAAATCGCTTCCACTGGCAGAATGGCCACTAGTAGGCCTGCAGAAAGGGGTTAAAAGTATCCCATTTTAAAATAAACCCAGTTCCTATAGTTTAAGGAAAAGTAACTATATTAGACCATTTTGAATTTAGTTCTGAATTATGGGCATTAAAATAATGGATCTGCTTGGAGTTAATTGATTTATTGGTCTATATGGAAGCTAATCTGCAAAAATAGCCCATTCTATTTTTGTCATGCCGTGAAATCCAGCTCATTTACATTTAGCCACCAATTCAGCCTTCAGGCATCTAGTCTGGCCCATTTACACAAGTGTTTCAGCCTGCTTTCTGAACGGCACACACTACTGTGTCTTCTGCTCGAGTAGACACTTCTCCCATCTCCTCCAGGACTGGGACAGCTTGTAGGAGGACATCACAGATCTTCTTCCACTTTCAACTGCTCCCGTTTTATTAGGGGTCGCCACAGCAGATAAACCGTCTCTGTTTCCTTCTAGCCTCTGCATCATCCTGTCTCACACCAGGAGGGCATCACAGATAACGGTTTGTATGCCATAGGTGAGGAATTAGTGATGATCCACATAATAATAAAGATATTGCACATAATGTAATGATCTAGCACCCAGTAAGAAACCGCACATGATCTGGCACATGGTAAAACTATTGCATATGATAAGTGCAACTGGATCAGGAGGACAAAGCAGTAACTTTGGATATTTAATTTCATTTTTTGTCCTTTTGTTGCTATTTTATTGCATTTATTTTTATTGCATTAACACTAATCCACTTTCATGAGCCATTTTGCACTACTGCTCTGGTGATACAACACTAAATCTAAATCTTTACACACAGTGAAGTCAGTCTTACTCTGTTATTTGTTACACTAATGTTTTTGTCATTTTGTTGCACTGTTGTTTGTTGTTTAAAAAAAAAAAATCTATTGTCTTATTAACTTTTATTCTATTTTCTTTCTTATCTTATTTTATCTTATCTTATTTTGTCTTACTGTTTTAAAGACAGTCAGTGAGTGCAGAGGAACTGACTGTCAACCATCATGTTCACCGCATAGCAAGCTGTTAGAGCAACAGAGAGTAGAATAAAACAGACTCATTTTCAGTCTTTTCAGAGCTGTCTGGAAGGTGCTGGTGTGGCATCATGCAGCCATACAGATTTCCTACAGCACAGAACACAAATTCAGGCCAGTAAAGAATAATAATGAAAAAAATCGATAAGGAGGAAGGTAATTACCCTCAACATCACAAGCCCAGAAAGGAAAATGATTATGAAAATGATTATGTAAATGAGTAATTAAGAAGTAAGCGTTTAATTAATAAAGGTAATTAGGGAAAGCATGACGGCAGTAATGCAAAGATCTCAACATGCTGTGAACCATAACCCCAGGCCTGTTACATGCTAAGGTTTATTGACCAGTAACTACAGAGAAAACGGCGTAAAATAACTGAGTTAATATTGAATAATACAGTCAGGAAAGGAGGTCTGGACTCATCAGCAGGTGCTGGTCATCTAAAGGGTAAATAAGGACAAATAAATATAGAGGCACAATAAAATATGAGTTTGAATATGCCAGAAAGAGAAAGGTGAGTACTAAGAAGCCTCAATTGTAATACAGGCTTGGATATCACATATAAATTTTATACATTATTCTTTTTACATTATGCTACATTACATTACATCATTTGCCCATTTTCCAATGTCCTTGGATTGGTCATTTTTTGTTACTGTGCCTTTAAGACTGAAATATGTAAATGAGCTCAGACCTGGACAATGTGGAAGTGAGTAAATGGTGCGTTTTTGAATTTGAATAAACAAAACAGATAATATTTTTCATGATATGGGCTCTTTAAGTTAGGAGTTTCTAATTAAAAAAAAGCTTTTAGGCCTAATTGGATTAACTATAGTTAGAAAATGTGCCTTGTGTGCTGGGCTCTGATTATTCTGCCTCCCTGTAAAGGTAGTTTTCTTTAGGCCAGAGTCCAGATATTCCTGTTCAAACTCATTCATTAAACCTGGAAAATGACAGAAAAGTTGAATCAAGGGTTTGAGCAGACCCATGTGTTTATGTGTTTTTGTGTATGTTCGTGTGTGTGTGTGTGTGTGTGTTTGTGTGTTTGTGTGTGTGTGTGTGTGTGTGTGCACATGTGGATAAGTGTGTGTGTGTGTGTGTGTGTGTGTGTATGTATATGTGTGTGCATGTGTGTGTTTGTGCAACACATGACCTGTGTGTGTTTGTGCGTATATGTGTTTTTTTGTATGTATGTGTGTGTGTGTGTGTGTGTGTACATATGGGTATGTTTGTTTGTGTACATGTGTTTATGTGTGTTTGTGTATATTCATGTGTGTATGTGTCTGTGCACATGTGGATGTGTGTGTGTGTGTGTGTGTGTGTGTGTGTCTGTACGTGCGTGTCCATATAGGTATGTGTGTGTGTGTACACGTGTGTATGTGTGTGTGTACGTGAGTGTGTGTACATATGTTTGTGTTTGTGACATGTTTGTATGTGTTTGTGTGTGTGTGTGTGTGTGTGTGTGTGTGTGTGTGTGTTTGTTCATACATGCCTGCAGAACACACACCAAGGCAACCACTGAACATGAAGTGAACCCACACTCCTGCTGGTTGCTATGGTTACGACCCACCGGTCACCAGAAGCAGAGTGATGGGCCAGCAGGAGCAAGGTCACTGTTTCTTTCTCTTTCTTCTCCTTTGTGTTTCAGTATGTTCAGCTCTTCCTAAACTGTTATCTCTCTCTCTCTCATTCTCTTTCTTGCCATATTCATTCATCCACTTTTAATGAGCTGCGTGGGCCGTGCAAAGCCTGTGTGTGAAAACATATTTAGTTAATTATCATATAAATTGTTTTTATGGTAATAGAATAAGCTGTTAGGAGCCACAGAGACAAGTGAGAATTCTCACCCCTGCTCGTGTGTTTTTCTCTGGCCCCTCTCTCTTTCTCTTATTTACAGAGCGCTGGCTCACACTGTATGGATCTCCCTCCCAAAGGAGCGAAGGTGACTTTATTGTAACACTGAAGCTGATTAGAATTTCTGTGCCCTGATTTCCCCCAAAGCAACACAGTAATTATTAACCATTTTCTTTCATAATGACTGTTTCTGTATTTCATCTAGTTGCCTAATTATCAATTATCTTTTCAGCCACTTTATTAGAAACACCTACTTCATGCTTCCACTCATTGCCCAATTGATCAGAAACACCCACTTTGTAGCTCCACTCACTGGCCACTTTATTAGAAACACCTACCTCTTGCTTCCACTCTTTGATCATGATACAAAACACCTACCTTGCCCTTCCACTTGCTGACCACTTAATGAGAAACACCCACCTTGTGCTTTCACTTACTGGCCATTTTATTAGAAACACTTACTTTGTATTTCCATTACCAGCCCCTTTATTAGGAACACCCATGTTGTAACTTCACTCACTGGCCACTTCATTAGAAACACTTACTTTGTATTTCCACTTTATTATAAACAGCCACCTTGTGCTTCCACTCACTGGCCACTGTTGACGGGATTCCGCGCCGGCCATCCCAAAATTACCAAATGCCCGGTATGCCCAATGGCCAGTCCGGCACTGCGACACAGAGTTCAGCCTGCATTATAAAGGATGTCTTAGATGGGCAGATTTTGACCGGCTCTCCTCGACAAAGGACCCTGGCAGTCCACTGTTTCGACTGAAGACTGCTAATGTTTCTCTTTGGAGCTAATTCAGTCAGCAGGTGCTCTGGGCATGTGTGCAACTGGGAGCCTGCTGTGCCAGGCAGCATCTGCAACAGAGCATCCTGATCAGTGCATTACCAGTCAAAGATTTCACACACCATGGACTTTTACCACTCATCCATTTATTTCATAAACTGCAGATTTGCATTCTTGTGAAACACTGAAATGTTGTTGAGTGAACAACTAATAAATGAAAATATGTCAAATAAAAGCAGTGTCTTTTCTAAGATGAAAGAATCTGTAACAGTGCAGGTCTGACTCCTATTAATTGGTTGTTGGTGATACAGAGTCAAATTCTAGACTGTCCTTTAACTTCAAATGCATCTGTTACTGTTTCAGCACTTAATAGCTCCTTAAATATCTAACACTTGTCTGGCGATCCACATTGTAATTTTAATTCTATTAGATGACAAATCTGACATTTTCTGACTAATAAAGGATCACAGATGGTGAATGTATTTCTTAGCATCGAATATTGAGTGTATATTTAGTAAATATTAAGTGAGTAACCTGCAAACGTAGAAAATCTCAGTGTGACTGGTAGTGTGTGTCGAATGCTTTGTGTTGAAAGCGTGGTGATGCTGTTGAGGACCAGATAAGGTTTGTGATCAGTTTGGGTGGTGCAGACTCGCCCATAGACCACAGATAAATAAATAAATTACAGCTGGGGTAGTTTACTAAACACAGATAGTGGTGTGAAGTTGTTCTAACACTTCTCTCTCACTGAAGGGTCTTCTTTCTCTAAATGAGAGAGGTTTACATTTTGCTATTCATCTCCAGCACACACAGCAGCGCTGCCTCTGACTAGCCTTGGTTGGGGTCATTTTGAGAACAGGTGTAGTAACAGGAGTAACAGCAGTGGGGAAGTACAGGGGTTCTGTGAAAGTGTGCATGAAGGCCTTCATCCATCCTGTGGTGAATTCAGACTGGACAGACAACTGTGGACTCGCTGCTGTTCTATTTAAATTATTTTCTTTATTTCAGCACTGAAATCACTACTTTTGTCACTACTTATATCACTTCTTGCCCAATAGTCTTATCATGTGCAATATATCACTACTTGTGTCACTATTACTCCACACCACTATGTGTGTTCACTAGTAAACTACTCCAGCAGTAATTTATTTCTTTATCTACTGTATTAATATCCACCTCTCTTACTGACCACAGCATTTGGTGTATATAGTTATAGTATATTTAGTATAGAGTTATTTCAAGATTTATTGTGATTTTATACTATACGTTATATTGTTCTTATCTTTGTGTCTCTGCGTCTCTGTGTAGTTGTAGCATAAGCAGTTTGCTTTGAGATCAATAAAGATTTCTGATTCTGATACTGATTCTGATTTGAAAATAATAAAGGGCCAATATTCTGCATATTTTCTTGATTTTGCTTTTTTCCCCCACAAAGGCCACTTATAACACAGGGGTGCCAGAAACGGCATCATTCATTTTTACGCGACCGTTTCATTACCACTCATAATTAAACAGTTTCTGTCATTGTGTCTTTAAGACTTTTGTGTAATAAATGATGTCCAATCTGGCCCTACTAAAAAAAGCAATTCATGCAGAATCGCACCTTATAACTGAAGTGTGAATGGACAGGGCTTAACTGTAGATCAATTGAGTTGTGAATGAGCTGGATCTTGCGACATCACAGAAACACTGATATCAAAACTTTCTGTTTTGCAGCTTATTTTACATATACAATGTTGAGCCACTCTTCTTTATATTTTCTTTGTTGGCATATTGAATCGATTAAGTGAAAGAAATGTGAATAAATGTTTTACTGCAAAGGAGCCTAGATAAAGGAGTTCTAACCTCTCAGGATTCAGCACCACCAGTATACTGATCACCGCCTGATCATCTGGAATCATCTGCTCCTGTTTCTTCACTGGTTCAGGA
>JBBJLS010000128.1:31605405-31622246 GCA_037577275.1 Bryconaethiops microstoma | reverse complement strand
TGGTGGTGGTGGTGTTACAGTGTGGGCAGGTGTGTCTAGTCAATACAGAACTGCCCTACACTTTGTGAATGGTACAAGCCCATACTATCTGAATACCATCATTAATCCAGCACTTTCTCCAGACCTGAATCCCATAGGAAACCTATGGGATCAGTTGAGTCGCCATGTAGAGGCTCGTAACGCTGTACCCCAGAACCTCAATGACCCGAGGGCCGTTCTTCAAGAAGAGTGGGATGCTGCGCCTCAGCAGCTGTTAAGTTGACTTGTGAACAGCATGAGACATGAGACATCAATACCTGACCTAACTACTGTTTTGGTAGCTGAATACAATCAATTCCCCACAACAATGTTCCCATGTCTAGCCTACTGTCAAGCCTTTCTAGAAGGGTCGAGGATGTTTCTGCAGTAAAGTGGAGATAAACTCCTTAGTAACATCCTTGATTTCAAATACATGCTTGATTTTTGGTGGGTACGTATTATGTCTTAATGCAGGAACAGAAATTGAATAGTTTTTAATACCACTACCAGTAAAAGGTTAAGTTATTGTTGCAAGCCAGCTGCCCTATCAGAAAGAATATGTTGTGCTTTTTGATAAAGAGAACGGTTTTTAAACAATGGCTTCTGGGAAACAAGGATTTGACCTTGTTTAAATATAATAATGCTTGCACTTCTGTAGGAAACCCCTGGTTTGTTAAATGTCATTTTCAGTTGCGTTAACATTGCCAACTAACGCTGAAACTCATTAGTCTAAATCATTTCCATACAAACACATCGCTAAAACTTCTCTCAATTTGCTTAAACCACATCGAGTTCTTCAATAAGGTGGCACAGACTTGTTAATGTGGTTCAGAACCCACCAACCCTTAAGTTCTTAATAAAAATCAGAATGTGGTTTGATTGGGTCGATCAGGGCTGCTTGGGCTACTTGGGAGATTAACTGGTCTATTTGAGTGACTATTGATTTTTGAGTCCTCTTTATTATTTTAACAAAAAACAAACATTATCCCATGTTACTAAAAATGTAAAACGCTTTAAAACCTCTGAAATACTTTACATTTATCCATCATTCATTTAAACGTATGGATTTAATAACACTACAGAAATAAGAGTGCAATAAACTACTATGTCACACATTGTTCTTTGGTACTTCTTTCATAGCTATGACTTGATTTTGTCTATAAATCAAGGCAATAGTTTACTTAATATAAAGCAACTTTGTTATTATATCAAAACCAAGCAAATGCACATGAGAGATAATCATTAACAGTAAGTTTGTTATTGTATTACTATTATAACGATCACATTCTTGCTTCTGCAACCCTACAAGTAGATAAACCTATATCTATAACCAGTTAAAGCAAATATCACTGTACATTTCATTACTTCATTATGAAATGTCCCACTCCTGCACTCCAGTGACAGCAGCACTAGATATGTTATTTCACTTTAAAAGTTACTTTGTAATTTCATGTGTTTTCACTTACCCAGTAAGAGAGGCAGCTCCACTCACTCTGTGATGATGGGACAGATTTAAAGCCCAAGCAAATCTCGTCTGACTTTTTCCTTTCTGTCTGCAGAGGTTCCATCTAACTCAAAACATGGCCAGGCTCACATTATCACAGAGATAATGCTCTCATTCAGCTCAGCCTCTGACATCCTGTGTCTCTTCACACTTACCAAAGCTTTTAAAGAGACATTATAAAGTAATTTAATCATTTTGCAAGAAAATTACAGGCTGATCGATGACATGATGCTTAAAACATTGCATTTGTCCTTCTGGAGTCTGCAAATGTGGTTTAGTTTGCAGGAATATAAAGATAAAACAGAGCAAAGCTGTGAAAATGGAAGGTATTTGTCTGAAAATCATCTGACCAGTTAGGCGTGTACACACATGAGAAATAATGAATCCCTTATAGAACTAAACAGGTAACACAAGGAGTCTTTATTATTTGGAGATGCAGAGGCAAAATAATCACCAATGCTGGAAAAACCTAACAGCAGAAAAAAAAAAACCACACCACAGCAGTGAATAATCAGCACACTGACCACACCAAGAACACTGATGTATACTGGTCACTTTTTGAAAGTTTAAAGTTGTTTATAACACAACTATATTTTTGTATATTAAAACAAAACAAAAAAAATAATGATTGTCTAACAGTTGTTTTCAATCACAATGATAAAAAAATGGTATTTTAACTTAAATGGGCTGCATTAGTAGTAAGTTTATAACTTAATAATACCATAAAGTTGTCAAAATGTCCAAAAAAACTAAATTTTCAGGTAGTCTGGCCGCTTACTAGTGATGTGTGGGTCACATATTTTTTGACCTGCCACTCCTGAATCTGCAATATTTCTATAAATTAGTTGTAACTAAGTCAAATGTTGTCACTTTGTGACCCGCCTCATCTGCACCTGCAATTGTAACATTTTCTAATAAGTTGATCTGAACCCACTCAACCTGCATCACCTGCATTTTTAAAAACTAATTCTCACTGATTTTTCAAAAAATTTGAAACAATTTAATTGTGTGTTCTGGTGTTAAATGGAGCATTGTGGAGAAGTTTACTGACTCAGGTGACTTTCCAGTGGTGGCGATGAGAACCAGTTTTGCAGCATTGGAACTTTAAAAAGTAAACTAGACCAGGTGACCTAATTTTTTAAACCTTTATTATTAAGTTAACATAATAGTCTGTTATAGTTTTATTAATTCCAAATTAAAGGATCAATAACTTCAACCACACCAAGTCAACCAAATTTTCATTTTTTATAATGTAATCAAATATCACATAAGTTTATTTATGTAACGTTGATTATTGTAAAATAAAAAAAGTGGTAAATCTGAAAAATTTTTATCACTGTTTTACATTTCAAAGCCCTACCTCTCCAGCATAAATTTATTATAACAAAACTTCTCAAAACTATTATAAAACCAAGCCTGTTGGGAACTTTTGTGAGGGAGCTTTTATTGCCATTAAACATTTTAGATGTCTGGTTCCAATCACCACCACTGTGAACAGTTCTGACACTGCTTTTTCTAGAACAGAGCGTTTCACATCAAAATCCTCTGAATGACTATATTTACATCTCTAGCATTTAATTATGCAGAAATTCTGAAAAATCACTGGAATTCCCATTTAAGTTACCAGAATATTTTACTGTGTGGAATGTAATCAAGAAAACTACTGAGGAGATTCAGTTATGCTGTATGTGAATAAAGGGGTTTATCAAGGACAGCATGAGGTGATCACTCTACATCACTCACTACTATAAAGCACTGCATCAGGATGTGTGTTTTGGATATAGGTCCCCTCACATCAGTGGGCATTTCAGCATTCCTGCGCAGCCCTAAATCCAGTCCAGGGACATTTCTGCATCTGCTTAGTCCGTCCTACACATCACTCGAGACCCCAGCACCCAAATCCACTCTGGCATGCACTGGATGAGTCGGAACTAGAAGGGATGAAACACAAAAAGTGCAGTAACATGTTTGGAACAATTTCAGTCTAAAGGCACTTTTCCACAGATCTACAGGAACAGTCCTGTATCTAAACGGCCCTGCGACGGCACTGAACTTGCAGCACACCTTGCATCTCAGTCTGGTAACGGAGTTTCTGACTCAGTTCTCTCCCACAGTTTATGGCCGGTCGTTCCAAAACTGCACTTTTCCGTCACAGCTGCTTTTGTTGGTATTTTAGTATTTATAGTCTTATTTGAGGTTTTTAGTTTTTCTCTGCATTCTTCATCCGTGTGATGAAAACCTAACCTAGAGAACTTGTTAGTGATGTGCTGGATCACCTTCACATTTCTCACACAGTTAAAGATAAATTTGTTAGTGTCATAGAAAACTGTCACTGAAATTCATCTTCAGCCCAAACAGACAGTCGTGCTTGTAATTCATCGACTTCCCAATTGTTAAGTTTGTATCTCCACTGTTGTTTATTTGCACAGACAGTAAAAAAACAGTGGACTCTTCATGTTGTCATGACAGTATTTTTACCAATCTGAAAGCAGTGATGCAGTCAGCTCGGCTGCAGCCTGGTTCTGGCTCTGCTGTCGAGCAGCTCAGGTTTGGGTAACTTTATTTGTAACTGAAAAACTTTTGTTCGCAGTACAGCATGGTTCCTTGTGCCAGTGGAAAAGTGCCATAAAACTGAAACTCAGGCACACTTTGCTCCACTGTACCTGTATTGTAT
This sequence comes from Bryconaethiops microstoma, assembly GCA_037577275.1. Taxonomy (NCBI): domain Eukaryota; kingdom Metazoa; phylum Chordata; class Actinopteri; order Characiformes; family Alestidae; genus Bryconaethiops; species Bryconaethiops microstoma. The sequence continues at coordinate 31,618,050 of JBBJLS010000128.1, read as the reverse complement.
GAGGCCAGTATCCTGTTGTCCTGTGGGAAATGCCCAGTGTGGACAGAGCGTGCCTTGCATACACCTGCGGCTGTGGAACTAACCAAACTGCGCAGCCGCGTTCCGCTTCTCCTTGAGAGGCAACTCTGCAGGGGAGCAAACTTTGCACAAAGACCCCCTTATGGCCATATTCATAGTGCAGGACACGGCTAAAGTGGTCCAGGAAAGCCTACAGGAAAAAAAAGACACATATTAGAGCATAATACAGAATCAAACAGACCTTTTAAACCCTAAGGGTCTAAATGATGTAGGACCACACTTCAGCTCCCACTCTCATGCATAATTAACATGACATTCATAATAGTATCAGAATAAAAGGCCCTAAAACGGATCTGTACAGGACATTAAGGGACTACAGAGTGATCTGAACACTGCACCAGATCAATTCTACCGTCTCCTGCAGGACATTTATACAAGAAGATGCAGGACCTGAGCAACCAGGATCATCAGAGACTTGACTCACTCATTAACTGTCTGATCTGCTGAAATCAGTAAGATGCTTCATGAGTTTACAGCCAAAACAGAGACTCACGAGGAGCTTCAGTCCTCAGAACATCAGACTCTGAAGCAGGACATAACACGCAACTTTATCTGTTCATTATAACACAAACTGAACTCTCTACCTCACTGTACCTCATCTGCCTGTCTACCGCACTGTAGTTCACCTGCCTTTCTACCTCACCGTACCTCATCAGCCTCTCTGCCTCACTGTATCTCACCTGCCTCTCTACCTCACTACATCTCACCTGCCTCTCTACCTCACTGCCCCTCACCTGCCTCATTACCTTACCTGCCTCTCTACCTCACCATACCTCACCTCTACCTCACCGTACCTCGTCTGCCTCTCTACCTCACTACATCTCACCTGCCTCTCTACCTCACTGCCCCTCACCTGCCTCATTACCTTATCTGACTCTCTACCTCACTGTACCTTGCCTGCCTCTCTACCTCGCCTGCCTCTCTACCTCACTACACCTCGCCTGCCTCTCTACCTCACTGTACCTTGCCTGCCTCTCTACCTCACTACACCTCACCTGCCTCTCTACCTCACTACACCTCACCTGCCTCATTACCTTACCACTCTCTACCTCAACGTATCTCAACTGCCAATATACCTCACAGTATCTCACCTGCCTCTCTACCTACTATAACTCACCTGCCTACTGTACCTTACCTGCCGTCAGTTATTTTAGGTTTACACATCAACAGCAAACCAGCTTTACAGTACATATTCTATTCTATTACACTTCAGATCTTGTTAATACTTGTAATGTCTGACTCTCTTTTTTCTATATATTTCTATTATTTACTTTTAACCTTTAATTTTCTCTTTAATGTATTGTAACTATATTGCACAGTCTCAAGGACGTTTCAGGGTCACGTTTTACTATGCGCTGTATGTGTATGTGACAAAGAATCTTAAATCTTGATATTAATAATGTAAAATAACCCAAAAAATCAAGATGATTAGGGTGATATGAATGATCTGCTCTCTGACCGAGGATGCAGAGAGCGTGGCCTTCCTCAGAGTGGGTCTGGAACATCCTCCGGGTGAAATATTAATCACCGCCCCTCGTCGTCTCTCTGCCATGCTGGGCAGAGCCATACGGGTCACTAGGGTGGCTGCTGCAACATTGTTGCTTATAATGTGCCACACATTGCTCTCTGATAAGTCGAGAAAGTCTATGGAGGCGTCCAGAGAACAATCCAGACAGTTCACAACAAATCCTATGTCCTTGTCCCCCAGGGCATCTTGGATGGTTTTGCACACCGAGGGACCCCGGCTGAAATCTGCCTCAACTGAGATGGCCTGCACCCCATGGGCCTCTGAAATAGACCTGGCAGTGTTACTTGCACCGCTGACATCACGGCTGATCAAGACGATGCACACACCATTCCTGGCGAGTTCCTCAGCGTACGCTTTGGCTATGGCCTCTGATGCACCTGTGTAGAAAGAGAGAGAACTGATGCATCTGGATGTGAGATTATACAGCTATATAACTATAACCTATTTATATTTGTAACATACACTACATGGGCAAAATCTTTGGGACAACTGACTATTACACTAACAGGTACTTTAATGATATTGCATTCAAAAACATAGACTTTAATATGGAGTTGGTCCCCCCACTGCAGCTATAACAACTTCCACTCTTCTTGGAAGGCTTTCCACAAGATTTTGGAGTTTATGTGGAAATTTGTGCCCATTCAATCTGTAGAGCATTTATGACTTCAGGCACTGATGTTGGATGAGAAGGCTGTTCCAGTTCATCCCAAAGGTGCTGGATGGGGTTGAGGTCAGGACTCTGTGTGTCCAGTCAAGTTCTTCCACACTGAACTCCTCCAGCCATGTCTTTATGGAACTTGCTTTGTGCTCTGGGGCACAGTCATGCTGGAATAGAAAAAGTTCTTCCCCAAACTGTGTCCAGCATGGCATTGACCAGCATGTTTTGGTCTGCTGAAGCCTTAAGATTGCCCTTCACTGGAAGAAAGAGGTCTAGCCCAAACCCTGGTAAACAGGTGTGTTCCAATACTTTTGTCCCTATAATGTATATATAATTATGCTCAGTGTAAGCTCACCATTGATGACAGCCCACTTCCCATACTGGTGGACCAGAGCGCTGGTGTTGACGAGCCTGGGGATGAAGTGAAGCCTTACTAAGCTGTAACAGTCCCTCAGAAGCACCACAGCTTTGCTGGCTGTGTACAGAGCCCCCACCAGGGCCAGGGTCTCCACATAGCAGCTGCAGGACCTCGAGATCTCCCTGTACAGGAGCTGGAAACTGTCCACAGCAGCCATCAGCCAGGTCAGGAGTTTTAAAGCTTTGCAGATTTAAAGCTAAACAAATGGACCGTAAGGAACAGACTGCTTAAAAAACAAAAATCAACTACTAAACAAGTGTGAGGTTAAACTGGTGTATGTAGATGGTCCAGACTCTTCCTCCACCTTCCATAGCCTGGACACAAACACAACACAGCTGGTCACGTGACTTCGCAGGGCTGTTCTTTTAAAGGGGCCCACTGTCACGCTAAAACACACACACACACACACACACACACACTATATAAATATAATCTGTTCAGTGAAAATGCCCATCGTATGTGGTTATTAATATGGTAATTTCAGCTGTGTTGTATTATATAAATGGAATGTATTGCTGCACTGACGCATTCACTAACCTACTTTTACATCTATTTTAAGTGCCCTTTTAATCTTTTATTCAGTGAAAATGTTCGTAGTATATGGTCACTGATATGATAATTTATGCTGTGTTTTGCTCATGCTTGTATTATATTATGTCCCATGAATTTATTTATTTGACCCAAATTGAGTTGTAAAGGCTCCGGTAAGGGATTTAGTCTTTCATTGATATATATTTTTATTAGCACATTTTTTTTTCTCGTCTGGTGTTGCATTTTTTATTGAATTTATCAACGAATGCACGTGAATTATGAAAGATATAATAAAATAATAAGATAAATATTTGAATAGCCAGTCCAGCCTCGGCTGTGATTGGCTGGGTGGCTGTTTCCATAGTGACGCCGGATGTGTGCACTGGCTGAAGCGGTTAGCTTGTTCAAACTTAGCGTTTTTCAGCTCGATTTCAATCATGTTTTGTTCTTTAAAGGGGATTTTGTGGATTTACGGGTGAAATGATATTTTGGCAGGTATGTAACGTCGTTCCCTGGTATTCCTGTGCGTTAATGTTGCTGGTTTGTCCCAAAATTATCAACGAAACCCGTTAGCTTAGCTTAGCTCTGAGGCTGGCTGTCAAAATCCTGGAATGAACAGAACTGTGTATGACTCTCATTTCTTCCAATGATCCAGACTTTCTTGAGGAACAGTTCTCCAGGCTTTCTGAATGATTTTCCATGACTCTCATTTTCAGTCCAGTCCCTGAACCTGACCAGGTTCAGAGGACTGTTTTTTGTTTGTTGAGACATACAGTGACCTTCGAATGAATCATTCAAGCAGAACAAAGACCATCTAACTGAAGTCCTGAACCAGTGAAGATGATTCCAGATGATCAGGCGGTGATCAGTATACTGGTGGTGCTGACTGCTGAGTGGTTGGAACTCCTTTATCTAGGCTCCTTGTATCTTTAGGCACTTTGCAGCCTTTCACAGTAAAACATTTGTTCAAATTTCTTTCATTTATTATACTTAATATACTAATATAGTTTAACAGACAGAAGGTAGTATTATTGCACCAGCAAGGCGATTCAAAGCAAAATATAAACAAATGAGGGGTGGCTAAAGACTTTTGCACGGTACTATGAAAAGTATTTTAACTTCAGTTCGGTAAAGTAGGCTTTGTTGGGCCGAAGCTCAATCGGAAAGCCAGCGTCCACAGACACATACCAGCAGTAAGATCTAAATTGCCATTACAGCTTGATTAGGATTTGAATTATTTAGACAAGCACCATGTACCATGAAACGAAAACTGCCTTCCACTGCCTTCCATGAAAACGGCCTTCTGAAGTACAAGCGAGATTTTTACTGCCGTGTTCAGGGACACATGTCATTTAAACCCCATTAGATATGGTCTGTTATCTCTCGCACTCGCTCTTTAACTGGAAGCACTTAGCTGATCAGAACCATTTTAGCTTTTCTTTCTTTGTCGAGCGGTTCAACCAAAGCCTTTTTATTATCTTTGCATGTCTGTTGCTGAGTCTGGTCCCCTTGTGATGTATCATTCCTGGTGCTAGCATGAGTTGATATCAGTGGTGTTAATCAAATAGCATTTACTAACTATTTTTGTGTAAATGCTGACACTGTGCTCCTCTTATTTATTTCATGAACGGTTTTGGGATTGACCGACCCTCTCGAACTACCAGAGAAGGCCTAATGATTTCTGTGAAATGCAAAAAGACATCTGCCTCTTTATTTAATACAGCTTGTCAAATTTAAACTATGCTAACATTAATATTCCTATGTCATTGTTAGGTTTTGGTTGAAAACAAAAGGGTCAGTTTTTTTAAATGGCCAGTGTAAAATTGTCCGCTCTGTATTTTTTCTTTGGCATCGAAGAGGATGCAGCCAGACTAGCTCTCCTATTGGTTAGACCTTCAGGAGTCAGGCTTACAGCCATCAGATTAACTACCAGCATAATGAAGAAGTGACAGTGGAAGCAGCCAATCGCTTTCTGTTGGGTGGGTGGGACCAAATTTATGTGGGTGGGACTACATTTGTTAGAACAGGTGTTTACTGAAAGAGTCACTGTAAAACTGCATGCGAGGTATGCAGCCAGTCTATGTTAATGTCTGTAAGTAGTTTCAAATTAAAATTAAAATTGTCTTTTAAAAACTTAGATTGTGTTTAACAGGCCAACATATTCTTCTGAATGGCTGTTATCTCAGCACTAACATACTGCTAGAGGCTCATAGTGGTGCCATCAGAAATAAGCATGACAATAGTGATGTTTTCTGTTGTTTTTCAGCCACTTTTGACATTGACACTGAGCGAATAGCACGAATAGTCTTGAGTTGCCACTGAAGAAGTCATATTGGTTTGTAAGTGAAACTCTTCAGCCACATACAAATATAACAACGCATTAAAGTGGAGAAAGATGGCAAGTCCTTCCACTTCAGGTTGTCCTTTTTTTTTCCTCTCCGCTCTATCTCTCTCCTTCACTCGCTCTCCGGATGCTTGTTTATCATCATTCAAGGCCGCTGCTGGCTGTAGCAATTTATTACTGCAGTTCTGGACAGCACTCCATTTTACTTAGCACTGTCAGAAAGAGAGAAAGAGAGAGTATTTGTGAGTGTACCTGCATGTATTTGTGAATGTACCTGGGAGTGTACCTGAATGTATGTGTGTGTGTGTGTGTGTGTGTGTGTGTGTGTAGAAAGAGAGGTGGAAAAGGATGAAGACATTAATGCCTAGAGGGGAGTGTTCTGATGTTGAATGGAGCACTTTTTGTGACTGCCGTCTCTGGACCGATAACTCTGGACCTGGTCTTTTTGGTCTTACAGAAATGGCTCTGTTTAGTAGCTTTGCCTTGTCTGACCGAAGCAGCTGTTCTGTTCAGGCATCGGTGGTAACCTGGTGGCCATCCAGTCCAGCCGGATCTCCACGCACCTGCACTTCCACAGCACCCCTGGAGAAGTCCCAGATGAGGCCAAGGGCTGCTACTACCCCTGCCGCACCTTCTGCGGATCTGGTAAATCCACACGAGAATGCACAGTTTCCCCAAAACATCTTATGGCACTTTAAAATGGGTAAACACCCAGGTAAATCTAGAAATTTAAATTTAAATTTAAGAATTGAAGACAAACCTCAGATTTTCAGATTTGATATTTGAAGGTAAGGGCGTCAAACTGGGTTCCTGCAAGGCCGCAGCTCGTAGACATGATTGTTTCCACTCTTCCTCTCTGCAGAGCTCTTGGTCTGAAGGAACTCAGTTTGACGCCTTCTCTAAAGAAAATTTTGCACCCAATAACACAAAATTTTAGGCTTCTATCTTTATTAGTGTCTGAGATGTAGAAGCTTTAAAAAGTGGGTGTTGCCTTCATTTTTGTCTTAAAATCAATGCTGGAGAAGAAACTTGAAACTTGTGATTGTTTTTGAAATATGGATGCCAGATGCATTAAGTTATTGGTTGTTTTAAAGCTAATTTCAAAATCAGAGGAATCTTATTCATCCCAGAGGAAATTGCTTATACTACATCTTCTCAGTCACACAGAAACACAAGGACAAGAATAATATAATATAAAGTCAAAATAAAACTCCAGAAAATACTCTATGCTGTATACACAAAATGTTGTGGATTTAAATACTATATATATAAATAAAATTTGTATTTTAGCTACCGAATACTGAAAATACAGAAATGTTTCAAAAGAATCCCTGGTTAGAATGGGTTATATTGTGCATTAGAGTATCATTTGAGCAACACCACTGCTCTGAAGTGAGATCTTTCAAATTTGGGAAATGCTGCCAATTAAGTGTGGTCCTATTAAAGCAGATTTTAAGCCTTCACTGATGACTGATGCTCTATTTTCATGTGCCATTATGCAGGCTTATCAAAGTTCAAGAAAGTGAAATGCTTATGAAGGGGTCTTGGGATGGACTTTACTCCACATCCATATAAAGTATCTCTTGTGGAGTTTGATTATTATTATCATTCTCGTGTTTTTATTTCACCTGATGTGGCCTGGGGTCTGAATGCCAAACAGCTGCATGTCGTGAGGGTAGTTTGAGCACGTCTGCTCAGCTACCCGGCTGCCTTGAATTGCAAATGTAGCGATGACTCATGCTGGTGCTGGCGAAGACAATGCCAACTGCAAACTCATTGGAAAGGCTGACCTCTACTAAATCTCCCTCTCCCACCACAGTGGACAGTGAAGGACTACACAAGGTTGGGCGGGAGAGGGAGAAAGCACAGACCTTGCAGATGCATATGATTAAGCGTGTGCATTAGTCTTAATGGAGTCCAAGAGAGAGAGAGAGAGCAAGATTGAGATCGGGACTATATACAGCGCCACGTCCAAGATAAACAATGGAAGCGGAAAGCCGACTGAGGAGCACAGAGCTGGCAGCTTCCATGCTTTTAGCACACTGTTCCCTTCTGTGTTTGCTCGGAGAACAGGGAGAAGAGTGGGAGCTGGGTACAGATGCCCAGATACACACTCACAAACACACACACACACACACACACACACACAGGGCTCAGCGCCCACTGCCAGGCTGGCATTGCCATCTGGAGGGAGAGGCGTAAATCCTCACATATCTCTGAGGTGTCTGAGCTCTCGGCGACATTGGCCTGAAACCCACTTTGAAGTCTCTAGAAGGCAGAGCTGGGATACACCAGCAAATGGTGCGAAGCACGTTTTCAGAGTGCGCACAAAACCAGCACACATACAAATAAATCGACTATAACCAGAAAAATGTATTTCCTGAAGAAAATGCTAATTGATTGGGCAGTTTAAGCAGTCCACTGGCATTTGTAGGGTGTTCCAGGTGGTTGTTAGGTAAATGCACAGATGTTACTAAGGTTTCGCATGGTGGTTGCATTTAGTTTTTTGGTAGCTAATGTTGCTTAAATGATGTTAAGGTATCAAAGGTGGTTGCTAAGTTATCCTGGTTGCTGTGGTATCTTAGATGGTTGCTGTGGTGTTGCTAAATGGTTCAAATGTTATTCCAGATGGTTGCTAGGAGATCACTATGTTGTTCCAAGTGCTTGTTATTGTAGTTGCAATGGTATTTCAGTGGTTGCTATGGTATTTCAGTAGTTGCTATCTCTGCCATCTCTGGGTTGCTAGGGTGTCACTATGTGGTTACTGCAGTATTAGAGGTGATTGATTTTTAGGTGGTTGATGTAATGTCTCTCATGCTTAGTAGAAATTCTCAACGGTGTAATGTGAAAAGCTCTACTCTAGAGGGACTTGCTGAGTCAGAACTGTTCACAGTGGTGGTAAGAAGAATCAGATGCCCCTCACAGAAAATACTGTTACATGAAATGGTTACAAATATGTTGCCTGATGCCTAACTTAATACTTTGACCTAAAGAATTTTGATGCTGGAGGGGTACATGCAGGACATTATGAGGATTTACCATTGTTTTACCCTCATCAGCGTTACAAATAAAACCTCACATATATGTAGGTTGGCTGGTGGTTTGGGCAGTAAATCAAATATTTAATATTTGTGTTGTAGACATCATGCAGTTATGAAAAAGTTCGTCTGAGTGTTTATGGAAAATCAATTTTACAGTATCACAAACCAAGCCATGCAAACGGAAAGTGTGCGAGAGGGCGAGAGTGCCTGTGAGCACATATGCAATATGTATGTTGGTCACACCTTTTGTTTCTTTCTATTTTCCAGGAGCCAATCACAGATCAGCGCAGGTACTGCTCTTGTTGGTAATCCCGGGCCACGTGATCTTCCTGTACACCATTCATTTGATGAAGAGTGGCCACACCACGCTGACGCCCATTTTCATGGCTGTTTACCTGGCTGCTGCACTGCTACAGGTCAGCACTGTCCACCTCACACCGGAAAGAGTACATGTAGAATCAGCCTTTAGGTAGGAGTCAGTAAGCCTGAAAAAAGTACCTCTACCAGACCTGTGAGGTCATGTCATTATCAGGAGTTGCGAGTCCAAGCAGTGTCTTTGTGGTTCACAAACCAGTGAGCTTTGTGAAGTGTGGTAGGTCCCATTTTTATAGATAACAGTCTATTATTAATGGGGTTTCCATTCACATTTTGTATGTGTTAAGTGAATTTCTGAAAAGTCAGTAAAAGAAATGAAGAATGAATCTGTGTTTCCATCATGTACTGTTAGGCTCAAATTCCTGAAGATGACATCACATGCCTGAGGGTGATGGAGGGCTTTTCTTCATTAGCTCTCATTAGAGCAGTATTAAGCATTTAAATTTGTCAGCTGTACAGTTGTTAGGCTGTATCACTAATGACTCAGGGATGCCAGACGGAGCTGCCAGTGGCCATTTAATGAGGCCTGAAGTCGCTGTCTCAATTCGTCATTGCCTGCCATTCGCTGTCCCTTTTGGCCACGGCCTGCCGTTCACTCCCTGAGAGCGCCACCGCAGCGTCAGTCACATGAACCACTGGGAACTGTCAGCTGCATCCATGTTTGCTATTGGCAGATGAAGCAGAATTACCGCGTATTGCAAAAGTTTATTTCTTCATGCCAGACTCATATTTTTTATATAGTCTTGAGGAACAGTTCTCCAGGCTTCCAGACTCTCATTTCCAGTCCAGTTTCTGAACATGACCAGTTTCAGAGGAATGTTTTTTCGTTTAAGACACACAGTGACCTACATATAAATCATTCAAGCAGAACAAAGCACATCTAACTGAAGTCCTGAACCAGTGAAGAAACAGGAGCAGATGATTCCAAATGATCAGGCGGTGATCAGTATACTGGTGGTGCTGAATGCTGAGTTGTTAGAACTGCTTCATCTATGCTCTTTGTATCTTTAGGCACTTTGCAGCCTGTCAGTAAAACATTTGTTCCTGTTTCTTTTATTTAATCTCCTCAGTATGACAAAGATAAGATAGTTTGACAGGCAGAAAATTGTATTGTTGCACCAAAGTGATTCAAATCAAAATATAAAGAAATTCACATTTTTTTTAAATTTTTTTTTTGACTTCATATATATTCATTTTTCAGTCCATCAACTACTTGTTTTATCCTGAAATCTCTCAGACCTCTCACTTCTCTCAGATCTTCCACATTAGCAGATAAGAAATCAATGCACAGTGCTTACCTGACGTTTTAGGAATTGGTTCAAACCAATGGTTTCTTAATAATTAAGTAATTTACTTAAAAAAATGCATACTTAAATAAATGCAATACTCTTGTATTTATCTTATTTTGTGATTAGTTATATCATTATATTTAATGTACACTATTTAGCAAATCAAGTGAAATGTTGTTTCCTGACTTTCCCGTTCAGTTTTCCTTCAGCTGTGTGGAATTCTAATTCCAATTCCAGTTTACCATGCAGTCTAAATTCAATTGAATGGCTCTAACCCTGGTGGTATAGCTCATATGTCATTTGTGTTAAAGCTCAAATCACATGAAAATTATTTCGTGTAGTGTGTAGTTTTGCTGAACAGGTGTGTGTCTGTATGTTCCTACATGTTTGATCATTCAGAAAGTTTTCCTGGACTGTTTTGATCATAATTAGGATCAATTAGGCATACCTGAGGTACGTATAGGCACATAAGTGGGTGCATTCATGGGTCGGCCTGCATTAGTATGCTGTGAGTGTGTGGAATGTTTGGTATTTTCAGCCTGTGTGTTTGTGTGTGATCTCTGTTTATTTTAGTTCAAATATGTCTGCTCACATAAACACGAAGCCCCGATATACACTCGCTTCATTAATCCAGCGCACAATATAGCCATCCAATAACCCGCCGCAGACGCAGTAAACTCCTTGTGCAGCGACTTTAGGGAGCTGAGCTCGAGGTAATTCTGACCACAGCAATGGGCTCTCAGTTGAATGAGCGTCTTTGTGGACTTGCTGCTTGGAAATGTGATGAAAAGGGAATATACAATGGCATGCGTCAGCTTAGGTTGCTGGTCAGTTCACAACAGGGGAATTGGTGCAGCAGCTATGGAAGAAGATGAAAACTCTTCACCTTAGGCGCCTGAAAGATTTCAGGGATTATTCTTGGGTTTGGGGCATTTTTTTGGTACCAAAATGGAACAAGTGAGTGTGTGCCATTTTTTGGCTTGCTGAAAATTGTCCTCTGAAGCAAAATTGGCCTTCATCTTCAAATGGAACCACAAATCTTATAAACGTTGGAATTTATTTCCCATATCAGTTTAGTATTTTGCCATTTAGGTATTAGTCTTCTAGTACTACATCAGGAAGCTTTCAATGGTTACCTAGAGACTGACCCTTCCATGTTGGGGTTCTACTGACTTGTTTCATCGTTAATGGAGATGGTATTGATCTTAACCACATGGGCTACGATTTTACATGCTTATCCAAGCTCAAGAGACAAACACTGGATGTTTGTCTCTTGAGCTTGGATTAGATTCCTTATAAGTCAAGTCGGTATTTATTGTAATTTCAACCAAATACACAGTACACAGTGAAATTAAACACTTCCTCCAGGACCTTGGAGCAACACAAAGAAAAACAGACCCACGAAGAACAAAAACAAAAACACCACAAGTCTACACAGTTGCAGCAGGACAGTACTAAAGAAAGAATGTGAAAAACACAGGAGATAAAAAACAATAATATACAGGACAAGACAACAAACAGTGCAGGAAACAGGAGTAGTAACAGCATTAGTGCGAGTGAATGCAAAGAAATGCCAAGACTGAGGCAGACAGCAATAAATAATTGTGTGAAAATAGCAAGTAGCAGCAACAGGATTGGAAAAATGTACAATATGTAAATAAATATAAATTTTCATTATAAAAGCAATGGCTTGGTCAGAAATCAAATTAAGAAAGAAATCGGAAATAGTCTTGCTTATGTGGTTTCTGATGCTGTATGACATACTGTTACCTATAAAAATGGACAAAGTATGTCATATCACTAGAAACAGTAATAGCAGCCTGTCTGACTTTGTCAGTTGTTTGATACTAAACACTAAGTATGGGTATAAAGAGCCGATACAAAACTGGTCCCGGTTCCTGACTGGTCAGTGCAAATCTCTGGAGAGTCTCCTGTTCAGACGGTGCTGCTGTGAGTGTTTCTGCAGTGTTAATACTTTCTCACACAGCTGTATTTCCAAACCGTGGATGCTGGATTGGGTCAGTGGAGGATGGAGCGGCGCTCTGTTGATCAGAACATTTGTAGCGACGCTCCTCCCTCATTATAGAAACAGAAACTCGGGACACAGTTTAGATCCTTAAATAAAATAGCCGTTAATCATTTTACGTCTTTTCATGTCACGTCTGCATTTCTTGCACCAAATTATAGACAGCAGGATCAATAAGTGTATTGATAAGTATTAATGATGATAACCAGTGTCAGTATCAATAACGGCATCAGCAAAACGTTTACCCATCCCTACTTAACGTTCAGCTGATCAAGTAAGACTAAGATGATTTAGTGGCTAAAATTATGTTCTAACTTATCAGACTACAGAAAGAAGGAATGTTGTAATTGGGTA
>JBBJLS010000128.1:31462223-31480800 GCA_037577275.1 Bryconaethiops microstoma | reverse complement strand
TTTTACATAAGGTGGCATTTGTGTGTGGACAGCAAAGAAAGAATTTCATTGCACAGAGAAAATGTCACTTGTTTTTTCTGTACATATGACAATAAACGCTTTGAACTTGAACTTGAACTTGATGAGTGATGGTACCTGAAGTGAGGGGTCGACCGTCAATGGCAGTGATTTAAATGGGCTGAGAGAACACCTCACTGGTCAGTCCCAACTGAGTAGCATAAGCACGATCAATAAAATCAACGAAAGCCGTGGCCATGATCTGTTGGTGACTCAGCTGAAGACCTACCTGGAGGGTGAAATGGGAAACGGTAGGGAGGCTTGTGAAGGCGACCGTAGGACCAGGTGAGAGCCTCCCCCTATTCACCTGGTCGACTTGTTTCCCGGACGGAGAGGACAAATGGCTTGGTGATGGTTGGGGGAGGCACAATAGGCACACAGGGCTTCGCGATAGCGGTGTTCTCTCTCCGCCACAGTCAGGAAGGTGCGTCCTATCTGCATGGGTTCCCCGGCTCCGGAGTAGGCTTCTGAGGTCGAAGTTGATGGTGTGGGCCTGGTGGCTGATGACGCTGGGGTGTGAAGGTCGAGGAACCGGGTCCGGGGAGCTGCCTTTGGTAGAGAGCTGAGGCGACGATTGATCTGCAGGCATAGCTCGATCATCCCTTCATAGGTGTCTGAAAGCTCTCGTCCTGCCAGCTCATTCTTCATCCTAGAGGAGAGCCCCTCGTAGAAGGCGGTGTGAAGGGCCGTCCAGGACGTCTGAACGGCGAGGGTTCGGAACTCTGTGGTTTATCAGCTCACCAGACAGTCTCCATGGCAAAGATGGTATAGCCGGGAGTCCACCACCACTTCGCTCTCAGGGTGTTGGAACGCAGCCTTGAGATGCTTGGTGAATTCGGGATAGGAGAAGGCGGTCTTGTTGCCCGTTCTCAAAACTGCGGTAGCCCACTCCGCCGCCTGCCCAGTGAGAAGGGAGGTGAGAAGTACGATGCGGCTCCTGGCGGTGGGGTAGAGCTGAGGCTGAAACTCGAAGAGGAGAGACAGTTGGGTTAAGAACACATCACACTTCCCATCCATCCCATTCCACTTATCAAGTAGAGAAATTTTTGGGGTTACAGAAGGAGAAGAACCTTGAAGGAGGTTGGAGTGCTGGTTGGGGGCGTTGGTCAGCAGGATGATATTGTGAAGCCTGCCGCAGTGTAGCGACCTCCGCGCGGAGATTTGCTACTTCCTGCTCTAGGTTCACAATTTCGACCGCCTGCTGATTAATGACCCCCCAAACGCGAGCGAGGTCCGCTGGGCTCACTTGAGACACAGACATTCTGTCACGGAGTAGAACACGAATGACTGTAAGTTGCCCAGTTGTGGCGTGAGGGAAGAGCCCAGTCGCGGAAACAAACGAGAGAGCTGGTTACTCGCGCAGTTGATATGAGAACGCTCCAGAAAGGAGTAGAGATTCCCACCAAAAGGAATCCGCGTTCTCACACGCACACAGAGAGGAGAAAGAAGAGGAGACTAGCGAACCAGTAGTACTCACGGTACCGTAGAGTAGAGGAGGACACGAATCGGGCATGAGGCTCAATGTCTGTGTACAGAGGTACCGTCTCTTCCTGTTTATATACTCTAGCATGACGTCACTTTCCGGTGCCAATTGACGTCACGTGATCTGGTGCGTGTGACACATATCAGGTGATGGTGACATATGGTGACACATCAGGGGGTGGTGGTGGCCCAGTTGGTAGGATACTTGTCTCTGGATCAGAAGGTCATGGGTTCGAATCCATACCACCACTGAGTTCCTGAGCAAGACCCTTAACCCTAAGTTGTTCCAGGGAGACTGCGCCCTGTAGGGAATGGAAGTTGCTATGGATAAAAAGCATCTGCTGTAAACGTCTGTCTTTAGTGCACTGACATTCGCTTTGTTTTGGATCATGAAAAAAGAAAAGCAATGTTTCATTTTTTTCCAAGGACGGGCCCAAACTTCAGGCCTTGTATTGTATATTAAGTATTGAAGTGTGTGGTTTGGGATGCAGCTAAGGGCTTGCCTATGTACTACCTATGTAAGATCTTTATTTACAGCCTTCAGTATGCAGCAATCAGAGATGGAGGAGAAGCTCGGTTCTGCCGTTCATGATTGGTTGACATGTCTTAAGGACAACCTTAAGAAGAATAAGGCGTGGAAGAAGGTCTTGGAGATTCTCCAGGTCTCAATCAGTTAAGCATCCGTGGGATGTGCTGGACAATCTAGTCCAGTCCAACAACTTATTGCAGATACTACAATGACAGGTCTTGTGGAGTCCATGCCTCAGAGTTGTTTCAAGGAAACTACAGGAGGGGAAGCTACACAGGTGGTTTTAATGTTCTGGTTCATCAGTGTAGAATAACCAGCCTTGAAATGATATTGCTAGCTGGCATGTAAGGAACAAAAAATGTGTCTGTTTATGTCAATCTCAGAATGAATAATGGGCATTCCATGTTGACCTGTTTACCAAACCAAAATGGTTTCAAAATCTTCTTTTAAGATGTTGTTGTTGTTGTTGTTTTGTTTTGTTTGTTTTTTTTCAGCAGCATTGCCACTATTGGGAGTTTTTTAATTTTTTTATTAGATCACTTCTTCAGACAAAAAACCGAAGGCACTGGTGGATGCTACAAAATCTTTATCGTTTAATGTGAATCTGACAGCACACATAAGTGTAACTGTCATGCAGTTTGGCCAATATTTCATATGCAGAATTTCAGGCACTGTGACATGCATCAAATGTTTGAAAACATCTGTTACTTTTTGTTGCTGTTACCAAATGTTCTTTAAGTAGTTACAAAGGAATTTAAAGTGCTGTTTTTTCTTGTTTGTTTAATTGTAGTTGAAAAATGTTGAAAAATAAGTAACATTTAAAAAAAGAGAAAAATGAAAATGGGAAAAATATATTGGGCCCTAATTGCTGGCACACTTTTTATCTTTATTATTATGCACATACACACATTTGTAGATACACACCCAGAAGTGTCAGATTACCTTCATCAGCATTATGGTAATCTAGACCTGGATTAAGATTAGTCTGAGGAAGATCAGAGCACCACAGGGGGTTTAGGGAAAGATGGTGATGATGATGATGATGATCATGAGGATGTTGATGGTCATGTTTTCCAGAACTGAACATCCAGAGACATTAACTGTTCCCACTTTTCCCTTTTTCCATGTGTATGTGTGTGTATGAATATGTATTTGTTTTTGCATGTGTGTGTATGTATATATGTGTGTGTGTGTGTGTGTGTATATGTATGTGTGCGTGTGTGTGCGCGCGTGTGTGTGCGTGTGTGTGTGAATGTGTGTGCGTGTGTGTGTGTGGATGCCCGTGTGAGATAGGCAGCCATGGTACTATGGATGGGGTTTTAATCTGCCACGAGGGCAGGCTCTGCTGGACAAGTGGAACCAGATCCCAGACTCTACTGACATTCTGCTCACACACTGCCCTCCTCTGGGTAAGTCACAACACACATACACACACACAGGTAGTCTCTAACTCAAGGCTTTTCCCTGTAATTTTGTTTTCACTGAAACCCACACTCACACACACACATTTGCTCTGAGGGTTTGGCAGATGGAGTGGCTACAGCAGGCTGCTAAAGCATGCAACACCGAGACGCTGTTCGCAGTGCGGCAAATCCCTCTGCACACAATAAAACACACACACATACACACACACACACACACACACACACACACACACACACACACACACACACATTATGTATATGGCAGGGGGAAGTTTCTCCATAAAGACAGCTGCAGTTTAAGACACCCAGCTCTTGGGCTTTCAGAGTGTGTGACAAAGGCTTAATTCTCATGAGATGTGCTTGTGCTCATGCCTGTGTGCGCATCTGTACCTTTGCCAACCAGCTCCAAATAGGAATCTGTGCACCTCCAGAAATCTATGTTACATGCACTAAATTTATGTGTGTGTATGAATGTATATTGATAATTAAGAACTAAGCATTTGTACCAGTAGTGTTGGTAATGGTTTAAAATGTGCTTTCACGCAGGATTTCTAGACTGGGTGCCCAGGAAGATGCAGCGTGTTGGCTGTATGGAACTACTGAATACAGTCCAGAGAAGAGTCCAACCCAAACTACATGTATTTGGACACATTCATGAAGGTAATGTCTCGCAAACGCAAGCAATGATATATAGCGAAGCACACAGAATCATCACTGATTATCAAACCCACATGGCGTATAGATCTGCAATAAATAAGACATCACACAAACGCTTAGATTACACACTCTGTGAGCTCCAACACAGTCATGGTACCATGAAGCTTCACCCTATTTTAGGATTAGCAGGGCAAGCTGTCTCCCTGTGGTGCTCTGAATGAGAACTAGATCACGTTCAGAATCACACAGAAGCCTTGAATAAAGCTAATATGAAATGAACAAGATCTTATTTGCTAATTTTGTTTACATTGTTAGTTTTATGAAAGAAGTTTTATAATTGTGTTATAAGGTTGTGATCTGTAGGGTCTTAAAAGTGAAAATAGATTCACTTCCATTTCATATCATTGCAGAGAATCATAAAATGCATACAGAGAGAATCATACAGAATTTATGATCTGCCAGTAAGCATATTTGTGCACTGTTTTTATGGAGTACTTAGAGAAGGCTATATATTTATAATAGAGCAATATCAAATTTTGAATCAAGTGTGTGATTTCTGACAAATTTATTTCACGTTTGTGATTTAGGCCAACCAACTTTCCAACATTTGTTTCAGAATTCTGTTGCTGACTTTTTTTATTGTATATTTTTATTATTATATTTTATATAGTCAGCTCCATAGTTGTAGACAATCTTGGTTTGCAGAAGATTTGCAGAAGATGGTAGCATTATGTGGCCACCCAGTTTCCCAGCAAATTATTTGGAAAGTGTGCCAGTGGAAAGCCTTTTCATTTATGTAACCATAAACGTAAACACTTGGAGTTCAATAAACACTGCTATAAGTAGAACTAGACTGGCGACGAGAACTATGGTCAGATGAGAGAAAAATACAGCTATTTGGAACCAAACACTCAATATGGGTTTGATGTAAAAGGAAGAATGGTAATACAGAAAATAGCTTCATCCCCACTGTTAAATGTGGTGGAGAATCTGGGATGTTTTGGGTCCGTTCTTTCTACAAAAGCCCTTGGAACTTTATTAAAATACATGACATCAAGGATTCATGGACAGTGAAAAAATACCTGCCTCTACGAAAAAACTAAAACACAGTCCTCCTGATTGGGTCTTCTAATACAACAGTAATCAAAACATACATGCAAATTCACACAATAATTGTTGTGACCATAGCATCAAGACCGGCCCTTAACCTAAGCCCAGTTGACCTATGAAATGAGGTGAAGAGTAGAGACCAATATAGAGGACCTAGGACCCTGGAGAATCTGGAAAGGTTCTGTGTTGGATTGTCTAAAAAAATCTTGCTTTACATTCTCCGATGTCATTAAGCATTATAGGAAAAGACTCATTGGTTTTACGTTGTCAAAGGAAGGTCGTTTAAAATGCAGAGGTGCCAATACATGACACATGATCATAGTTTACTTCACTTAAAGGTTATTTTGTTTCTCATATTTTCTATGAGAGATTGAGATAATTAGGCCAAAAGTCATGACCTATTTGCCTCTCATCTCCAAGGGTGCCAGTTATTACGGAGCTGATGTTTGTGTGCCGTATGTTTTCCACTCAGCTGCATTCATCTTTCATTTACCATGAGAGAAATGAGGCACATAAAATCTTTTGTATAGTTGAGTGATCAGCACACATTGTGTGGTCTTGTGTTTTTCATACATTGTGTGGTCGTCAGCTTTTCAAAGCCACGTGTGGCCTTGTTGATTTGTCTTTTGAAACAACACCTGTGAATCCTTGACTATTCTGAATCAAGGCATGCCTGCACAATACAATAGTGATGCTGCTCTCTTTTTTTAGCCCTGCATGAAATGAACCAAATTCAATTGGAAGTGTTGCGCCATGTTGCAGTGTGACTTACTATAGAATATTTAACATTATTTGGAATAAATGGGAATGGGAATTCTGGCATGATGCTGTCTCATGAAATGGATTTTGACATATCGTGGGTAAAAAACATTAAATCACTCATAACCCTGCTGCTGACACATGTTAAACATCAGCTTAAATAGAATAAATACAGTTTAAGTAGAATAAATACAACTTAAGTAGAAGAAATACAAATCATATTGTAGACCAGAGCAGAAACTATAGGTTAATCAGTAGACCTAATCAGAAGTATCACAAAGATACTCCATTTTACTGGCTCTCCATTTTTATGCATATTATTGCTTTGCAATTATTTCATTTTTATCATTTTTGTGGAATTCTGTTAGACCGAGCAGATTCTTCTGTTGCACAAAGAAACGAATTAACTCATAAAATACAAAACAACCAGACTGCAAACTTTACAAGGTAAACTTAACTTATCAAGCCTGGAATGGAGATCTACCTCTGATACACCAAGCAGTGCAATTGTATGATAGAAACCAGCTAAATAAGTACAAAATAGAGCTGAGGATGAGTAAGGAGGTAAAGACAAACAGGAGGAGTGAAAGGCTAACAACAGGTTCCATAAAAGGGAAAAGAGAAAGGCACTTATACATTTGATATAATAATAACAAGAAGAAGAATGTATTTAGTTTTATCATTTTTACTATTAAAAATTTATAAGAATTAATTTTATTCTGTGATATTTTCTCATGAATAGTAGAAATACCATTGCTTCCAGATTGTCCAGCCCTTGATTAAAGACGTTTTATGATGTTTGAAAGAAGTTTGTGCAAATGTTAGATTAAATGCTTAGTATGAATATATTTGCATTTTGTCAAAAAATACATATTTTGAAGTTTTAAAGCATCTACTCATGTGTTCTATAAAAATAGTTTCTGAATAAAGAATTGAAATGACTCACTCTTATTTATGTGTGTGTGGGTGGCTGTGCTTGGTAGGTTACGGCATGATGACAGACGGAACCACCACGTTTATCAATGCCTCTGCGTGCACAGTGAACTTCCAGCCCATGAACCCGCCCATCGTCTTTGACCTGCCCAATCCCAGGAGCTCATGACTGAACTCGGCCACACCCTACGGCCTTCCCCATCTTCAATCAAGGACCCTCTCTGAGTGTGTTTGGGTGCTCTTTTGTGTGTGTATATAAAGCAGACGAGCGAGACTGTGCTCTGGACATTCTCATGGAGATTTTCATCCATTCTGTGTCATGTTCTGTCCTCTGATAGCGACTCATTCAAAGACATTTTACCATTTTTAAGTGGTTCTCACTCTTTCATTGCACTTGAAAAGTTGTGACAATCCCCTCCAGTAGTGGTGGTCATTCACTGGACAACCATGGGATTTTGGGAGTTGGTGGCTGTGGACTCTTCTCATTATTTAAACCCTGTAAGAGGAAACTCTGGAACCTGGAAGCCTCAAAGGACCCTTGACTCAAAAAAGAAATAAAAAACATTACTTTTTGCTGAAACTGACCAGGAATGTGTCGGAGGAAGTGTGCATTACCAGCTTGATTTTTTGCATCAGTTCCACTTCTATTTTGTTCTTTCTGCTCCTGTCTCCTGCCATGCTTGGAAGAAGGTTTGTTCAGGGTTTCCTTCATCTCTTCTCCTGGCTTCCCTCAGATACATCAGCAGAAAAGCCCACGCTCTGTCTCACTCACCGCCCTGTTCGGGAGACACTGAAAGCATATTGTACAAAAGTTGATGTGAAAAAACTACAACGATCTTCATTTTCATGCTTCCTTTATACCTTTTATTGTAAACATGTTTGATGTGAGTACTTTGTAGCAGGCACTTCTTTATCAAAGCATTTTAGCCGTCTCGGATTTTTTCGGAGAGCTAGTTAGATGTCAAATATTGAATTTTTTTAAGCACTTCGGCTCTTGCCTGAAAAATCAAAGATAGGCCCGTTCTCAGAGTGCACTTTTGCCTAGCAAGAATACATTGCACTTTGATCTTCATGCTCCCCACTATAATTTATTAACATTGCTCCTGGGTATCATTTACTCTCATGTGTTTTACAGTTATTCTGTATGTTAGCACTGGGCCTAATTGCCATGGTTAGACTTAGAATAAGAATACCAAGAACCACGCACCTGGGAAGGTGTCTTAAGTTGAGGGTGCTGAATTTTTTTTTATTTGAATAGTTTATAACGTGTCACAACATGTTGTATTGTTACAGAGATGAAAATATACATATAACTGACATTAAATGCCCTGCTCTCTGCTGTCGTTCTGGTTGAGCTTTCTTTCAAATGAGCTCAGCATCAACCAATCAGAAGGCCGAGATGTGGCATGCTAACTGTTTGTGTCATGCCCTTAGTCATGGACCGAGATGCAGCACTCACACGCTGAGCGAGAGATATAATACTTGGGGAAAAAACTAATATATGTAATGCTACACTCTTTTTTAAAATTATTTTATGAAACAATATTAAGCTGCTTTGAGCACAGAATTGGCCTATAACTCTTCCTCTGGGCGCCTCATGCTGCTTGTACTTTAGCGACATGCCCCCAGGTGATGTAGATGCAGCATTAACTAATGATGCATGCCAACTGCAGGTTGCGGGAAACTATAAATTAAAGATAAACTCCTCCCTAAAACCCTCCTCTACCCTCCACTTTTTTAACAGTTTAAGATAATCAATCCAAAATCTGGAGCTGCTGTGGCACCTTCAGCATCCCCGCCTCCTGCATCTCTGCTGGGGTCTTTTATTTACTCTTTTTTAATGGGTCAGTGAATAAATCAGAGGTTGGCAGGTAGACATCAGGTCCAAAAGCTCCCCTTTAAAGAAATTCTCCAGCGTTTTTAACCTCAACCTCTCCAGTGTTTTTAACCTAAATTTGACTCATTATAATAAAGACATTGGGCAGTTGCTGAACTGTGTCATTAAACCTTTATGCAAAACAGATTTTTGTAGTTGATTCATTCTTTTAAAGTATTTGGAAAATGTGGCTGAATATCTAGAATTTGTTCTTTTAGAGATTAGACTTCTAGAGAAATATTGCAGTTTTTACCGACGTCTCCCTGAACGCACATGCTTACCAAAAAACTGACATGTGAAAGTGAATGTAACTCCTTTTAAAACGTGTTATTTTTCATATCTGTTCCTCTGTTGTTAGAGTGATGTTACAAATGTGTTGTTTGGTCAATTATTTCCAATATTCAACAACTGCCCACTTGATTTTGTTATAGGTGAGTTTTGAGTGTTTTAAGTAAAGAGAAACTTGTAGAAATGGTCGTAAATAATCGATGACACCACACAGAGAGAGGTCATGTTGAAAAATGGACTGTTCTGGTCTTCTAGAGGAAAGGTCTTTGGGGTTGAGTGATGCAAGGAGAGACGGAGGGAGAAAAATATGTGCATTTGACTGAAGATTGTTGTGATGTCTTGGAATCTGAAGTCTCATCTCATATCGACTCATTCAATTTTTAGTTTTGTGTGCAATTTGTTTACATTTCACTGAATGTATTTGCTTTTATATCCTTTGTGAGTCCCAGTTTCATCATTTTTTACATATTTTATTTTATTTTTCAACTTGCTGTGTTTGAGTCTATCCGTTGCGGCATGCTGTTCTGAATTTTAAAATAGAGGTCCTGAGATTCGTAAGACAATCTTTTGTGTTGTGAAATATTTGTGCTGAAATTTTTTGTTTTTTAATTCTTTTTGTTTGCGCTCGCAATACATACATTTTGGTACAGAGGAAACATTGTAA
Source organism: Bryconaethiops microstoma (assembly GCA_037577275.1). NCBI lineage: Eukaryota > Metazoa > Chordata > Actinopteri > Characiformes > Alestidae > Bryconaethiops > Bryconaethiops microstoma. Next base: position 31,471,021 of record JBBJLS010000128.1, on the reverse strand, counting down.
CAAGGGTTAACTTTCCAAATGAACATGCCTTTCTTAGAATCCAAACCTTTTTTTCTGTTCTCTGAAAGATCATTTAAGCAAATTAAATAAAAATCTTATCCGTGCCACTGGCTCATGTGTCTTCTTTTTCCTTCAAGTTCTCCTTTTATGTTCATCATATTCTTGGCCTGTGGCGGATGAGTGGATTGAAACTTTATCATTGCTCCGCTTTTGTTGTAATCAAAGGGATCTGAATTTCATATCAATTATCTGAACGTGGCTAAAACCTAATTTACATGGGTAAAAATCATATTCTCTCTTTCATTCGGTCGCCTCATTCTTCCACACTTCTGCACATCCTAATGAAATCCTTCGTTCAAATAATTACATGAGTAATCCTGCGGGATGGAGTGTAATTTATTCCGGGCTGGCTTTTACTGTGCTATTAAAGACCGCTCGCTCTCCTCTCTCCCCTCTCCTGCATCTGAGCTCTGTCCTTTCTGCTTCTTTCCCTCATCTGTCTGCCTCTGGCTTTGTTTTTGTCGATCTTGCCATTCATTTCTTTCATTTCTTTTTTTCACAGTAACTCATTTCATTCCTTTTCGTTCCTTCTTTGCTCAGCACTCTTTGTAAAAGGCACCTGTTACTGTCTTTCTCTATATCCATATTCTCCACTATTACCTGCTGTCAGCACCCACCTCTCGCACACACACACACACACACACACACACACACACACACACACACATACACAATTAACAAACACTGCGTCTCTGCATCAGACATTTCATAGATGTTTTCACAGAACAAAGGCCCATGTGAGTGGTGTTAAGCATCCAAAAGCACTATGATACCAGAATCATTAACTAATATGGTGCAACCACCACAGATGTGAAAAGCACTGATACTGTTGCACTGTATGTAGGACTTGCTTTTTGTGACATAAATTTGTATTTGCATGTTTTTTTTTTCTTGTAAGGAGCGTGTACGTGTGTTTCTGAGCAGTGCAGTTACTACAACAGTGAGGTACTGCATGTACAATACCTTACAAATGTCTTAGATACCAGAGAAAAATTGATTTAAAACCCATTTAGCTGAGAAGTATATGCTCATAAATGATACTAATAGAAGATAAACCATTTTAATAGAGTATATAACAAATTTATGTATGCCTATGTGTTTGTGTAATCATTCCCAGACTGGAAGCCCAGGACTACTTTGTAGTTCTCATCAAATACCTCAAATACCTGATTCAGCTCAATTGATACTTCATTAGATTAAATCAGGAGCTGTTGATGGAGTTTCACAAATCCATGTAAAGTCTGGACACATCGAGGAGAACCTGTGTTCTCCTCACCAGATCACAAAACTTCAAGTACTTTTAACATACAAAACAAAGCTCGATATTATTTAATGCTTTCTTTGTTTGTTTGCTGGCAGAAAGTCCTCACTGCTCAGACAAAGTCATACAGTTTCCTATTGTTTCAGTTGTTCTCAGGCTCTAATGGTCCGGTTCATATGTCCTCAGTAGGGGTTGGAGTCAGTTGCAAGAAGTTTTCTCATTCCAGGTATTTAAGAATGAAAAGTGAACTCCAGAGTTTTGGACTTAATTCAACACAGTGGTTTTCCTAGTTGGCTAAGCATTAGCTCTCCAAACTACATTGCTAATTTCTAATCTACCATTTTATATAAATGTGTGGCTCGGCAAGTATGAGTGATCTTTTACCGTATACCCCACAATTCTTGTGAACACACTAGAAAACCTCTTAGGGGCCAGAGAAGTACCCCGTCTGGGTCTAATTCATGCCTGACCTTTGAAACATCAGTACATACAAAAGTAAAGTCCCACAAGACTCTGTCCTAGAACTCCTTTTTTTTTGCATTATTCATGCTGCCACTGGCTACTGGTTATCCACAAACATGGGATCAGCTTCCACTGCTGTCCAGGCAAAACACAGTTCTATATGTCAGCTAAACCAGATGATAAACTTTAACAAATGTTTAAATAAAGTTTAGAATTATGTAAAGGATATAAGAGACTGGGTAGCACATAGCATTCCCCTGCTCAACTCTGAAAACAAGAAACCAAACATAACTATAGAAAATATTCCCTGGGTTGAAACATGAAAAATGATGCAAAACCAGACAAAGACACACTGAGATAAAGAGGGTACCTAAACATTAAACTGGACTAGAAACACCTGGATAGGAAGGGGTATCAATTTATACCCCAGTTGAACATACTAATCATTGCTAGAGCAGGGACAAGAAATGACAGCAACTACTAAAGCACATGGGTAAAGTAAACGACAAGGGACAGACAGAGAAAAGTGCCATTCGGGCATTACAGAACCCCTCACCCCCCAACCCCCAATGTGCAGCTCCTACGGCATGAACCAGAACCCACTTTCCTTACACTATGCAGAAAAGATTCACCTCAAGATTGAATTACTGTAATACCCTGCTGTCAAGATTCTCTAGTCCAGAATGTGGAAGCCTCAGTAGAGCAATCTGACCACATCAGTCAAGACTACATTGGCGTCCAGGCAAATTGCATATTATGATTACAAAATTATACTATTGACACATAAAACCCTGAATGGCCCCGTCCCTGAGTACCTCTGTGAATGTATCTCCTATTACCACATTCACTTGGATCACAAAGTGCTACTCTTTACTTCTTCCCAGAATTGTGAGAGCTACAGGGGAAGAGCCTTTTCATACAAAGCCCCGCAGCTTTGCATTAATCTTCTGGTTAATGTTTGGGACTCATACACGCTCTCCATTTGCAAGTTCAAGCTGCAAATCTATTTGTTTAGTCAGGCCTTCTGCAATAATTTATTCAGTTAGATCAATTTTTTCAGTTAGATTTAGATCTTGGAGTAACTTGGTCCCACCACTCTCACCCGACCACTCATGTTTGTTGACAGTGGATTGTGGGTCGGGTGGAGGGTGTGCCAGTGTCTCAGGGTGTTCAGATGTCTGTGACACTCCTTGGCTTCGTCCTTCTCAGGCTGTTAGAGCTAACTCTGCTGGAGTCACTTATTGCACTTATATTGTGTTCCCTGTAAACTTAAAAAAACAAAATCTGCATTTTTGTCTTAAAGAGTAGGATGAATTCTCACCTGTCTGGTGTGCAGTTTGTCTATCTTTCCTAAAAGGAACAGCTGCCTAACCGTTCAACTTCATCGACCAACGTTATCCTTTACACCAGACCAGATTGACCCCCATCGGAGTCTCTTGCTCACAAATCAGTTCGACCTAAATCTGAATGCGCATGTGCTGCCCACCCCTAACCAAAGCTGTTGCTACTAATTGTTCAGCAATCACACCACAAGTTTTCTTTTTATTACTGTTTTTTTGGAGTCAAAAAAGGCGCCCCTATTCCTCTTAACCCGTATTGAATTTTGGCAGCATTCCAATGCTAAAACATTCCTAAATATCCAATGTGTTTTTATTCATATTTTTGATCAGTTGATCAGGAGCTGAGCATTGATCATTTAAAAATAAATTTTTTGTGGTCGAGTCGCCTCTGTAAAGTATGGGGAGAGAGAGCAGTGTGGTGAATCACCTTGGCATTGTAAATGGAAGAGCTCAGATCAGTTATAAATACAATGTGTGTCAGTGTTTGTTGTGGTTTAATTTAAAGTAATCAGTGGCTATGTACATGTATATTTTTTTTAACACAAACCTCTTTTTTGGCCATAAAACACTGGTTTTATAACAACCACGCAATTGCATTTTGCATTTTCTTGCAGAAATGCAATCTAGTTATACACTCTAATTGATTTGACTACTGCTAATTACGATCTCTCCTGGTGGTTACGTTTTGCCTCTTACATATTGATATTCTTCTTCATGGTGATTTTCTTTTATTCTGTTTTTCTATCTGGTTGATAGTTTTCCCTTTTGGGTCTAGATTCCTATCAGCATTTCTCCCTCCAGCTTTAAACAGTTTTTCCTCGGCTTTGATGCGCCCATTTGGGGCTCTGACTCCTTGTAAAGCTGCTTAATGACAATGTCAGTTGTAAGAAGCTCTACACAAATAAATTTTACTTGTATTGATAAAGAAAGATCCCTATTTAGCTGTTGCATCTGTCTTATCACAACTAAACTTAATATAAGCACTTCTTACAAATAACAGGCTTAATAATGTAGTGAACTCGGTCATCCAGGTTCAAAAGTCCACCATGATCTACGCACATGCAAAGCCATGGTTACTTATAATAAAGTCTAAGAAGCATTATCAGTTATTCTGAAGAGAAATGTCCTACAGCCAGGCACAATCACGTCCATCTAGCTCACCCATTATCATGTAAGATATTATCACCATGACAACGCCTCGGAGCATGGAGAAAGATGACAAGCAGAAAGTTCACACTGCCTTATCCGGAATGAAAGAAACAAAAGAATTTTCTGGCTCAAGACTGCACTTTATTACTTGTGACAAGTTATATTGGTCTATAGTGTTGTGTCAATAAACTGGGAGGCTCTATTTTTTTTGTTTGTGTGCTTTACTGTCTTTGTCTGGGATTTTGGGCATTGGGGGTTTGGATACGGTGCAGATTGTGTCTTGGATAGATTTTGGAAGGTGGCAGATTTCACGCGGGTTGCCAGGTTTAGCCTCACCCACCCACTGTTAACACGGCTCAGGGCGCTATGGAGTTACTCCGTGGGGAGTCATGCTAAACCAGCCCCACTCTTTGTTCAATGATGGCTCTTCTTCTATGCCAAAAAAGACGAAATCTCCCAATTCTGTCATCAACACAGTGTCAGAATAGAGCCTCAGGGTGGGAGGTCCCTGCTGAGTTTTCACCCAATCTGGTGCCTGCCTTTCCTTCTCCCACTCCCTGATTTTACTTGAGCACACAGACCTTCTTTCAGTCATCAGTTAAGGGAAAGAAGCCATTTCATACCTCTCCTCTGTGGACATACTGATGTTGCTTTGACTCGTAAGACATCCAGAATGTGCTCTATTCAGGACTCCACTGTGCCTCTAGCTGAATTGGAATTACAGTCGCCTTCCTGTGTAAATCTGGTGCAAATCGAGTTTTATGGTATAAAACTATACAGCAGCATGTTCATTTTTACTTGAATTGGGAGCCTCTGGGTGATTAGAGAAATGGCACAGATGTTTCTTTTTTACGATGTCTAGTTAAAAGGTGTGTTCAGTAAGCCTTGCTGAAATTTAACAACTGTTTGACTAAAATGATGTTTGCATTCGATTGTGGTTTGCAGTGGATGCGGTTGCTGGTTGTCCTTTTTAACAATTCGCTTTAGAGTGAATATTCAGTGACAAAGTCAAAGGAAGACCACTATTCTTCAGCTCATGCTTCAGGGAAAGCGTCTCTCCGGATAATAGGGATTTGGAAAATGTTGGTCAGCTGGTGTGTGAAGCACATTAAACTAGAAGTGTTGCACCGCAAACTGATATACTAGTCAGAAGTATGTGGACATCAGTTCTATTTAGTGGACAAGACTAACAGATGTATTATGTTCAGTATACAGTCATGCAAGCTGAGCAGCTCAATGATTTTCAATATGGTAACATCACCTGCCCAACAAGTTTGTCAAGGTTCTGCTGCTGTAGGTGTTGTTATTGTGAAGCGGAAACATTAAGGAGTAACAGCTCAGCTCACAAACTGCTAGGCCACACAAGCTCAAACAACATGACAGCCAAGTGCTGAAGCTCATAGTGCATAAAATTGTTGGATTTAACACTCACTAACTTGCAAAATGCCTCTAAATGTAACATTTCAAAACTCAAGATTCTTTGTCACATACACAGGTATACAAGTACAATGTGTAGGTATACAAGTACAATGTGCCCATGAAACATCCATGAGACTTTGCCAATAAATTATAGTTGCAACACATTAAAGAGAAAATTAAAGGCTAGAATAAAGTACTAAAAAGTATGTGGAAAACATATATTAAAATAAACATTAGTGTAAACAAGCTGAACAAGATTGAAAGCTAGTTGCTGTTCATAGGCACAAATATCAGACCACAGGTTAGATACAGCACATGAAGCTATGAATTAGGTTTTTAAGTGGTTGAGCACACAAGCTACCATGTGCATGAACAAGCATCGTCTGGACTGGTATAAAGCACGTTGCCAATGATCTGGAGCAATGGGTTCGTGTTTTCTGGAGTGACGCAACACCATTTAGCAGTCTGATAGATGAATCTGGGTTTGGTGCATGTCTTTATAATGCATAATGCATAATGTAAAGTTTGGCGGAGGAGGAAAAATGCTCCTGTTTTTGCTTCTGTTGCACTGAAGAGAAATCTTAATGCTGCAACATTCTTCTTGCTACAGGATTCTAGAGCAGTGGTCACCAACACAAGCAAATCCCTGCAGATCTGAGCCTGCCAAGGTGTAGGCTGGTATCGCAGCGAAAGCAGAGATGCCCTATAATATCCATGGCTTTGGAATGACATGTTTAGCACATATGGATGTGATCTTTGAGTGTACAAATACTTTTGGCCATGTAGTGTATTTCCAGTACTTTTGAGGTACTTCCTCCACCTCCTTACAGCAGAATCCAAAGTAGCTTATTTTCCATCTTCTCACATTTAGGCACATTTAGGCTGAGGGTGGGTGGTTTTTAGAAACTGAAAATGTCTGAAAGCATCGAAATAAGTACACCACTTTACAACAGGACTACCCTTATAAAGGGTTTTTAAATGATTTATAATCAGGCTGTTACTTACATTGCTGACAGTTTATAAATCATTAATAAGCAGTTATAAATAAGCTATAACAGTTGTAATACATTGATGCAGGTTTTGGCCAGATCTGGTCTTTTAATGGTAGTAACATGTTAACAAAGACCTGATGAAGCTGGCAGTTTAACATTCTGCCTGAGAAAGAGACAAGATAAACTCAGCAACTAGCAAGATCTGAGATCTTACCAAATAGTGAGCCTGCAGCACCACCAACAGGCCATCAGAAAAATAAAATTGCTAAAGATGAGACTGATTTAGTACAAGCCCAAGCTGTAGTCACATAACCCGTCCAAATTTCTGTGTCATGCCTGTGTGAATGCCTGTGTGAATGAAATAGCTCAAATAAAAGCCCAGTGCTGCAGTAAAATATGCTGTGTTGATCTCTTAGCTTCCTATTTTTGTTACGTTATGGCACACCGCAATATTTAACTCTTAGAATGTGAGCGGCTCGGAAGCACGACAAATGGTAAATTGCCGTCATACAGCAAAACAGCTATTTATCAGTAAGTTCCACCAGTTTGTGCTGATGCTTGAGGTGTCAGACGTCACGCGGAGCTTTGTTTGGTGTTCCTGTTTCACGTAGAACCAAAATTTTTAAATTTTAAAAATGAATGAAAATGAATGAAATGCAAATGAAAATAAAGAACAAAAATGTATTATATTTTAGGTTTTAGAAACAAACAGGAAAAACACAAGATCTTTAAACCCAGGAGAACTTTCTGCATAGTCTCCGCCCACAAATGGGTGGGAAAAACCCACAGAGGGAGGGGCTCTGGAGAGCGGCCGAATGGCAGTGCGCTGAGAGAAAGAGCAGCAAACGGCGAGTGTTTAGGAGAACACCGGTTCTAGACTGTTTTATACTGGTTATATTTACTGAAATCAGAGTTTACTGATACACTTTCAGTTCTGAGGGTAAACATCGTTTCTAGACTGTTTTACACTGGTTATATTTACTGAAATCAGAGTTTACTGATACACTCTGAGTTCTGTGGGATAAACATTAAAGTGTGATGTTGCTGGCTAGACAGCTCATTTCATTGCTCTCGTTGTTGTAGCTGTGAAGGGACTCTCGGACATTATGTTACTCCGAGTGAGTTTTTGACAAGTGTTATTGTTTTCAGTCCTCCCTTCCAGTATTGTGAACAGCTGTCACTTCACCCGATGGTCATAACTGCTGCATTTTTCCTTGACACTCTTCTGCAACCACATTTCTATTTTTGACCGTTGTTGATACATGAAAAGATTCTGTCTACTTTCTTGTTTCCAGTTTCCCTGAATAGTGGCTCTTGAATTTCTTAGCCATAACACTTTCTGTTTTTCACAGAATGACCTGTAAGTATTGTGTCCTCCCAGTCAGTTTGTTTCTTTGTACACACAATTTTTGCCCATTTTGCTGTAAGAGTTGCACATTCTGAAGTATCCGGATGACTGGCTGCTGTATGGATTCCAAAATGTGGCTCCCAGGCAAGCAGATGTTGTTTTGTCATTATGTGCACCTTGGATTTCACAGCGATTTGGGAAAGAGCTCATTGAGTCCCCAGTAGGCCATATCCCTCCACGGCCTTTGTTTAGACACACAGACCTCTTAGACAAGGCTCGGTGACCTCTCTGTATCACAGTATTTCTCAGATTTGCCCTTGAAAAAGCTATAAGTTTGAATAAGCAGTGGGTGCTGGACCTTATGCTACCAGTCTTTGGCACCCTGCCTCTAAGCCTTCTCTATTTAGGTCTCCAGCAAACACAGTATAATACATAAGGGCTTTGAGAGGAAGTGAATAGAGCACAGATCAATCTAATTGCAAACATTTTTTTCTTCTGCACAGGTGGGAATTTTTTGAGATGCTGTCTGTTGTTCAGCCAGCACTATTCTGAGATTTGGGATGGTGCCTTGTCATTGTCAACACTAAAGGTTTAAGATAAGATAACATGAGATAACATAAGATAATCCTTTATTAATCTCATGAATGGAAATTACATTACAGTAGCAAGGTGGACAGAACAAGAAAAGAAAGTAGAAGCAGCATAGCCAATAAAAAATGACAATGTAACAGTATATTATAAAAGAACTGTATACTGTATGTATATAT
>JBBJLS010000128.1:31431738-31443386 GCA_037577275.1 Bryconaethiops microstoma | reverse complement strand
GTATATTTGTTGCACAGCACAGGTTTTTACCAATTATCCATTTATTTCATAAACTGCAGATTTTTAATCTTGTTAAACACTAGAAAGTTCTTGAGTAAACAACTACAAATGCAAACATAAAACAAGTGTCCTTTATGAGATAAAAGAATCTGTAACAATGCATGTCTGACTCCTATTAACTGGTTGTGCAACTGGTTGTCCTTTAAATGCACTGTAAATGTCATGTCCTGAAACACTGTTTTGTAGTGGTTTGGGTGGGAAGTAATTGTTCATGATTTGCTCATTTTTTTCTTTTAATAGCTTATCAAAGGTAATTAAATGCAATGTTTTGGAAAGACAGTCATGATCAACACACATCAGTATGTGTATGTGTGTGTGCGTGTGTGTGTGTGGACAGCATTGTGATAGGATTCAGACTTGCAGGATCAGGTTCTCCCCAAAGGAGCAAAATATGAAAGAATAAAACTGAACAATGAAGGAGGAACTGTCAGCACTGCATGTGTGTATGTGTGTGTGTGTTGCGGAGTGTGCGTTTTTTTTATCTTGCCAGAGCAGCACTGCTGTTATTACTACCACCCCCCCAACCACGCCCCCCCAACACACATACACGCACGCACACACACACACACCTCCCCCCCTTCTCTTTATATGTTGAAATGTCACACTTTATTCATTCTTCAGTGCATTACAGTAGAGATAAGGACAGGAGAAAAAGAAAGAAAGAAAGAAAGAAAGAAAGAAAGAAAGAAAGAAAAAAGAAAGAGAGAAAGAGCTCTAGAAAGTGAGAATGAAAACATGAAAGAGAAGAAAGAAAGAGCAAGAGAGAGAGTAGTGAAAGACAAAAAAGAGAAAGAGAGAGAGAGAGACAGAACGAGAAGGTAAAATAAAGATGGACAGGGGAGAATTAGAGAGAGAGGGGTGAGTAGAAATAAAGAAAGAGAGATGGGTTAGAGAGAGAGAGACACAGAAAGAAAGAAAGAAAAAAGAAAGAAAAGAAAGAAAGAAAGAAAGAAAAGGGAGCCTAAGATAAAGTACTCTCTATTTCTTTGTCTCTCTCTTTCTCTCTCTCTCTCTCTTTCTCACACAGACACTTACACACACACACACACAACTACCAATAAAAGCCTGAACTGAATATATGTGCGTATGTGTGTGTGTGTGTGTGTGTGTGTGTGAATGAGTGTGTGTGTGTGTGTGTGTTCTATGAACTTATCTGATTCTTGTTTAAGTGACATTTTTAAAGCAGGACATCCTTCCACTCTGATGGGCTTTTTGAATAGAAAACCCAGAACAGGCAATAGACCAGGAGAACCAGCAGCTGCAACTCCTAACGTCAGCAGGTGCACTCACCTAACAGGGACAACTCCCTAACCACCAGGCCACCAGCTGCCCCCCTCACCTTGTGTGAACCACCTTCCCGATCATGGCATCTCCCCTGCTAGGTAAGTAAATAGGGCCTTTAAGTAATAATTGCACCCTGCATTATTAACCGCCCTGTAGGACTGCCCTCATCTCAGGATCTTTACATTTTCTCATTCATGCAAAAAGCAACATGAAATCAAAGCCGGACTTGAATGCCTCCGGACATTAAAGGCATTCTCTTTAGACCCGGCTACAGTAACCGTGCACTTCCTTCACCCACATAGCTGAAACAGAAGACCAGGACTCTCAGTGACCCCTGCAGACGCACACACATATCCATTATACAAAGGCTAATAGACAGTTTAGCCTGAAGGAACATGTTCTCTCTTTATTATCTTTAGTCTGTTCTTAAAAAAATCAATGAAATGGCCTATAAAAACCTGTGGTTAGAATATTTATCTGAATTGTACTCTCTAAAGGAAATCTTTGAGAAGAAAAATTGATGTAATATTGGAAAATGCAACCTAAAGATAACGACTTTGAAAGAAATCGATCAATTTAATGTTTTGTTATTGTCACACAACATGGCTAGAAATATAGAAAGTGTCAGTCTAAGGTTTATTATGGTTATTAGGTATACACACTCTCTGGTCACTTTATCAGAAAAGCCTCGCCTGTCACTCCACCTTGCTGGTGAACAGTCCATCTCAGTCCGTACAGTGTTTCCAATAAAGTGGCCAGAATCTGGAAACACAAGGTGGGTGTTTCTAATAAAATGGCCAGTAAGTAGAAGCACAAAGTACGTGTTTCCAATAAAGTGGCCAGTAAGTGAAGATACAACTCATGTTAACAAACAATTGTGCCACTAGCAGTTAACATACAATTGTTCCTAAATTTGGTTGGTCACTTTCAGCTTCACATACATGGAAAATGCGAGGAATTTCATACAGCGCAGAAATAAAACCGTGGAGGAAGTGTCGCAAAGTGTGTGCATATGTGTGCATCTGCGGGCGTATTTTTGCACATCAATGGCACACAAAGAGCCGAAGTCCTGCTACAGCTGCTATTTTCTCTGCACTACTGTGGAGTAAATTTAGTGCAGTGTTGAGGAGGTTAGAGGCTCTGTGTTACGTCTAAGAAAGCTTTCAGAGGAGCCTGTTAATTTTTCATGAAAATGTGCTTAAAAAAGCCAGAGACAAAGTAACGACACAGGATTTCCCTCAGGCTACTGCGCAAAGACTCCACCAGCTGCCTTTTCATCCGTGTGTGTGTGTGTGTGTGTGTGGGAGTGTGTATGTTTATTTTGGCCCAGGTCATCTTTACTGTGTAATATGGAATATATTTCGTACATGTTCAACAACATTTCTGTATTAGCATGTGTGTGTGTGTTGGTGTGTCTGTGGGTGGGAGGGTGGGAGGCTGGTAGTTTGTAGCTGATGCTGTTCTGTTTGTGTGGGCGGGACTTATTCCCTCCAACAGCCATTACTGCCTTCAGATCCCTCGCTCTGCTCCTCTCTTCATTAATGAAGGATAAAAATAAGCCCTGAAAAATCCCCCTGCCCTGAAAAAAACCCTTTAAATATAAACAAGATAAATGCCCTTTTCAAGCTGTTTGTGTTGTAGAATTCATCCACCTGAGACTAATTGGCTGCTTCTCTCAGATCCTCGGAGCTCACGGTGCTGATTAGAAGGCCTGTGTGAGCACCGAGACGAGGCCAATGTCGTGACCTTTTGAACCCCCCTATCCTCCCTGTCCTCCCCACTAGTCACAGCAGCAATAGTACCTAACAAACACTTCAACATGCCCTGCTGATTCACCGCTCATGAAATATCAGCCCCTACAACTGCAGAGCAGGCTCCAGATTTAGCCTTTCGCAGCAGATTTAAAGGGCCCATGTCTTACTTTTTTTTTTTAAAATCCACTTATGACTTTCAGTATCAGTCCGATACAGGTCTATACTTATATTGACTTCATTTCAATTTTATTTATATGGCTCTTTTTATAACCAATGTTGTCACAAAGCAGTCCAGGTCCAAGCCCCTTGTGAACAAGCCAAGGGGCGACAGAGGGGAGGAAAAACTCCCTAAAGGTGGAGGAAGAAACCTCTGGAGAAACCAACCCATTCTCCTCTGGTCGACCTGGGGAGAGAAAGAGAGTCTCTGTGGAGATAACTAATAAAAGAAGGCAGTTTTGGTACAGTTAAGAGTCAGTAGAAGTAGTTTTTGCCGGAAGAGTAACTTGAAAGCCTGTAGTCCACAACAACAGGAACAACAGTTTCCGCCGGAGCTTTGACCAGCATTTGCCCTTGGATGGGGAAGAGTACATGGGTAGTCAAAATGAGTTCAGGACACTCAGGCAAGGGGCCCCTTACAATTGCAAACCTGGGATGAGGTGGTGATCAGTCAGGCTGAAAATGTGCAGCAGTTCCTTTCGGAGAAAACAAAGTTCTGATTAAGTTTACAGTGTATTATAAGACTCCGGTATATCTCACTATAGCAGCCTAGCTAGAAATATGGAGTGCCGTTTGTAAAATCAGCTTAACAATTTTAGAGGTGTCAATTTTTCATCATTTGTCACACATTTAGAGCTAAATGTGTTTAAAAAACAGTGTTACATTTTCGTACATTTTCTTGCTGCATAAATGTTAAATGTTAAAATTAAATGTTATATCTTAAATCTAAATGTTAAATCTTAAATCTAAATGTTAAATCTTATATCTAAATGTTAAATATATACCTAAATGTTGCACTCTAAATGTGGGATTTAAATCTAGCACTTTTACAAACGGAGACTCTTGGTTAAGGGATATCACAGCACGCAGTCCAGTGTTTTTGTTGCTTGGGCTGACACTGAAGGCAATAACTGAATCTTTCACATCTGTAGGACTGTGAAAACCCCTGATAGGTTGCATGACATGGAGGGTTGGTGTGACATACACTATATGGAATAGTGTATTGGGATGTCTGATCATTATACTAACAGGGACTTCAATGACATTGCATTCAAATACATTTAATATGGAGTTGGTCCCCCCTCCACAGCTTCCACTCTTCTTGGAAGACTTTCCACAAGATTTTTGTGCCCATTCATTCTATAGAGCATTTATTAAGTCAGGCACTGATGTTGGGCAAGAAGGCCTGGCTCACAGTTTCCATTCAGGTTTATCCCAAAGGAGTTGGATGAGGTTGAAGTCATGGCAGTTCTTACATACCAAACTCATCCATTCGTGTCTTTATGGAGCTTTCTTTGTGCAGTGGGGCACAGTCATGCTGGAATAGAAAAGGTTCTTCCAAAACTGTGTACACAAAGTTGGAAGTATAGCATTCACTGTAAGTAAGAGGCCTAGACCAAACCCTGAAAAACATATATATTTTAATTTATATATAAACGACATATTTTACTTTATATAGTTTATTTTCCACCAGAACTTTGATATACATGCTTTATTACATGAGGTTTTATTTAAAGCACTATTTAGTTCAACAAAGAAACATAATGTGGGAAACACATAGCAGTGGGTATCAGTTTTAAATTCAGCCATTTTAGGGAGCTTTAAATTTCTACACCCCAAGCTTAAAAGGGTGTCAGTAAATTTGAACATAAGATGAGGGTTAAGCGGTAGATCCTTGCATAATGTGCTTTGAGTTCCAAGGGACTGCGTGTAATCTGGCCAGGGGCATCAGGCCATGGGCATCTGCTGATCTTTCTGATTGAATCTGATGTTCTCTGGTATTTAGCTCAGAATGTCAGATTGTAGTCCATGTCATTTGTGTCCATGTCTCCAGAGGACAGAGATAGCAGCCTTCAAAGCAGTCCAGCATGGTGCGCGCGCGCACACACACACACACACTCACTCACTCTTCTCCTGTAAAAACATCCAGCCTGAGGGGACGGTTTCAGTGCCATTAATGCAGCCCGAGCACAGCTCCCTCAGGAGCTACTGGAGCTGCATTAGATCTCATCGCCTTCAGCTGGAGATTTCCCAGGACAGCTCCGTCTTCTTTTTTTTTCCTCAAACATTGTTTATCTGTCTCACACTGCAGCTGGGTGGCATTTCTTTTAATATTTCATTAATAAATACATTTTTGAATTGAGTTACATCATCATACCATCTGTTATAAACGGTTAAGCGGAGTAACGAGGTGAAGTTTCACCAGATGCATTGTTATTACAGAGTATGATGTCCATTTACACACATATATATATATCAGTAGCAGTAATTTATAAAGTTTTGTATTAATAATGCAGTTGCCACCTGGCATATATCATTTTTATACACACACACACACACACACACACACACACACACACACACATATATATATATAACTTCAAACAAGATCAGCAGTTTACCACCAGAATATGCCAGATGGCAACTGCATCAGTTATTTAAGTTATTTACTGCTACTGCATAAACAGGACTTTGTACTTGAATACTTACATAAACCTTTGTTTTTAAAGTCATACTTTATTAATGTTGTACAGTATTGTGTAAAATCTCGAGCCTGCTGTCATTTCTTCATATTTTGCTTCTAAAGATCCAGAGTTTCTTGTATTTTAATGCAGTCTTGAGGAACAGTTCTCTGAATGCTGAGTGGTTGGAACACCTTTATATATGTCCGTATATGTAGTGCTGTGCAAAAGTATATGTAGTTCCATACCTTTTTTCTATACATTTTTTTTCTATTTATAATAATAATACATTTTCATTATTCTTCTAGGAGCACAGCATCTGACTAGGTAAACTGTACCAACCTAATCATAACAAACCAATATTTTTTTCCAGCATTTTTGAAAGCTCTATTGACTTTTTGATATACTGTATGATGCACAACATCACTATCTCTCAAAAGCAGGTCACAATAAAAGTCCTTTTCAGTTGGATATGGCTAGATGACCACGCTACTTTTTAATGCCAATAATTCATTCTGATGCACTGAAAAAGTATTCACACGAAGCTGGTGTTGTACAATGTGATATATAGGGCATGTATTTATTAAATTATTTAATAGGAAAATAATAGACATGGACACAAAAACAGGCATGTCA
The DNA here is from genome assembly GCA_037577275.1 of Bryconaethiops microstoma. Classification (NCBI taxonomy): domain Eukaryota; kingdom Metazoa; phylum Chordata; class Actinopteri; order Characiformes; family Alestidae; genus Bryconaethiops; species Bryconaethiops microstoma. The sequence goes on along the minus strand of JBBJLS010000128.1, from coordinate 31,436,974 downwards.
TGTCATTGACCCACATGTGCATTCAGTTTCAACAAAACATGACAAATGTGGTTGTTTTTGTTTTTTATGCCACCAGTTCAAGGACCCTAAGATTCATCCAGATTCAATGTGTTTAGCTCATAGTTCAGAGGGATGCTCTTAGTTTAGCCAAAACTGCTAAAATAGCTAATGATCAAATCTAACGAATAAGGCGCTAGCAGCCCTGCTAGCCTATCTGCATTAACATTTTTGGCTAAACACTTAGTGTTCAACCACACAGGATGTAGAAAATTAAAATTAGAATACTGCTAATAAAAAAGATGGATAACTGTTAGCTTGGAATGATTACCCTCGGTATAAAGAGATCATAGATGGTTAAAGCCATGCTTTTATTTCCATCCATTCCATCCAATATTTCCAAAACATGGACCATCGCACTTTTGCTTCCATCCTTTTCCCTTGATGGTCTCAACGAGCAGAAACACAGCTTTCATTGAAAAAACAACAGACGGCCCATTTAAGTACTATTTTAGTGGCAGTGTTGACAGACACAGTTGATGGATAGTGTAAACAGAAGTGTTTGTTTATTTATTTAATTCATTCATTATCTTTTCATTTTAGGAGTGTTTCTAACAGCAATCTAAAAATGTTACACATTCAGTTCCCTCCGCAAATAACTGCAACAAGAATTATTAAATAATTAAAAAATAGTCAGGAGAATCTAAGCCAGCTCATTTTAATTACATGCCAATATATTAGTCTCTGATCCTGGAACGGCTATTAGGTCAAATGCGGATTAACTGAACCCCTACAGTAATCTTTATTTATTTATTTATTTAATTAATTGAAAAATAACAGATACGTCGCCTCTAAGTTTGGAAAAGGAAAAAACCAGCGGGTTGTTTGTAAGGTTCCAGAATAAATATACATATATTATACATATCAATATATACTGTATATATTCAGATTCATAGGTTACTTAATAAAATGCAGATTGCCTTCATTCCTGCCTTGGCGGCCTTTGCACTTCCAGACTTCAAAACCTTGAGGGTCTGTGGTGGTCCGCAGTTGCCCCCTCTCATGTATTCTGATCACGAGTGACTAACACTGTACAGTTAAAGGCTGACGGTACGATACTATGGTTTTGCTATTGTTTATATGGAGTGCTCCTTTATAGCTGTAGGTACAGAAATAGCTCTTGGCCCCCCTGCCACAGGGCCCACTGACCTGTGATCAGTAGTGTTACAAGTTTTGCAGATAATACATCTCACATAAATCCTAAAAATCTCTTTTTTGTTTGTTTTTGTGGCCACTGGCATGCTGAAGTTTGAATTAATAGCTAAAAACAGTATGCAGTTGGACAGTTTGACAGTGTGGTCTTAGAAAAGGTGCGTCGATGGCTTGTACAGGCTCTGAGTGTCGTGTCCATTTAGTCGTTTTGTTTAGTCCTCCCTCGGTGCCAGGACTCGTCCCACACGTCCTCGCCAAAGCACGTCTCCCACGCTGCTGTGTGTGTGCGCTCCAGGCCGCAGTCGCCGCAGTTACAGTGGCAGGCGGATGTGCATGGCGGCGCTGTTGGGCCGAGCGCCCAGGATGTAGATGGCGCTCTCACGCAGGAACGCGTCCCACGTCACCGACCTGAAAAACAAAACAGTGTCGAACCATCAGCGCTTCCCTCAGTGCGGCCTCTCTTTACTCGGCCTGTTCACTCTACCTGTTTCTGCACCTTCTGGATAAATAAAACAATTGAGAAGTCCTGTGATAACAAGCACATTCTTGGAAGAGAATGTCAGTTATTCCAAGTACTTCAACATGAACTACAGGAGCTACTTCTGTCAGGCTTTTCCTTCGACATGAGCAGCTTCTACTTTTACATGAGCTACTTTTCCTTCTATTCAAGCTATTTCTACTTTCAGATTCTACTTATAATTCTATATGAGTAATTTCTACTTCTACATGAGCTACTTTTACTCAGGTCAGGTTTTTTCTTCTATGTAAGAGACTTTTAATTAAGCTACTTCTATTTTTATTTGAACTAATTTTGCATTTACTTCTAAATTAGCTACATTTATTTCTACCTCCACATGAGCTACTTCTAACTGCACATCTTCTACTTCTACTTTAGCTATTTCTATTTCTATTTTAGCTACTTCTACGTCAACATGAGCTACTTCTATGTGAACTTCTACATGAGCTTCTTACGTATACTTCAGCAAGAGATACTTCTATTTCCTTTTCTATATGAGCTACTTTTCCTTCTACATAAACTATTTCTACATTATATGAGCTATTTATAGTTGCACATTGCACAAGCTACTTCTACTTCCACTGCTACATTAGTTTCTCCTATTGATTCTACTCTTACCTTTATACGTGTAAGTTCTACTCCTACATGAGCCACATGTTCTTCTACTTCTACATCAGCTGCTTTTTAAGCTACTTCTACATGAGCTATTTCTACATCACTTCTACATCAAACTTATTTGAGAGTTGTGCTTCTACATGAGCAACTACTTCTTCTTCACAAGCTATTTCTTATTTTAGATTAGTTGCTATTTCTGCTGTGACAACTATTATTTGAAAGTTGTACTTCTATATGAGCTACTTTTTCTACATGAGCTGCTTCTCATTCTACACAAGCTATTTGTACTTTTAGATTAGTTACTTTTATTTCTGCTTTGACATGAACAACTTCTGCATCAAACCAAGCCGCTTATTTATTTATTTCATTGAAAAATAACAGATACGTCGCATCTAAGACCAGTTTGGAAAAGAAAAAAACCAGCGGGTTACTTCTACTTCTCCTTGTACATGAGCTACTTCTGCAACATCAGTCACTTCCACTTCTACACAAGCTACTTTTACTTCTGCTTCTTTTACTTTACTTCTGAGCTTTAATGTCTACATCAAAATGATTTACTTCTCCTTCTATATGAGCTATTTCTATTTTTAGATGAGCTGTGTCTGTCACACGCACCAGACCACGTGACGTCAATCGGCACCGGAAATGACGTCACGCGATGGGTATATAAACAGGAAGAACAGGTACCTCTGTACACAGACATTGAGATTCTCTCTCAATACGTGTCGCCCTTCGGTTCCGGTACTGTGAGTACTCTCTCGCTCTTACCTTTATTATCTGTCTCTGTGTACGTGTTCAGAACGAGGGTTCCTTTGGTGGGAATTCGCACTCTGTTTCCAGAGCGTTCTGATAGCAATAGCGTGGGTTACCAACTCTCTCGTGTATCTCTGCGATTGGGTCCTTCCCCTACGCTACATTTGGGCATCTCTTGTTACCAGCGTTCCTCCACGTGACAAAAACACTACTAGAAGTTTGTCAATTATTGCCATTTGTGAATAAGAGATTTGTTTTCTTTGAATTATTCAAGTTCTGTAAACACTGCATAATTTATCTTATTTTGATGTAATTTCCTTTAAAATTGTGCTTTAAAGAACAATATTTTTATTTGGAAATTAGAAAAAATATTGTCAGCAGTTCTTAATGGCTAGCTATAATTTTCCACAAATTAATTTGTTGCTTCCTTCCTTCTGTATTTCTGGTGGCCTAGTTGTTATGTAGTTCGCCCTGCAATCAGAAGCTTGTGGGTTCGAGTCCCTGGACTGCTAGTGGCACCACTGATGTAGCCTTGAGCAAGTGTACACACACTGCTCCCCAGGTGCCCCTTGTTAGTAGCAGCCCACTGCTTCACAATGGGTTAAATGCAAAGAAATAGTTTCATGTTGTTCATATTGTGTCCTGTGGTGTGTTCACATGTGACTATATTCACAGTCTATATTTAATGTATTTTAAACAAGACCTTCTGTTTATCTTATTTGTCTTACTTTATTCTATTTTACGTTTTTAGCCTATGGTTGCTGACTGAAATTGATTATACTTTTTCTCTCACTTTCACAGCACGTATAGTTAATTCACAGCAGTGCTGCATTACAGCAGCAGCCTCGCCCAGATCCTGGTGCCCTGCTCTCTCCGTATATCATGAATATGAAGATGTGATAGCATGGTTTAATGATGAAGAAGGGTTAAGGAATAAGAGAAACATGAAACTTCCCTAAAAGTGGCCTAGCATCATCCCTGTTGTAAGTCTTAAGAATAATTAGCCTTGTGTTCAAGAGGTTAACCACCTAAAACTCCAGACTTCAAACAGGCTAAGATTTATTATTCATTCACTACAAGTACTACAATGCAAACTGCCTGAGGTATTCATAGATTACAGAAGTGTGTATTAAAAGTTTGCACCATTTATTCCACCATCCACCCATGCATCCATTTATCCCACCATCCATCCATCCATCCTTCCATCCATCCATCCAACCATCCATCCAACCATCCAACCATCCATCCATTCATCCAACCATCCATCCATCCATCCATCCATCCAACCATCCATCCAACCATCCATTCATCCAACCATCCATCCATCCCACCATCCACTCTTCCAGCCTTCTATCCATTCATCCTACCATTCTTCCATCCATCCATTTATCCCACCATCCATCCATGCATCCATGCATCCATCCGTCCATCCGTCCGTCCATCCATTCATCCATCCATCCATCCAACCATCCATCCATCCATCCATCCATCCAACCATCCAGCCACCCATCCATCCATCCATGCATCCGTCCATCTGTCCATCCATCCATCCCATCCATCCATGCATCCATCCATCCCATCATCCATCCATCCATACATGTATTATCTGAGCTGCTTATCCTAAGCAGTCTCTTGGGGGCACTTTCCCAGCATTCAGAGGACGAAAAGCAGTGAAACACCTCGCACAGGTCAAAAACTGCCAAAAACGTTCAGTCTAAAGGTCAGCAATTGCAATTATGAGTTTTTTTCTCTTTCCACTCGAAGAGTTCCCTGAATAGATTTTGCACAGCTCACTTACGATTAATGGGAAAACTGAAGGTCAAAATTCACTTAATACATCTCATGCAGGTGACTAATGGCCATGTAAGGAGTTTACTAGTACAGTAGATAGAATGAGTGTGTGGTTCTAACTGTGGTAATGGCCTGTGTAAGTGTCCCCGTCCCTGAGGCCTGAGCACACGTGCCATACAGAATGAGGAGCAGATACTAAATATACCCCCCGACTCCTGGGTAATCATGTCCCACCGTCGCCCAAAGAACTCCCATTTTAATTGAACTCTTATTAGGTCCGCCGCCAGAACGCCACAAAAATGAGTGTCTCCTCCCAGATGTGCTGTCAGCTGCCACCATCCGCTCAACCCC
>JBBJLS010000128.1:31401589-31415198 GCA_037577275.1 Bryconaethiops microstoma | reverse complement strand
ATGAACTGGAATGGAGATTGTGAGTCAGGCCTTCTTGTCCAACATCAGTGCCTGACCTCATAAATGCTCTACAGAATAAATGGGCACGAATTCCCACAGAAACTCCAAAATCTTGTGGAAAGCCTTCCAAGAAGATTTATAGCTGTAAAGGGGGACCAACTCCATATTAAAGTCTATGGGTTTGAATACAATGTCATTTAAGTCCCTGATGGCATAATAGTCCCAATACTTTTGTCCGTGTAGTGTATGTATGTTTATGCTGGCAGATATTGGGGGATATTGATGTTGAATATCAAATATATATTATAGAAATGTTCATATTAAATACAGCCTTGCCTCAGACTCAGCTCTCCACAGAGAGTGTACTATTATAACAGGTGCTAAAAGTGCACATGGAGGTTTCAAGTGCTGTTTCCATGGGGACCTTCTAACGGCTTTCTGCGGCGTCATGTTGCATGATGGGGCTTTATAAAGCTCTGTAATAAACAGCAGTTCATTCAGTGAGTGAAATCAGCTGACAGTCCTTCACCATCAGCCAGAGTCAAACTTTAGCACCTTCTACTAGATATAAATCAAATTATTTTAATTTTTTAGGAGAGAAACTAATTTTCCTTGATAACACTGGCAGACCTGCAGTGAACTACACAAATCACCACAGCCACAAGGCCTGAAGACATGACTTTATTAATGAACCAACAAGCAAGCATGAACAGAACAATGCGACTGCGCTCCCCACCCAGAGTCTGAAAGGCAACCCAGTGGCACAAGGTGTGGGGAGATATTGTCAGGAGTATGTTGGCCAGAGATAACGAGAGAACTGCTTTAGGGTATGAAATAGTGAATTAACTCTGGTGCAGCACAAACACACAGGTAAAGACATCCAGGGGCACCAGAGGCTGGGCCATGGTTGGACCTAGGGGTTGGCAGGGGTGGGCTTTGCCCTCCCAAATGATTGATTGTTGCTCTGGCCTTCAGGTTTGAGTTCTTGCTTCAGCTAGCCTGGTATTTACAGTGCCTCTAAATTGGCTTAAATGATACTTAACATTTTTAAAACAAGAACAAATCTCACTTTTTCAAGGAGAAGCCAAAGGAACTGAGAAAATTTGCAATAACACATTGACATTCCAGTATTTTTTTTTATATCTACATTGAGTGTAGCAGGCGGCCTAACATCAACAGACATTGGTAGACAGGTCATGTTTTCAGAGAATATTGAAGCAGAAACCATTCTGTTCTCTGAGAGACTGCCACTACCTGAGCTTATGTTTCTGTCGAGTATAGACTGTTGGCAGCCTATAGCCCATACTATACATTTTTATATGCTGTAGAAAGAAAGTGAAGCATTAGTTAATAATAATTGCCCAACCCAAAACTATCTAGTTGGGGCAATCTAGAACCGGGCCTGGGCTGGGCCAAGAAACTTTCTGGAGGGCGGGGGTGTGACTGCGGACTGTGCAAAATAACAGCTGTAAGCGCGTGGGATTTGATAGTCTAGGAGGAAAATATTTAAGAGTTTGCCCAGATATTAGAAGTAGAGGCTCTGTGTGTCAGGAAATTGAAAAAAAGAGTCTAGTTTGGGTAATGGTGTAGATGACGATGCGACAAGCTTATTTTTATATGCTGTATAAAGAAAGTGAGGCATTAGTGAATAATAATTGCCCACCCTAAAACTATGATAGCCCCTCTAGTCAGGGCAATCTAGAACCGGGCCTGTGCTGAGCCAAGAAACTGGCTGGAGGAGGCGTGTGACTGCGGACTGTGCAAAATAAAGGTTTTAAAGGTGTGAGGTTTGGTAGTCTAGGAGGAAATATTTAAGAGTTTGCCCAAATATGAGAAGTAGTGGCTCTGTGTGTCAGGGAATTGAAAAAAGTTGAGTTTGGGTAATGGTGTGTATGGGGGTGCTTCGGGCTATATAACGGTCGGTATGAGTGCTGGTATTGTCGGCTGCCTGGCAACACTTTACCTGGCATTACTAGTCTGAGCATGAATCAAATAAGATAAACAATTGATAATGACACTCGATCAAGGCAGGATACTTGTTTAGGACAACACGGTGCATCCTTTTTTTGCTGTGCATGAGTATATTTATTTAAAGTGTGACCAGCAGTTGTCCATTCACTCTGCCCCATCATCTTGCAGACAAATGAAAGGACCGGAGTGGGATGCTAAGCTCGGAGCAAAAGGCATTATATATGCTGACCATATCAACAACAGAGCATACAGGGATGCCAAGCCGCTCAAAAACCATGAGATATTGCTTATTGATAGGGCTGATGAGACACACACACAAACACACACACACACACACACACACACACACACGCACAGTACACTGATAAGTATCCATGCACGAGTGCACACACTTAATCTGAAATACTGTTCACCACAGCAGACTGAAACAATACGGACTGGAATATGAGCCTCTCAGGATGTAAAGTAAAGAAATAAGACATCTTTAAACCAATCCTATTACTGTAGGGGCAAAGATACCTGACTTAGTGTGATCGGACGGCAACAATCCAATCATTATACAAATCTGCAGAAACTCAAACATCAATCGAGCAGAAAACATCTCAGAATTCCTCTCAGAGTTTGTAGTGTTGTTTTGGTGTACAGAATATAAATAATTTATTTTACCATTTTTTGATAAATACACATTTTATGACTGTATACTGTAGGAAAAGCTCTATACAATGTGCAATGCACCAAGCATTTAACTCACACTCATCACCAGGCTGAAGCACTGCTGATGCACTGTATACACGAACACACACACACACATACACACACACACACACACACACGCGCGCGCGTGCGAGATGAAGCTCCGGGCAGAAAATGCCCCTACATACCGGCCTTGAATCAGGCGTATCTTTCTCACGGGACCCGCGCTGATTCAAGAGCTCTACCTAGGAGCATCTTCTCACAACACACGTTAAGCAAAGTGAAGCCAGAGATGGAAAAGAGAGAAATGAGGACAGGTAAGATGGAGATGTCTGGAAGGTGGGGCCATTTCTAGCAGGTGCAGATTGTGACAAGCAGAGCAGGTGGTCTGATTGGTTGATCGGTTGACTGGAGTCCAGTGGCGTTTCCTCTTTCACAGACCAAAGTCAAAGGTCAGGTCAGACTTGCCCATCTTCTGTCGGTACACAGCGTCGAACTTGTCGTTCATGGACACAGTGAAGATGTCCTTCCACAGGCCCACACGACCTGAAGCAACACACGGATAGGAAACTTCAGCAAAGAGCCTTCACAGTAATCGAACGAGATTAAACGTCCCATAAGTCTTTTAACCCTCAGGAGTATCAGTTGCTGCTGACAATATCAAATGCATGTACTTTTATATTATAATTTTATATAATTTTGTATTATATTTTAGAACTCAATGCATTGAGACAAGTATTGGGAATCTGTTGAAAGGGAGGAAAGTAGAAAAAGTGATAACTAATTGTGCATACTGTCTATTTTCAACCATGTTTCAACCATCATTCAGCACTGAAATAAACAGAAGAAGTTCGAAGGACTCTCTGAATGTGTCAATATGGAATATATACATATATATATTTATACAATTAATGATGTAATGACATTGCTAACCCTCTAGAAGAGTGGTCCTCAGCCCTCCTCCTGCAGATCCAGCTGGGTTTAACTCCAACCTGCATCTAACTTAACTTAACCCCCTTTACTTAACCCTCCAGCCAATCAGGAACTTATCCAGACCAGATGTTGCAGATTGTGGCTGGAACTAAATGTCTCTGGAAGGTCGAACTCCAGGAGCAAGGTTGGTGACCACTGCTCCAGACCTCTAAGGGCTCCTTTTAAAGTGCATTAAAACAGTTCAAAAACATTCAGGCTCTTTTAAACTCCCAGAACCACAACGCCTAGGAGTTTCCACCCCATCCACACTCACCTTTTCTCTCTCACTCTCCCTTTCTGTCTTTCTCCAAGCTCACTCTTTATCTAAGACCCTACAGCATGCTCATCACTTCTCACCACCAAGTCAAGCAAAGAATCCATACACTGAAGGAAAAAAAAAATTGACAAGACATAAGAATCATGAAAAACACCAGAAAGCAAATAAGGCAAATGATAAATCAATGAAATAAACAATGAGAACAAAGGAATAATAATAAAAAAATCATAACAATAATAATAAAACCAATATTTATCAAATGGTAAAAAAAAGATGTAAATTCAAAAGAAATCAAAAATTATGTTTCAGCCCAATCTATAGGGCACTGTGTCCTTTTCTTTTCTTTCAGTGATTTAAAATACAGCGTTTCTGACTGAGGCTTTAATGGATAAAGTTTCCAAACACACCAAATTAAAGGGTGAGTCAGTTACAACAATCAGTACACTTTTTCACCACATGATGGCGGCGAAGGACCAGGTGCGATGTTTTGCAACTTTTTTGACGTGTTTGTTCTGTGTTCTCGTAAAAAAAGTGCAACAAATTATGCATGTTTCAACAGGACGAAGTTCTTAAAATGAGATCTTTCAGGGCGACACTAGGAGAAGAACAAACTGATGGGAGGCAGATCCTTAAAATTACTTTCTAAAAAAAATTGGAAGTATGACAAAGCAGGGTAAGTGGTCTTCAGGATTAGAGGAGCCTCACAATGCTTATCTTAGAGGGTTTAAATCACAGCCGAATGTCACTTAATCAGCTTAATCAATCTTGGTGAAGTGGTTTTGCTCAGACGGGACAAACACATTGGAAACAGCTGAAAGACGTAAACATGACATTCACACATGCAGATGATTCTCTGGCTGCTTGTGTACAATAATGTGAGTACTCCTGGGCATGGAAGGCCCTAAGATTTGGACTCATGACGTTCTGATGATTGAGCACTGCTCCATAAAATGCAGCCTTGAAATGACACGCACTTCATCATCAGAGGAAGAATGAAAAGGTTATTCAGAGCCGTGTGACGTGTGAGAGTGTTGTTTGTACTCAGATAAAGAGCAAAAGCTTGAACCCTGAAGATTCCACAGTTCTCCATGGTTGAGATTCTGAGAGGAGAGCCCTCAGTCAGAAAGGGGGCCTCACGCATTTGTCCAGGTCTGTAGGTGGAATTAATCCACTTAATTTCAAAAATCCCCCGTAACGAAGTGTTTAAGGTGTAAACAGAGCAGTTCAGAGCAGGTTTGGTGTGAGACGCTCTGGTCTGAAGAGCCTCAGTGAATAAGAATTTTTCACAGTGGTGATGAATGGAACAAGTTGAAGGCGCCAGAATGTAACAGCACTTTTCCATAGGCATTCAGGAACCGTGCTGTACCTAAACTGTACTGCGATGGCACAGAACTTGCACTTTCACATTGTATCTCATTCTGGTAATGGAGTTTCTGACTCAATTCTCTCCACACAGTTTATGGCCGATTGTCCTAAAGCCACATCTATGGAGTCGAACCGGCAGAAAGTTTTTCTGTCAAAGCCACTTTTGTTATTGTGATCTTTTACTATTTATAGTCTTGTTTGAGTGTTTATTATTTTCTCTGTACTCTTCATCCGTGTGGTGAAAACCGAACCCAGAGAACTTGTTAGTGATGTCCAGGATGACCTTCACGTTTCTCATAGAGTTAAAGATCAATTTGTTAGTTTCATAGAAAACTCCCACTGAAATTTATCTTCAGCCCAAACAGACAGTCGTGCTTGTACTTTGTCGACTCCCCAGTCGTTTGTGTCTCCATTCTTGATTTTTTGCACGGACAGTAAAAGATAGTGGTCTCTTGCATTCTACTTTACTGCAGTCTTTACTGATGTACTAAAATGTAAGTTAGGAGAACTGAACTAAGAAGTTGTTTTCAAAAAAGCTGTCCAGCTGGTTGCCTCATAATTTTAAACGGACCAGACTACGGTTTTTACAGGCAAAAAAGTGTGAGACACAACAGGAGAGGATTTTCATGCACACCCAACCACGAGCAGCGCATTCTTTTTATTTTGTAATTGGATACAGATGTGTTCTTACACCTTTGCCCTGAAATCCTGAATTTCATTCAGACGTGAAGAGAAGGGTGGATCAGGGTTAAAGGGCAGATGGTGCCCAGTTGTTGTGTAATGTGTGCGGCTGTGCGCAGGCAGGAATCTCTGCCCTTCGCTGAATGTAGACACCACAATGTGGGGTGTCTGTTCAGAGCCGAACGAATGGAGCCAAATGTTCTGGGTCACTTCAGCTCCTGGAATACTGAGCAACTTCACAGCATCCACAGAAAACATCAGCGTAACAAACCCAGAGCATTACTGTTACAGCAACCAGCCACACACCCAATCAGCAGCTTTCTCCCTTCTTTCTCTTTTTTTTCTTTCTTTCTTTCTTTCTTTCTTTCTTTTTTCTTTCTTTTTTCATCCCTTCTTGTCTCATATCTTTCATTTCTTTTTCTTGCTTTCTTTATCTCTTTTTTATTTCTGCCTGCCTTTCAGTCATTCTTTCTTTCTTTCTTTCTTTCATCTGTTTCTCACTTCCTTTTTGTATTTCTCTCACTCCTGCAGACAAACAGCAACTCATTAACTTTCTCTATTTCTAATTCAACATTTCTTTCATTTGTTTGTTCATTTTTCTCTTTATATTTCATTGTTTCTCCTCAGGCAAACAGCTGCCCATCTTTCTCAGTCTGCCAACAATCAACATTCTTTTTTCTTTCTTTCTTTCTTCCTTAATATTCCTCTTCATATTTCTCTCTCTCTCTTTTTCTCTCACTGACCCCTGCAGAGAGACCGCAGCCCATCAAACCCATTCGATTCCCAGTCTGCTGAAAGGTCTGTTTGATTCACCAAAGCTTTTTGATTTAACTCTAACTCTCTCTCTCTCTCACCCCTACAGATGGACAGGGCCTCTGAGTTGCAGCACTGCTCGATCAGCTGATTGCAGCTCTCCACCATGCTCTCCAGCTGGGCCTTATCACATGAGATCCCCAGAAATCGAGCCAGCTGCTCCACCAGCGTCCCCAGATCCTACAGAGAGACAGAGAGAGAGAGGGAGAGAGAGGGAGAGAGAGGAAGAGATAATTGAATACAAACAGAGAGGTGACAGAGCAAGAAAGAGAGAGAGAGAGAGAAACACAGACAGAGGTGACAGAAAGAGAGAGAGAGAGAGAGAGAGAGGGAGAGAGAAACACAGACAGAGGTGACAGAAAGAGAGAGAGAGAGAGAGGGAGAGAGATTTCAATACAGAGAGGGTGACAGAGCAAGAGAGAGAAAAAGAGAGAGAGAGAGAGAGAAAATGAAACAGACAGAATGAAACAGAGAGAATTAAAAAGGGAGAGGATTATGTGTGAGAGCGAAGAAAACAGAGACAGAGAGAGAATAAAACAGATAAAGACAGAGAACATGAAAGAGAGAGAAAGAGACAAATATTACAGTCTGTTTATCATTGCTGATAACCGTAATGAACAAGTAATTAATGTCATTGATAAAAATCCAATATATTATGATCAGGTCATAAGAGGTCATGATTAATTAATTTATGAGTGCACTGCCCTGAGGCCACAGACAGTCTGGCCAAGTTCACCCTTCCCAGGTGGATCCTGTAGCACCTGCTGCTCTAATGATTGTATGAAAACAATATCAGCTTTGAATTCTATGCAAATGATTGATCTGTGGGTTGCATTGTTTTTATTTTTCATTCAGGGGTGGCAGTTCTTGTCATCAGAATGTCGGTGCTGCATCATATGTTATAGCTCATAAACAGGGAGTTGAGTGTGAAGTGTCTATTTGTCATATGTGAACACACCACAGCACACAGTGTGAACTGTGTGAAAATCTTCCTCTGTATTTAATCCATTTAACCCATTTCACCAAGTGAAGCAGCGGGCAGCCAGGAACACAGCGCCCGGGGAGCAGTGTGTGGAGATGGTATCTTGCTCAAGTGAACCTCAGTTATATATAAAATTTATATATCGGCATTTGTGCGGCAAGCAAAGAAAGAATTTCATTGCACAGAGAAATGCGCTTTTTACTGTACATATGACAATAAACTTTTTGAATCTTTGAATCTCAGTGGTGCCACTAGCAAGCAGACCTGGGATTCAAATGCACAATGTTGTGGTTACAGGGCCAACTCCCTAACCACTAGGCCACCAGCTGCCTTAAAGCCTTTATGTGCTGTTTTATAGAGACTTTCAGTAAAGATTTGAAGTTATAGCAGTGGTCATGAGTCGTTTAGCTAAGATGACCAAGTCAGTCGGCCCTCATGTCATGATTTGTCATGGTACAGTGCAACACTGTTGCAGAATATAGTCTTTCCGTTAGCTGGTTACAGTTGTTAAGGAATAGTAAACAAGGTCTAAGTCCATAAATGCGAATGGTTTGGCCCCTTCCTGGTCAGCGAACTCACGTGTGTCATTACTACTACTTCTAAGATCTAAGATCTTCCTAGACCAAAAATCTTCTATGAACTAAGATCTTCAAAGATCTTTTAGTAACTAAGATCTCTTAGGATAGTCTAATAACTAAGAAATTCCAAGGTCTTGCTCTTCTAAGCAATAACACCTTATAAGAATTAAGATCTAAAATCTTCTGAGACTTGAGATCTTCAACTTCTAAGATCTTCTAGGAACTACAATCTAAGATTTAATAACTAAGATTTTCAACAAACATCTAAGATTTTCTACAAACTTCAAGCTTCTAAGATCTTCTAAGAACTAAGATTTTCTGAGAATCAAATTAAAAAACTAATCAAATTAAATCAAATTTCTCTTGCAGTGTGAACAAAGTCTTATGTGAGGCTGTGTGTGACCACCAGGCTGTTTAAAGGAATACAGTTAACTCAGTTAAAAGTATAGGGGGGTTGGGGTGGATAATATAAGGCATTTTTATTTTTAAGCAGTCATCACTGTCAGAACAAAACCTAGTAACAGCAAATTTGTTGTTTTGTTATTTTTGTTTTTTTGTGAACTACATGTGAGAATATCATGATGAAGTGATCGATAGTCCAATGGTAAAAATTAAATGAGAATAAAATCTCGTCACCTTGACTTCCTCTGAAAGTAAATGTTTTTTTCCTTCTCCTACATGCACACATTGTGCTTAAGCTCACACCAGGAGCAAACATGAGCAGAGCAAACTGAATGTGTGTGTAAATGTTGACACTGGACTCTGGACTATCTCCCCATTTTTCTTTTGGAGACTAATCTCAACGGATAAAATGTTTGTGTAAATCTCGAACATCTCCTGAAATTAATGTTCTCACTAACTAATGCTTTCTATATCAATTATGAAGCTTCCCAGTTGAGATGGTCTGTACACTTTGTCAGTACAAAGAGGTCATAAATTTGCATTAGTCATGGCTGGGAAGGTTTTACAGCCTCAATGTATAGATTTTGAGCGCTGACCTTTGTCCAGAAGCACTGTGTTTTACCACTTAAAAGCCGTTTTTCCACTGTCACAAGGAACCGTGATGTACTTTGAACAAATGTTTTTCCATTATTAATAAAACAACCTGTATCTGAGCTGCTTGATGTCAGTGCTAAAAGTGCTGCTGATTGGTCGAAATGTCATCACAACATTGTTTTTTACTGTCTGCACAAAAAGCTGTCGAGCTGTCTGGTACAAGTATCGTACAAGCCCAACCGTCAAGCCCAAATAAATTTCAGTGGGAGTTTTCTATGACACCAACAAATTTATCTTTAATGCTGTGTGAAATGTGATGGTGATCCAGGACACGACTAACAAGTTAGCTGGGTTTTTTCATCACACAGATAAAGAATACAGAGAAAAAAATCAAAAACTATAAATAATAAAAGACCACAATATCAAAGCAGCTCTGGCAGAAAAACACTCCACTGGTTCGACTCTATGGACACGGTTTTGGGACGACTGGCCATAAACTGTGGGAGAGAACTGAGTCAGAAACTCTGTTACCGGATTGAGATACACTGGAAAATCAAAACGTGATACAATTTCAGAACCATTACAGTACAGTTTAGATACAGCACGGTTCCTGTAGACCTGTGGAAAAGTGCCTAAAGTCTGTATGTGTGTCTTAAGAAGCTCTGAGGCTTATTTGTACCTTGTACATGTCCTCGTATTTCAGAAAGAGAACATTGGAGTCCATGCGATGCTCCCAGAACTCCTGCACATGCTCAAACCAGGACCCGTATCCTACTGCAGGAGTGAAATGAGAGCGAGAGAGAGAGATTGAGAAATAGAGAGATTGGTCATTATAGTGCAAGTGCATTTGTTTTAACACTTCGAACACAAGCATCATGGATCCCTGTCTACAGCACAACAAACGGTAAGTCATCCTTATATGGTCAAACAGCTCCTTATATGGAAGTTACCCTGGTTTGTTTTGGTGCTCAAGGTGTCAGACATCATGCTGAGCTTTGTTTGGTGTTCCTGTGTCACATAGAACTAGTTATTGTAATTAAAAAACATGTAATAATAATGATAACCACTACTGGGGTTTTAAATTATGTCACACACAAATAAACATAAAGAACAAAAATGAACAAATTTCTTTTATTTTAGGCTTTAGAAAGACACAAGATCTTTGAACCTGGGAGAACTTTTTGCATAGTCTCCGCCCACAGGTGGGTGTGGAAAACCCACAGAGGGAGGGGCTCCGGACAGCGAACGAGTGGCGGTGTGCCGAGAGAAAGAGCAGCAAACAGCGAGATTGTAGGAGAACAAACACCGGTTCTAGACTGTTTTACACCATTTATATTTACTGAAATCAGAGTTTACTGATACACTATGAGTTCTGAGAGTTCATTAAGTTTTCTTGCAGTGCATGTTAATGAACGAATGTTACTCACATTTGTCATTCATGAAGCGTCGACAGAACTCTTGGAAGGTTCCGCGGTAGCTCATGGTTCTTAAGGAACGGTGAAACTGGTAGTAGGAAACCACCAGATCTTTAGGATTCCTGGCCATGTAGATAACCTGAAACACACACACACACACACACACACACACACACACACACACACACACATAGGCATTGCAACGGATCCCGGGAAAGTTGGTGTGTAATCTTATGGAGATCAGTAGGGCTTTGCATTTAAACTGGATGGGACCGTCTGGACCATTTATATTTATATATGTCATTACACATAAATAATGTAATGTAAATGTGAAATATTTGTATTATATTTGTCATATAATAACTCTAGAATCCTCAAATCCAAAATATATATATACCTTCTGAAATTCTTTTTTTTTTCTCAAAATGTCATTTAATTTTGTATTTTTGAAGTACAGTAATCCCTCACTTACACACGGTTCAGCAGTCGCAGCATCAGTCTCTTGCGGATTTTTTCTGAGAACTGAACTAATAATTGATCGCTGAAACCCCCGCACCATCATGGAAACCGCAGATGTCCTCCACATTTTATTTTTTGCTTTTGTGATGTCCAGGCCTCGTCTGCCATACCCCCTTGTCCTTGTGCTGGGTGCTAAGCACCGCCCAAACATAAACAACCCAGCACGAGGAGGCGTGGCTGACGTGGCCTGGACGTCACAGCTTTTTTCATGGCGATATATAATTTTTCATGCATTTTAGTGCTAAATTATTGAGAAAAATTTTATTTACTAATTTTGTAACATAAATATTAATGTCAATCCATCTACATTTCCATATAAAATATAACTACTAATTTTTTGGTACTGTCCAGAGAACACAAAGAAAGCGCGTCTTTGGGATGGTGAAATACCGCTGTACTCAGAGGTGGGAGGTTTGAAAGTAGCCAATCTGAGAACGTTATTTATTTCTCCTTGCTGCTGATTGGATGCTGCTCTGTGACACATGTCGCGTTGAGTGTGTAGAGTGTTTTTCGTTTTGTTCTTATTAAAGCCCTGTATTTTTATTACTGTAAATTAAATTAATTTATCACTGTATTTACCTGCTTATACCAAAGAAAATTACAGCGCATACCAAAGAAAACTCCGGAATCACATTACCATCTATACAGGGGTAACATCAGTATTTACATTCTAGCACTGCAGGAGACAGCAGTTCAGTGTAAACTGTACAGTATGGATACAGGTTTACCTGTAATGTATTAAGCTGAGTTTAAAGTGAAATAAGGTTTTAAAAAATAAGGCGTTTCGTGAACATATTTGGGAGCATATTTAGGGTTTACACTATGAAAACAGGCATTTTTAGGCATTTTTTACCACATCACATATTCACGATTTTTCACGTTCTTGGAACGTAATAAGTGGGGGTTTACTGTATTTTAGAAACAAAACGTGTCATGCGCTTTTTTTTTTACTTGACTACCTTTTACCTTCTGTAAAAGTCTACATTTTTAGTCTACTGCCAATCCTAAACCCTGCTGTCTGGTCACCTAAGGTTTACGCCCCTCTGCTCTAGAGGCCTGAGCTCTGCTGTGAGGGCTGAATCCGGAGCTCGAGAGCTCACCTTGCCCTCTCCGTTGTGCATGGCCGTGGGGAGGAAGCGATAAGGCAGGTGACTTTTGATCAGGCGAGGTGATGTCAGCTCCTGCAGCACCAAACAAAAAGCAAAACCGCAACTTCACTTCGGCACACTTTATCAGCCAGACTCAAGCTGAGCTGTTGACCTTCTGTTAATCAGCTACATTACATCATAACGTCATCAGTTACACCTGTTATGTAATGGAAAAGCTCTACTGGTTATAGTTCAACCTCAATTTTATAGTGTGTGTGTGTGTGTGTGTGTGTGTGTGTGTGTGTGTGTGTGTGTGTGTGTATGGTTCAAGTCAAGTTTATTTGTAAAGCCCATTATCACACACAAAGATTATTTAATGTGCTTTACAGTAATAAAAAAATATATAAAGCAGAAATATAAAAGTAATAACTAAATAAATCCTTAGAAAATCAACAGAAGAAGATTAAAAGTGCAATGTGTGTGTATGTGTATGTGTGTGTGTGTCTGTGTGTGTGTGTGTGTGTGTCTGCGAGTGTGTGTCTGTGTGTGTTTGTGTGTGTGTTTGTGTATTTGTGTGTCTGTGTGTGTGTGTGAGTCTGTGTATATGTGAGTGTGTGTGTCTGTGTATGTGTGTGTGTGTGTGTGTGTCTGTGTATGTGTGTGTCTGTGAGTGTGTGTCCGTGTGTGTTTGTGTCTGTGTATGTGTGTGTGTCTGTGTATGTGTGTGTGTGTGTGTGTGTTTGTTTTTGTGTCTGTATGTGTGTGTGTATGTGTGTCTAGGTGTATGTGTGTGTGTGTGTGTGTGTGTGTGTGTGTGTGTCTGTGTGTGTGTGTGTGTGCGTGTGTGTGTGAATGATGTGTATACCCATACCTGGATAATGTCTAATCCAGGCTGAGGGTACTCCAACACTGGAAGCTGCTCATCAATATTCATGAGTCCGATCTCATCTGGATCCGCCCCCTGGCTGACTAGATACACTACCTCCTGCAACAAACTCGTTCCTTTATGGACATGAAAGGCAAAAAAGATGGAATATATTACAACGCATGTATACATACACGCACACACACAAACACACACACAGAGTACTGTGCAAAAGTCTTGAGCCGCCCCACACACCTTCATATTTTGCTTCCAATGATCCAGACTTTCTTGTATTTTAATGTGGTCTTGAAGAACATTTCTCCAGGCTTCCTGAAGGACTTTCAAAGACACTAATTTCCAGTCCAGTCCCTGAACCTGACCAGTTTCAGAGGAA
>JBBJLS010000128.1:31355984-31387877 GCA_037577275.1 Bryconaethiops microstoma | reverse complement strand
AACATTACCAGTCACTAATAAACACTACCATCACTAAAACACTGAACATTACCAGTCACTAATAAACACTACCATCACTAAAACACTGAACATTACCAGTCACTAATAAACACTACCATCACTAAAACACTGAACATTACCAGTCACTAATAAACACTACCATCAGTATTTCAGGCCTAGTATTAAGTTTTATTAATAAAAGAAAATAATAAATATATATCTATGCAATTTTGCACGAAAATTATAATTGCAGTATTTGTTTTAATAGTAAAAATGAGTAAGCGAGAGTCAAACATGTACTGAGGCTTTCTTTATTTTTGTAGAATATTCAAATACTTCAGAAATGAATATACTGAATAGTTGCAGCCCTACTGGAATCTCTTGAATAATAAACATACCTGTATCCTAATAAACATACCTGTATTCTTCCCTCTTCTGCTCAGCTCCCGAAGTTCTTGCTCAGAAGCCATACAGTAAAGCGGTTGATTGCTGGTCGATTGGAGTTATTGCCTACATTCTGTAAGTACTGCGTTTTAATCTTTCTTTTCTTCATGAATTAGGTTTAGACCTCAATATCAAGGTTGAATTTGTTAAAAGCCTTGAAATAATTTCATTTCATCTGTAGTGTAACTCACCTGACTCTTTACATTCAGATCCTCCTGAAGGGGTCTGGGGAGTTGGTCCGGGTTTAAGACTAAATATTTGAGGGTTGGTAGATCTTCAGAAGCTAAAGCTGGAACCTGAACATCACTATCCTTAGAAACCCTCACCCGTGTCTCCTGATCAGTTACAGATGTTGTTTTCCATGTGGCCTAATCTCTCCTTATATGGTGTTTATGTTTTGGTGCTGTTTTAGTCTTTGTGTCTGACTCATTAAAACAGGGATTTTGTGTCCCCTCACAGAATCAGATCAGTCTTTCTTGATTCCAGTCTTTCTTTATTCTCCGCATTTTTACTTAATCTCCTGTTTAGACGTATAACTTTTTTGAAGACTTGCTGAACTGATCTGGACCATGATTTTGTCCATGATTTGGACCATGATCTTGAAAATGGTGTGGACCATTTGTGGTGGTGGTGGCCTAGTGGGTAGGATACTTGCCTCTGAACCAAGAGGTCATGGGTTTGAATCCTACCTTCAGCAAACCACCACTGGGTTCCTGAGCAAGACCCTTAGCCCCAAGTTCCTCCAAGGAGACTGCCCCCTGTAGTTAGAGAATGGAAGTCGCTTTTGATAAAAGCATCTGCTCAGTGCCGTACATGTTCCATACCACGATGTGGACCATTATTTGGACCATGATCTGGATCATAATTTGGTCATTGATCCAGACCATGATTTGGTCTGCCCTTTAAGAGTTTGTAATCAGTATTAAATCTGAAATGCAGAGCAGTATCAAAACTATATTGATATCATCATGTAATCCCTTAAAAAAAAATTCAGACCAGTATTTACTGATGTATTAATTGAGCAAAATGTTAAGGCAATGCTAAGCTACTGTGATAAAATACCTGCATTTTACACATTCTACAGCATTTGTAACACTCCACAAAAAAAACCATATAATAGCAGGATTGTTAATCTAGCTAGATGTGCATAAGATAAGATATTTGGTTTTAAATTATTCTTGGTAATTCTAAAATGATCATGGATACAGTAATATAATTTGGATTTACAAATCGATCAAATATTGAGGTATATGTATAGACAAAATGCTCATAAATAGATCATAAATTGTTCCCGTGTTTAATCAAATAATTGTTAAGTCTATTTTATGATATTGAAATCAGTTGTTTAGAACAAATAATGATAACTCCAACTGCTGTTCAAGAATAGTTTCAAACTTTTGAGAAGTGCCTCAGCCCTGTGTCTGAGTGTGTGGTTTGGAGGGGTATATTTGTTTACGCCGTGTTTGTCAGTGCACTGAGGTAGAGCTGTGTTAAACTCCACGGCACCGGCATTCCTCTCTTTAACCAGTGTCTCAGAATCGAGCACCACCCGAGTCGGCTTGCCCCCCCGAAGACCGATCTCACGGCTGATTGGCCTCCTCTCAGGTGTGAAGATTGCATTGGCAACCAGGCACAACCAGCGCTAATTCTCTTAGCGTCTGCGTAGTTAAGCTGACGTCAAGAGAAGGAAAACACAAAGCTAATCGGGCCGAAATCAGGCAGAAAATTGCCAACCTTCTCTTCCCCTTCGCCACTGTTAGCATGCATACCCATGGGGAAAGGCATTTTAACGACTCTGATGGTTGGGGGTGCTCTACAAAATGTATTTTGGAAATCTGTTCAAGCTCTTTGCTCAGACTTAATCAGCTTAATCAGCTGTCTTCTCCCCCAGCGGGATATGGGCGCCACAGCTACTTAGATGAGTGTTTGTTTTAGATCTTATATATTTACAGTGACTCCATGTGTATTGTGTATAGCACGTCAAATAGATCCCCATCAGTTTCTTCTTCCCTTTTAAACCACAGATTTGAATTGGCAGCTGAGGAAAGTAAACTTTCAGAGATAATCTGAGGCCCATACATATTTTCTTTGAGCTTTAAAGATGTACAGCATAACCCACCCTTGTGAGCAATATCTAGAGCACTTAACTGAAGACAGCCTTGTGTTAGATGTCTTGATGCATCTTGAGGGCATTTTCAAGAATAAAAAGAGATTCTGAAGCATCCATATAGGTTATGATATAAGAAAATGTAACCTTTTATTTTATTATAATTCAGCCAGATGTGTTCCCACATTCTATATTTTATAATCTGCATCAACAGATAAGTACTTAAACATATTGTCACTGGTTCACAGTTTCCAGAATGGTTGATCAGTAATATAAAATCAATACCTGTTGACAGAGGCCTTTGTTCAGTTGTTCAGTGTGCCGCCTTGAGATACATGTCTCAAAAGTCTTGAACAACCACTCTTTTCTTCATATTTTGCCTCCAAAGATCCAGACTTTCTTGTATTTGAATGTGATCTTGAGGAACAGTTCTCCTGGCTTCCTGAAGGACTTTCAAAGACTCTCATTTCCAGTCCAGTCCATGCACTTGACCAGTTTCAGAGGAATGTTTTTTGTATGTTAAGACACACAGTGACCTACGTATGAAATATTCAAGCAGAACAAAGACCATCTAACTGAAGTCTTGGAACCAGTGAAGAAACAGGAGCAGATGATTCCAGATAGTCAGGCAGTGATCAGTATACTGGTGGTGCTGAACTCCTTTATCTAGGCTCCTTGTAGCTTTAGACACTTTGCAACTACTCAGTATGACAAAGATAAGACAGTTTGATATGAATAACATCGTATTTTTGCTCAAAGAAGGCGATTCAAAGCAAAATATAAAAAAAATGAGGGGTTGGCTATATAAATGTGCAATATAACCTTTTTAAATGCATGAAAACAGCACATCTCATTGCTAGCGATGGGAATATATGATAGTGTTGTTTCATTCCAGCATTGTTTTTCAATTTCACTAAAAGGTGACCGGTCTCTCTGTTCTCTTTCAGGTTGTGTGGTTATCCCCCGTTCTATGATGAAAATGACTCCAAACTCTTTGAGCAAATCCTAAAAGCTGACTATGAGTTTGATGCACCTTACTGGGATGATATCTCCGATTCAGGTAGTGTGTGTGATAGCCCAACTCTGTCTAAATAAAGTTACACCACTGGAAACTATTGAGATAAATTAGACCCTGATGGTATTGATTTACTCTATAAATAGATGGCATATCTGCAACACACACACACACACACACACACACACACACACACACACACACACACACACACACAAAGGCAGATAGATACACAAACATGCACTCAGTTATCCGTGAGTAACACTGTGGTCTGCCAGTAAGAGCGTTAAAATGTAAGCAGGGTTTACAGGAAAGTGTCTGACTGACTCACTCTGGCATTTTACAAGCACTTCAAGCTCCGGCATTTCACTTTTGACACCTGTTTTGCGTTTTAGCACTCATCATAGCTTCTTTAAAATCCCCTGGTTTTAGTTCTTTTTTTTGTTTGATTGCTTTTTGTTTTTGTTGTGCTTTTTTAGTGTTTGGTGTGGTTTAAACACTCAGTACCTTCCTATTTCAATAGTACTTGTAAATATATGATTGGAAACGAACCATTTGAAATTTTTTAAATGATACAATCAAAAGTCTAGTCTTTCATGACTGCATACCAGATCCTTCGGATGAGAAAATGTTAATCAGTCTGTTAATGTGTTCACAAACAGGTTCTCCTGCTTGG
Organism: Bryconaethiops microstoma; assembly: GCA_037577275.1. Lineage (NCBI taxonomy): Eukaryota > Metazoa > Chordata > Actinopteri > Characiformes > Alestidae > Bryconaethiops > Bryconaethiops microstoma. Next base: position 31,383,635 of record JBBJLS010000128.1, on the reverse strand, counting down.
TTTAATGAACTAAAGAGCTAATGAGCCTCTCTTTGATGATGGTTTGAAGTGTCGGAGCTGTGTAATAAAGTGTCACGCTCTCAGGTTTGTGGGGTTGTGTTTCTTTTCTCCAGCCAAGGACTTCATCAGCAGACTGATGGAGAAGGACCCTTCTAAACGCTACACCTGTGAGCAGGCTCTCCGCCATCCATGGTGAGTCTGATTCTCGGACTCCTGCCCCAGGCAAAACTCTCTACTCTATTTAGCATATGTTAATCTATTCAGCTCTGAGTGTGTAACTGTGTGTGAGAGAGTGTGTGATGGCACTGACTGGTAAACATTTCTAATACATTTGTGGCCTTCTTTCCATATTCTGCTACATGTAATATATAAGTGATGGCCTGTCAAATAGCATTCTATGCAACAGTGCTGTACATTAACCCTCAGAACCCTCAGGGTGTATCAGTGAACTCTGATTTCAGTAAATATAAACGATGTAAAACAGTCTAGAACTGGTGTTTACCCTCAGAACTGTATCAGTAAACTTTGATTTCAGTAAATATAAACAGTGTGGAAACAGCCTAGAACCGGTGTTTACCCTCAGAACTGTATCAGTAAACTCTGATTTCTGTAAATATAAACAGTGTAAAACAGTCTAGAACCGGTGTTTACCCTCAGGACATGAAAAATCTCATCGTCCTCATTTTGTGTTTGTCACATCAGAAGAATCATGGTCCCTTAGCAGATTAGTGAGTTAGTACATTTGATTCAGAGCTGATTAAAAACTTTATTTTACTCGACCATGATCTTTCTCTTCAGGCCTCAAAGAAGTCCCCCACATAATTTCTAACCCATCTAAGCACATATCTAATTTCCCATAAGATATTCTTAAACATTACGGTCAATTACCATGTCATCTAGAGGCCCACCTACAGTGCATTTAAGGGAGTCTCAGAGACATGTAGAAACTAATCAAGGACTAGGAAGAAAACTATGGAGGGAGGTTTTATAAGAAAGACATGGTAGGCAATGACTCATATTTGAAATTAAGCGAACAAGAAGTGATGGTGGAGGAAACAATCAGCCATAGGAAACCCTCCTGGGTTTGTTTTATAATTGTATTTGGTGAATTGCAGTTTTAGAGGCTTACCTTGACAACTCAATAACCTGAGACAAGTCTGAAGCTTAAGGTCTAAATATTTTAAGTTTTTTTTCATTCAAGAATTACACTTTTTCTATAAAAACTACACGATTTCCTCCTGGATCAATAAAGATTCCTGATACTGATTCTGATTCTGAAAGAAGGAAATTACATTTTTGGTAACACTTCACTAAAGGCCGCTGTTTGTAAGTCTTTATTTAAACTTTCAATGAAATTTGACAAAACTTCATAAACCTTTAATAAGGCTTATCTATGCTTAGTCAGTGCTAATGCTATTCCAGCTATTTCAGAAAATGTTTGTTGGAATAAGCCCTTATAAATGTATATGTAGGTTTATGCCCATTGTCATTAAAGGTTTATGTGCATATCTTGTAGCCTCATGAACACTGTTCTTTTTTGAGGAATACCACTTTATTGGTTTTTTTTTTCACTTTTATCTCCAATGATATTGTCTATGCAAATGGTCTTGCAACTTGCTCCTGAATAAATATGTTTTAATTTGCTTTTCATTTTCGTATTTTGGAATCATATCATACCTGCTTTTAGAATAGCAAGAATTTACAGTTCCCCATGTGTATATATACATATACCCCATGGATGCTAATTTGACTTGCCTTGCTGATCACGTTTTGTTTGTTTTTGTGTGTTTTCCAGGATTGCTGGAGATACTGCTCTCTGCAAGAACATCCATGAGTCCGTCAGTCGTCAAATGCGTAAAAATTTTGCCAAAAGCAAATGGAGAGTAAGTTTGTTGTACAATTATCATGATATTATTCAGGTATTGGGCTCCATGGTGGCGTAGTGGGTAGCACTGTTGCCTCACACCTCCAGGGTTGAGGGTTTGAATCCGGGTACTGGTCTTGTGTGTGTGTGTGTGTGTGTGTGTGTGTGTGGAGTTTGCATGTTCTCCTCGTGGTGGCGTGGGTTTCCTCCGGGGTCTCTGGGTTTCTCCCAAAGACATTGCAACTTTTGCACCATTTATTTTTTTGTGTGTTTTTTTTTCTACATACATGTCTGCACTGAAGGAGTTTCTTTTAATCTCATTGTACATGTGTATAGTGACAATAAAAGGCATTCTATTTTATTCTATTCTACTCTACATGCACATCAGGTGAACTGGGGATTCTAAATTGACCATAGGTGTGAGTGTGAGAGTGAATGGTGTGAGCATGTACGTGTGTGCATGTGCGCCCTGCGGTGGGCTGGCGCAAACCGCCCCATGGTGAGTCCCTGCCTCGCGCCCGTAGACCCTGGCATAGGCTCTGGGTACCCACGACCCAAGTAAGGAATGAAGAGGTTACAGAGAATGACTGAATGAATGAATGTTCAAGTATTTAAGTACATGCACTACATCATCACTCTGATTCTCATATTTAACAATAAACATCTTCTCTGTTCACAAACAGCAAGCCTTCAACGCCACGGCGGTGGTGCGGCACATGAGGCGGCTGCAGCTGGGCAGCAGTATGGGCAGCAGTATGGACGGCGGTCACTCAGGCAGTGCCGCCCAGAGCCGACAGGCCGCAAAGCTGACCTCACCGAACCAAAACCAAACCCAAACCCCGACTCCAGCTTCAACCATCAGCCAAAACCAGAAACCTGCTCAGAGCCAGAACCAATATCATATTAACAACATGTCTACAGAGTCTCCCCCTATACCGCGCAAAGATTGTAAGTAAGAGGGTAATGGGACACATTTTAGGTGAATTTAGACCTATTTGTGTGCACTAAAGGGTTTCTATATTAAACCCTTCATATTAAGTGAAAGTTCTGTAAAAAGGCTCTTTAAGAATTTAGAGGTGGATTCTTTAAGGAACTGAAAATGTATTTTTATATTGGACCGCTCACTCATTGGGGTGGTTTTATGTAAACTTCCAGTGTTTGAGTAATGGAGAGAAAAGCTATAATAATATAACAGTAATAATAATAAAATATTATTTATTTTTTATATTTAAATGGATAGATTGTATTATATCTTTGTTTTTTTTTCTACATTTTACAACTTTTGTGGCACTTTGTGACTCATATAAATAAAGATATGGATACATTTTACTTACGTACTTCAATAGTACCTTCCTCAAACACAAAGTCACTTTACAGGTAAATAAAATAAGACAACATTAATCAAACAGTAACAGACATAGAAGATATCGCAGTCAAATAGCAGCGTCTTAGTTATAGAAATGGGTCATACAGAGTGGACAACTGGATCAACAGGTGGGGAAAGAGGCGCAGCACTGACTGATTAAGAGTTAATGTTTAACACTACACATTAACATAATTTTAAAAAGTGTCATTACTGAGTATTTAGAAATGATTCACATGTCTTTTCAATGCCTCGTGCCCTCTTGCAGGTACGGTTCCTCCCCACGCTTCCTGTTCTCTAGCGTCTGCAGCTTCCACCCAGGCCCCGGGGGCGGAGCCCTGCAGGCCACACCCCTCCTCGGTCGCCTCGGTGAGCACTGTGCTAACTGGGACCAAGTGACGCCAGGTCCTGCGGGGAGAGAGCTGGGAGGCCACTGCCCTTTAAGCCCCGCCCCTCAGCCCACCCCCCGCCCTGCCGGTAGGTCAGGCAGAGGACTCACCCGCCCACCAAATCGCCATAAAAACCACTGAGAGACTCAACGCTGCGCCGCTGACTGCACACCACAACCAGTCCTGTCATTCGACCTCCAGCTCCAACCCAGGGGGGCACTACGCATGCGGAGGCAGGACGAGCAGGTGCAGCCGGAGAGCTGGAGAAGTGAAATCCTGTAGTGGGACAGAACTGAGACAGAAACGTGTTACGAATGTGCTATGAATCACAGCAGCCATTTACCCTCCAGAAAGGACTCGGAAAGGACTTCGGAGGAACGTGTGAGCTTGAGTATGTCTGCCTTCAGCACCAGGCAGCATCAAACTGTTGTTCTTACTCTCCATCTTTAGCTCTTCCCACCTCTTCCTTCATTTTCTCTCTTTTCCCTTGTGACTCTCTGCATTTCCCCTAGGCCGCGGTATGAGTTTGACAGAGACAGGGGATTTTTCATCTTAATTTCTAGAGTTTTTAGTGTCTGGTTTTCAATGATTTGTCTCGCTGACCTGCAGAAGTGCTTTATAAATCATGTTAGACTGTTTCGAGCTGTTCCCTGAGTTTAATTTGTTTGCACACGGGAGATCCACAGCTACTGGCTGAATAACTGTCGTCCCACAGCGTCTGATGGGATGCAGATTGGTATGGGTTTGTAACTTCACATTTGGGTCGTCACAAAAGTCAGCTCATCTGTTTTAGGACAGTTCCACTGTTTTTTTGGTGGTGTTGGTTTTTTGCATTATTAAATTGTTAGGATGTAAACAGTCATACAGAGTGGTTTATTGTGAAATCACAGTGGTAGTAAATGGAACCAGATGTCTGATATGTGAAATGCTTCTAATTGGCATGTAAACAATGGGCTGTTCCATATGAAAGATGACCAGCATGAAACGTGGTTCCAAAATGGTGGTCCTTGGTCTCACTGTGAGAGGTTCAATTATATCTGTTGTCACAGCAACCAAAAATAGCCTGGGACAAAATTCTGAGAGAAATTGTAGATGCTCTCACAATGTCATTGCTGTTATGGCCTACATTTAACCAGCCATATAACCAGCCAGTAGGAATGCAGGATGAAATTAAGCATTTCTACAGGGGCCCAGATGAATGACACGCTGAATGACAGTTTTATTCTAGTACTTCTAAGTGTGTCCGGGCCTATTTGGTATGTATTATTATTATTACTGAACAATCATGTACAGTTTTCTTACATCAAACGTATCATACCCAAGTTTATTAGACCCAGTGTGACTTGCAATAAACTTCTAAGGTATATAAGTAAAAAAAAAATACATATTTCAAATTTCATTCATGATGGAGGGATGCGTGCAGGGTGTCGTTTGGCAAATAGTTCCCAAAGAAAACTTAGTTTTTCAGGTTTCCACTATCGCCATCATCAACATTACATTTATGAACGTGTAGATTCACTGGTATTTTGGATAGTAAATAAAATGGCTTTATTTGCATTGTAGACATGCCCTCTGGTTCCATTCACCACCATTGTGGTGGGTAGGATTAGCTACAATAAACCATTTACTTTAAACCACTCTGAATGACTTTATCATCGCTGAAAGAAACAGTATTTAAAAAATTGGTGGAATTCCCATATAAAACAGACCATATTTTTATTTTCCATCCCACCATGACAGTACAGGCAAATGATGCGTTCAGTTAAATTGGGGTATACAAGTACATTATACTCATAGGAATCTTTGTCTCAAATAAGCCTTTTTTTATTGATTACTCCACAGGCGTCCAACCAATGATTACTGAAAGTGGTAGAACTGTTACACACTCACTCTCTTGCATGTACTTACTCATATTACTAATATATACGCACACACACCCCGTGAAAAGCCATTCGCAGCATCACTTCAAACCCAGTGTACGAGTTCTCAGGGAGTTCCACAGCTGCACTGGGATTAAGGATCATATCCATAGCACCCCTTCTACTGCCACGGTTTCGTCTGAAGTAACATTCGGACAGCCGGGCCTGATCCCTTGATGAAAATAGATAATAGGGATTGTACTGTTCATCACTGTCTGCCAGTGTACCAAACTTTGTCAGTTAACTCTGTCAAAGGTCCCGGTGAAGTCAGTCGTAAGGTCCTATTAATGATTGTATAACATTTTGGTGTGGCCAGGTGGTAAAATATGTGGGTGCATATCATGTAAATAAGTCACGAATCTACAGAGAATATAGTGTAAGTGAAAACAGATGTACAAATTCAGACTAAGGGCTAAGTTATGGCTTAACCACTTCCTCAGAGGAGGATTTTAGAGACCTGTGACCCTCTGCTCCGGATGGATGTGTTTCAGTGTCCTGGTCTCTTTGACAGTCATTGATTCTAGCCTGGTCTCCTGCAGCCTTTCTAATGTGCAGAGGAAGGAGCCTGAGGGGTGCGTCACGTTCTCCTAAGTGCCATCGGAATCATCATGCAATTTCCATCCATGTCTTTTATGAATGTTCTCTGTGGTTTCCATACTCGTCGTCGCCCTCAGACACTGTACGCTGTTTTTTTATATTTGTCTTCATCTGCTGTTGAAAGGTGTTGGAGCTTCATTGCTGTCTCTGTCATAGCTATGCCTCAACCACACACTATCGATTAAAAATACACTCATTATGAATTCAATAAAGGGTCCAGAAGTTGGGATTTGACCTTTAGTACCCGGTGACGACCGTTTTTCTGTGCATTACTGTTGAGTGTTTTTATACTGTCGGCTAGCCAGAGACCTACATGGAACTCTTTGTGTCTGTGTGTCTGTCTCGGCTTTTGCTTTCACCCCGATGTTTGTGTATGTCTGTCTGTCTGTCTGTCTGTCTGTGGGGTGACTGATTCGTAATTCATGCTTAGCAAAAAAAAAAAAAAAAAAAGTCCAGTCTTAAAGGCCAAAGGACAAAGTGTTTGGTAAAAGAATGTTAAATATGATCTTCACTAGGAATTTGGCCAGTTTCTCTAACAGTAATGAACACACACCCACATTTCCACTAGCCATGATGGTCTCTCTCTCTTTCTCTCTCTCTCTCTCTCTCTCTCTCTCTCTCTCTCTCTCTCTCTCTCTCTCTCTCTCACACACACTTACAGGTGAAGGACGCTGCGGGAGTTGTGAATGATGAGCTGCCGAACTGTTGGGAGTGTCCGAAGTGTAACTACGCCGGAAAGACAGGAAAAGTGAGTACCACAGGAACATTCACAATAAAAACACAGGATGGCCTTTCTTAATTAGTTAATTAACTCATTAAGAAGAATTGTTATTTTCTACTGTAACCAACACATGGATTAATGTTCAGCTTTCAGTGTGCAGAAGTGGTGTGTGTGTGTGTGTGTGTGTGTTCCTGATTTACACTCCTGTAGAAGAAGGTGGAAATGGTGTAGACGAACCACTTTTGATGGATTTTTATTTATTTATTTAACTTCAGTGCTATAAAGCACTTACACAGCCCATTTACAGAACTTGTTCTTTAAAGAACTTGGGAGATTTTTAGGGGGAACCAAAAGTGACTCTTCCTGTCTAGTATAATACACTGTTATAGCAGTATGTGGCAGTCATCTCACACACTGAATGTGTCCTGCTGATAATAATATGCATAAGGTATAAAGTTGTGTTGTGTGTGTTTTTGCCGCCCCCTTGGCCTGTAAGCAAAAACGTGGCCCAGGCTTCAAGTACGCCTCCAACCTCCCGGGGTCGTTGCTACGGGAACAGAAGGCTAGCCGTGACCCGCGGGACGAGGTGGACCCTGCTGCTGCAGCCAGGAGGAAGTGCGAAAGGGACGAGACACCCAGACTGAACCCTGAAGACCTGCCAGCGCGCCTGCCCCCCTTGCTGACCCCCCGAGAACTGCCCAGACCCCGCCCAGACATCCCCAACTTCCTCAGGAAGAAGAAAAAACTCTTTGATGATGACGACGAGGAGGAAGAGGCCAGTGCTAAGAAGAAGGTATTTCACACCATCAGATACAGCTCTACTTAAACAGGTGTACAATTAAATAAATATTGTTTTACTCAGGAATATTTTCAGTAGTTATATTTTTAGTTTTAATTGTAAACACTGATCGTTTGATCAGTAGCGTATGCGTTACTTACTGCTGAACCTCTGCTGGATCTCTCCATTTAGCTTAAGAAGCAGTGGAAACCTGAGGACCCGTTGGTTCCTAAGGCTCCTCAGATGAAAACTGAGGATAAGGAGGAGGCAGTGGAGCAGGAGGAAGAGCGTGAGGAGGAGAGTAAACAGCCTCGGCCTACAGTTAAGAAGGAATTTGGCTTGGTGAGGAAGGTGGAGGAGCAGGACGAGGAGGAGGAGGATGAGGAGGGAGGTGTGCGGCGGATGAGGGAGCGAAGCCCCACAATGAAGAGCGTCTCAGCCTCAGTGGAGAGCGACGCATCCCACTGCAGTTCACCCAGAGCCGGGCCTAGCAGTGAGGGCAGTGAGACCCAAGAGAGGCTGCCTAGGTACAGTCAGGAGAATTAAAGCATGGGGAGGTTAAAAGCTGCATTTCAATGTGAGGGATAAGGATTCGATACAGGATTCGTGTGCAGCACGGCTTCATTCTGAATTGCTGCAGATAGAACAATGTCTAAAATGCTTTTTTTTAAAAAGCCAAAATGTTTAAAATGCTTTTTAAAAAAATTACTAGTCGCCTGTCGGGAGAATAAGTGACGATCAGCGGGTCCAAGCAGTGGTGTGAATTGGCCCAAGCAGCAAGAGATTGAATGATCTGAGCTCCAACAGATGAAACAGGACCCTTTGAGTTCTGTAAATGTTGTAAAAGGATTTAAAAACTAAATGAATTTTGAAGACCAAACCATGGCAGAATCTCGTTTGATTCACAGGTGGGCCCTCCTCTCTCCCTATACATTCCTGAGGCAAATAGCCTACAATATTCTGAACTTTAAATGCTCACCACTCATCCCCCGATCCTCAAATTGAAAAGTTACATGCGCAGTAGAACGCATGTGGCAGAGTTGGAATGGTGCTAATATCTCAAATGGTCTGGGAGGAGAAGCAGCACCAAAATTTAGCTATTAAAGTAAATAAATAAAGAAAAAATGTAAGAACAGTAATTACTATAATATGTCAAAGTTTGATGTGTATCGCTACTTCACTCCCTTTAGGGCTCGGGCTCGGAGAACCCGCCGCCGTCCGCAAAGCCAGCAGCTCAGCGCGGAACTCAGCAAACAGCTGAACCTGGAGATTCGCCGGACAGAACATTCTCTCGCCAACGAGAATCAGCAGCCACTGAAGAGTGAGCCTGAGGACAGCGAGAATGAAGAACCCAAGAGAAACTTCCGTAATGGGACGATAGGGGGTGAAGTTGGGGCAGAGCGGACGCACCTGCGGTAGGACTGCAGTGTTGTTTATTATTATTATTATTATTATTATTATTATTATTATTATTATGTGTAAATCAGTATAGTACAGTAACCCCCCGTGTATCGTTCTAAGAGCACCCGCATATAGTGAAAAACCGTGTTGTTGTGATGTGCTAAAAAAAATGCCTATTTTTATGGTGTAAACTCTAAATATGCCCCAAATATGCTCCCAAAACACTTTAATTTCATTTTAAATTCAGCTTAATACATTATCCTTAAAGAAAATGTAAAGGTTAACTCGTGTTCGTACTGTACAGTTTCACTGAACTCCTGCAGTGCTCAAATGTAAAATACCAATGTTACTTCTGTATAGACTGCACTGTAATTCATGCACATGTGTTTTCTTTGGTACAAGCAGGTTAATACAGTAATAAAAATACAGGGCTTTAAGAAGAACAAAACAAAAACCACGAGAACACTCGAGACACTCCACGCACTGGACTGTAGTGTCAAAGTGCAGCAGCCAATCAGCAGCAAGGACGTTCTCGGATTGGCTACTTTCAAACCTCCCGCTTCTGAGTACAGGTAACTGTGACATCCGGGCCTTGTCCGCCACGCCCCTCGTCCTTGTGCTGGTTGTTTATGTTTGGGGCGGTGCTGAGCAGCAGAGGCTCGTTTCTTTCAGGCCGCGCCCAAACAAAACAACCAGCACGAGTATTAGGGGCGTGGCGGACGAGGCCCGGACGTCACAGTCAGCTGTACTGAGAGGTGGAAGGTTTGAAAATCCACGATGGACTGAAACCGTGACTGCTGATCCGCGTTAAAGTGGGGGGTTACTATATATCGACGTCAGGATGAGGGTGGCAATTTTATAAGGTTAGGATCAGTCATATAATAATATTTACAGCATATTCAAAACATATGCTATTTTTTGGCACAGTAAAAATCTTGGGCTGTTCCAGTTTCATAAAAATGTTATAAATTATGATACATTTGTGTATTCAGTGTAAAATATGATTAAAGAATTAATTAAATTGAATTGTGTATAATTTAAATTGAACTTTAATTACATGAACTATACCCTGAAAAACTACAGTCAGAGTGAATAACTAATGACTTTTTTGGTAATGTATATAATAGTAGTAACAGCTATTTTTTTGGTTTGTGGTGTCCAGGTCGAATCTGCGGCCACGGGAGTTGAACGGAACGTCATGGGAGCTTCGCCACTTCTACCCGTCCCAGATTGCTCCTCTCGGCTTCAACCGCAGTGCCCCTGTCCTGCGGCCACCGCCCCCCCGTTCCCCGCCCAAATGTGTGCAGATGGAGCGCCATGTCATCCGCCCGCCGCCCATCTGCCCTCCGCCTGATAGGTTGCCACTGGCCGATGGGCGGAATCACGTGGCTCAGCGAGAGGCCTGGTTGGCCATTTTCAGCCATCTGAGTCACCGTGAGCTGTGCGTGTGTATGAGGGTCTGCAGGACCTGGAACCGCTGGTGAGAAGAAAATTTATTCAAAAACAGTCACAACCAAGCTTAAAGCCAGATTTGATAACAAACTTGAAGCCAGATATACAATCACTTAAAATAAGACTTACAAAGCACATTAACTTAAGCCCTGAACCAATGTAAAAACAGGTGCAGATGATTCCAGATGATCAGGCGGTGATCAGTATACTGGTGTTGCTGAATGCTGAGTGGTTGGAACACTATAGGCTCTTTGCAGCCTGTCGCAGTAAAACATTTGTGACCATTTATTTCATTTAATCTACTCAGTATGTCAAATATAATACAGTTTGTCAGGTAGAAAATTATTTAGTATTTTTGCACTAACATGGTGAATCAAAACAAAACAAAGAAATGAGAGGGGCTCAAGACTTGCACAGTGCTAAAGATGTTTATAATTATATAACTGATCCTCCTTATTTCTGCCCCCAATAAACTTGATATATGAATAATTACAGCCCTTTATGGTATGTGTGTGTTTGCGTGCAGGTGCTGCGATAAGCGGCTGTGGACAAAAATTGATCTGAGCCGCTGTAAATCGATCACTCCGCTGATGCTGAGCGGAATAATCCGCAGGCAGCCGGTCACACTGGACCTGAGCTGGACCAACATCTCCAAGAAGCAGCTTAGCTGGCTCATCAACCGCCTGCCAGGTGAGTGTGTTCACCTTCACAACTCGCAGCAGGTCATAGTCAGTTCTGAACCGCACCCACAAGTCTGATACACCTTAACCCTTCAGAAGGTAGAATCACACTGCTGCGCTGCTTGAGTTCTTTCCATTAAAGTGTCTTGTCACTCTGGCATGATCTGAGATTCAGAATTACAGTCGATATGCTGTCATGTTTACACCGTTTTTTTGGGGTTTTTTTGCACTAAATGGACAAAAGTTTTGGAACCTCTTAATTATTGAATCCTAGTGTTTCAATCATACCCATTGCCACAGGTGTATAAAATCAACCACCTTAGCCATGCAGCCTCTAATTACAAAGATTCCTAAAACAAATGAGGAGCTCAGTGACTTCAAGTGTGGTACTATGATGGGATGCTTCTAAAAGTTGCCAATGCCATGCTGACTCCATAGCTAAAGAATTCCCGAAATTCCTCTGGCGTTTGTTTGGTGGAGGATGGATAATGCTGTGGGGCTCTTTTTCAGGGTTTGGGCTAGACCCCTTACTTCCAGTGAAGGGCAATCTTAATGCTTCAGCATACCAAGACATTTTGGACAACGCCATGCTTTCAACTTTGCGAACACAGGGGAAGAACCTTTTCTATTCCAGCATGACTGTGCCCCAGTGCACAAATCAAGCTCCATAAAGACATGGTTGGATGAGTTCTGCATGGAAGAATTTGACTGGTCCTGACCTCAGCCCCATCCAGCACCTTGGGATGAACTGGAATGGAGATTGTGAACCAGGCCTTCTCGTCCAATATCAGGGCCTGACTTCATAAATGCTCTACAGAATGAATGGGCACAAATTCCCATAGAAACTCCAAACTCTTGTGGAAAGCCTTCCAAGAAAAGTGGAACCTGTTCTAGCTGTAAAGGATGACCAACTCCATATTAAAGTCTATGTATCTAAATGCAATGTCATTAAAATCCTTGCTGGTGTAATAGTCAGGGGTCCCAATACTTTTGTCCTTATAGTGTACTTTATTCATCTGACAGTCCATCATTAACTAAATCACACAGTATTTGGGTTGTGTCCCAATATCTGATGCACCACACACTGCTCCCCCTCCCCACACACTGCACCCTGGGCGCTGCAGGTACCGTCCCTAAACACTGCTTCCTGGGCGCTGCAGGTACCGTCCCTAAACACTGCTTCCTGGGCGCTGCAGGTACCGTCCCTAAACACTGCTCCCCAGGCACTACTGGTACCGTCCCCACACGCTGCTCCCTGGGCACTGCTGGTACCATCCCCACACACAGCTCCCCGTGTGTTCACGTGTGACAAATGGCCACTTTACACTTCTAGATCGACCGCATCTTGGGGGATAGGAACTACTTTAATATCGTTGCTTATTTTGATCCTGAATGTCTGCAAACTGTTAGTTCTGTGTATCTGACCTGTGTGTGTGTGTGTGTGTGTGTGTGTGTGTAGGTCTGCGGAAGTTGTTTCTGTCTGGTTGTTCATGGGCGGCAGTCTCTGCTCTCTGTACCTCATCTTGCCCACTGCTCCGCACGCTTGACCTGCAGTGGGTCGAAGGTCTTAAAGACCCCCAGATGAGAGATTTGCTGTCACCCCCTACAGACAACAGACCAGGTAAATACACATACATGCTGTGTACACATGCACACACCCACATATGCACACACACTGATAATGTCTCTCTGCCTCTTTCTCTGTCTTTCTTTTTTCATATTTGTTGTATATATTTGTGTGTATGTATATTTTATGTATTTAGATTAATTAATCAGAGAGCTTGAAATGATTAGATAAATTATATACACCACTCACAAAAAGTTAGGGATATTCGGCCTTCGGGTGAAATGTCAGGGTGAATCTAAAATGCACTATAACCTTTACAGGTGAACTTAATGTGACCTTTCGTAAATGTTTGAATGCACATGTTCAACTGTTCAATGATTCAGTACTTTTTACACAACTTGCTGTTTTCTGACAAAGAGCTTAACGGCAAAATTCACAACAGGTGTTTGATCCATGAATCGACCAATACATTTCCTTGTTCAATCAGGATTAGTATTTAAACAGTCCTCCTCATCATGCTGTTCACATTTTGACATCATGAGACCAAGACGTCACCTACCAATTGATCAACAGTACCTCGCCATTGCGAGGCTTCAAACAGGATGTTCTCAGACGGAAGTGGCCTCTGAGCTTAGAGTGTCACAGAGTGTCATCAGCAGGTTGCAACAGAGACACAGAGACTGGAAGAGTTACAGAATGGCATTAGAAGTGGACGTCCTTTGGCCACATCCCACACTGATGACCGCTTCATTGTGAACAGTGCCCTGCAGAACCGGATGATGAATTCCACTCAACTCCAGGCACATTTAAAAAGATTAGAGGCGCCCAAGTGTCACGACAGACCATTCAGAACTGCTTACATCAGCGTGGTCTGCGTGCTAGACGACCTGCAAGGGTACCCGACCACACCACCACACAGAGGCGTCAGAGGGAGCATTTACGCTGGACGAGGGACCAGTGGGCCTCAGTGTTGTTCTCTGATGAAAGTCGATTCATGTTGAACAGTAATGATGGCCGCCAACGATGTTGGAGACGTCAAGGAGAGCGCCATGCATGCTAAGCCACTGTTGTCACCAGACGAGCCTTTGGTGGTGGTGGTGTTACTGTGGGCAGGTGTGTCTAGTCAACACAGAACTGCCCTACACTTTGTGAATGGTACAGTGACAAGCCAACACTACCTGAATAACATTAATCCAGTCATTGTGCCCCTGCATGAACAACACAGGCCTAATTTCATCTTCATGGACAACAATGCTCCAACTCATCGAGGTCGCATCATTAGGGAACGGCTGCTGGAGACGGGGGTACCTCGAATGGAGTGGCCTGCACTTTCTCCAGACCTGAATCCCATAGAAAACCTATGGGATTAACTGAGTCGCCGTGTAGAGGCTCGTAACTCTGTACCCCAGAACCTCAATGACCTGAGGGCCGCCTTTCAAGAAGAGTGGGATGCCATGCCTCATCAATAAGTCGACTTATGATCAGCATGAGACGTCGTTGTCAAGCTGTAATTGGTGCTCAAGGGCACGTGACACGTTATCGAGACACTGACATTTTTTGTTGTGGTATACTCACTACTGTTGTTGGCGTTTTGTTTCAATAAATAGTTTGAGATGAGGAACACACCACTGCAAGCTTCTACTTAAATGCCCTACTTTCATGATATAATATCACTGAAGTGTGAACTTTTTACGTTTTCCACAAATTTCACCCAAAAGCCAAATATCCCGAACTTTTTGTGAGTATTATTTATATACACACACTTATCACTGTAAATATATCTGTGTATAACAGTTTATATACTGTCTTTATAAAGGACAGGCTGTACTCTGTCATATTTATCTCAGCATTTTATTGCTCTGTACAAATTAATACCAATCTGAAGTGATGAAAAATCATGAAGACATGGACATTCAGGTTCCTGAGCTGTCTGAACGTCCTCTGCGAGACGGAGGCTGAGTGAGTCCAGCTGCAGGAGATCAGGCACCAGAGCAGAGCCGCCCTCAACCTTCCAGTCACACAGTCACAGAAATAAAGCACACAACACTCCTATATACAGACAAAAAACTGTGCTTACAAAAATAAGGACTTTCTCCTCATGCAGCTAGTCTAGAAAACATTTCAGAGTTCCTAGCAGAGCACCAGCACATCTCTAAACCTTCTGTAGCCAAATTGAGTGGAGCTGTCTTTTCTGGACAAGCTTTCTGAGAAAAAAAACCCTAAAAAGCATTTTTTTAAAAATCGAAACAATCTTCATTGCTACTTTGGGGGAGAAAACACCAAAAGTGACCTTCTGCAGCGCTGCAGTGTGACAGGAGGGGAGAAGGTCATCCTGCTTCAGGTATAAATATCAAATGTTGACAATTTGTCTGCAGTTCGTTCCTGACGAGAGTCCATGTTCACAGTGTGTGGTTTTCATACATCCACACTCTGGATCTTCTCCTCTGTCCGAACCTCCTGCTGCGGTTCTTCTGTGACCTGCTCCAGATGGACCTCCATCGTCTGCTCCTTCAGTCCCTCCTCCTCCACCTCTATCAGTACCGTCTCCTCGGACCCCTCCGCAGGCGCCTGCAGCACAGACTCCTCCTCCAGGACCACCGCCTCCTCCACAGCCACCACGTCCAACGGCTCCACGGTAACATGCTCCACCCTCATTCCGTCCTGCAGGATCACCCGCTCCTCATGCTCTTCCACCCGGGTCACAGCCAGAACGGCTGTGGGGTCAGCAATCACCACCTCCTCCTGCAGACAGGGATCGTTTATCCAGTAATTCTACTTTTATTTAATCTACTTGCCCAGTCCTGTGGATTCTAATAAATAACTGCAATCCCAACAGTCAGGATGTGAAATTGCTCTTCCTCTGTCGTCAGGGCACCAGAGATGGTAAATTATTGGTGAATAATATTGTTCCCCATCTACTGGTACACACTAATGACATCAAAAATGACCAGAAGACACTTTAGAGGCTGGACCAGTCATCACAGCTCAACGAAGATTAAAGGAAAGCAAGAGTCTCTTAGTGATACTGCCACCTGCTGGAGATAGCTGGTATTACCTGTTGCCTTCATTTAGGTAATGATGTCTTTTTTATTAGGGATGGTCATATTTTCTGATCATTTTAATATGGTTCTAAATATAAAAAAATAACTGATACTATTGTCACGAATTAAAATAATATATTAAAATAAAATGAAGTCAAATAACTGATTTTCCCAGTTATTTTATATACTGCTTTCCTTTAATTTTCTATTATTCTATCTTCATGCCTCTAAAGTGTCTTCTGATATTTTTTGATGACATCACTGTGCACCAGTGGGTAGAGCAAAATATTATTACGCAGTGCCACCATGTTCAGTTCGAGTTCAGAGACCCTAATACCCTGATGAGGAGTGATTTCACGCAGACTGTTGGAATTACAGTTACTTGTTGGAATCTTAATTAGTCAAATAGTTCACAACGAATAGTATTTTTGCTCAAAGTGCCCATCCTTACTAAAAAGGACATTATTGCCAAAATGAAAGATTACCAGCAAGTGGCAGAGTCACCCAGACTCTAAGGGACCAGCAGGAAATTCAGGCCATGTCCACACATACACGGGTGTTTCTGAAAACCACGTCCACACAAGCACATTTTCAAACATATCTCCGCCAACACGCAGTGGCAAAAAACGCTGTCAAAAAAATACCAAGGCCACTGTTCTGACTGGATCTCGTCCAAGACTGGCGACGACGTTGGCGGAGGGCGCTGCGCAGAGACGAATGGCCAAAACGCTTTAAAAAAACCCTCAGTTTTCAGAAACACCCGTGTATGTGTGGACATGGCCTTAGTCTGCTGTATGTACCTCA
The DNA here is from genome assembly GCA_037577275.1 of Bryconaethiops microstoma. Taxonomy (NCBI): domain Eukaryota; kingdom Metazoa; phylum Chordata; class Actinopteri; order Characiformes; family Alestidae; genus Bryconaethiops; species Bryconaethiops microstoma. The sequence goes on along the minus strand of JBBJLS010000128.1, from coordinate 31,367,059 downwards.
CAACTAGGAAAATACGACTTATTTACAAATTAATTTTCCCTCTGAATTCAATTTCTGGATTAAGTAAACAAACACAGATGAGTTTAGACATGTGCGTATTCCAACAAACACACTTGTTTGTACCTGGAAGCCATGCTGTTCCTTCAGGTGGGCCCCGAGGTCCCGTGGAGCCGTGAACCACTGATCACAGAAGGTGCAGTGATTGGGCTTCTCGCCTGTGTGGATCACCAGGTGGTCCTTAAACTGCTCCCAGCTGTTAAACACATCGTTACACACCTGGAAAAGACAGTAGAGATTCATTCACATATCTGAGTATATATTAATGATAATACTAATAAACATCTCTTTTTTGACCTTTTTATGACAAGTTTATTTGTTGGCTTATATAAAATCATAAGATAATTAGTGATTGGTATGGGTAATATTTTACTCATACTGATATCGATACTGACACTACGTATTGATAGCGACACTTATTGATAACAATATTGCTTATCGATACGATACTGCTAATTGATACTGATGTTGTTTATTGATACTGACATTGATTTACTGATATTACTTATTGAAAATGATACCGTTTATTGATACCGATACTGCTCATCTATACTCTTATTGCTGAAGCTTATCGATCCAGATATTGCTTACTGATATCAATACTGTTCACCGATATTGACACTGCTTATCAATACTATTGATGCTTATCAAAACTGATACTGCTTATCGATACTGTTTTTCGATAAGGATACTTATTCAAATTCTTACTGATCCCACTCACCATAATCCGGTGCAGGAAATAAAGCAGTCACATGAAAAACTGATTCAGCAGTTATTTTATTGTGACTTTTTGGAGAATTAAGGATCTAAACTGTATCGCGTTTTCTCTATGTATAATGAGGGAGGAGCATCACTACAAATGTTCTTCTCAACAAATGTGTTGGTGACTGGTGATGTGCAGAGTGTCACATAGCAAATGTGTGTAGTGATTATCTTGGAGAAGTGTGATGATATAAACCCCACCTGACATTCGTAGAGTTTCTTTCGTCCTTTTTTGGCTCCAGAGCCATTCTGGCAGGCCGACATGTGGCACTTCAGCGTGCTGTTCCTTGCAAAGCGCTCATGACAGTCCGGACACTCAAAGGGCTTCTCACCTACTCAAACACCACACAGCAGAAAAACCAACAGGAAACTCACAACGAGAAACAACAGCTTCTCTCCACGACGTGCCCATCACAGTCAGTCCAAAGAGAAACGGCAGCATCTCAGCTTACATCTCACACACACACACACACACACACACACACACACGCACTGTTATTAAAGGGTTTTTTTCCCCAAATCTCTCCTAAATTCAGTGTTTAAGTTGAACGGACGAGGTTCACAGTGGGTTTGGTGAGAAACTCAGTGAGTCAAAACTGTTCACAGTGGAGGTGAATGGAACCAGATGTCTGCCTCTAAAAGCTTCCTCACAAAAAGTTATTCCAGGAAATGGCTATGGTTGTGACACTTGAGACATTGTTCTACCAGAGTTTAGAGAAGCTTTTGGTCCTAAAACTAAACCCATTCATACATGCAGGGTATCGTGAGGCAAAAATAGTGCCCAAAAATGATTTAGATCAGATTCTCCAACATCCATATAAACACTCAGACACGTGGAGCTTCACTGGGGGTCGACAGTGAATAAAATGGTTTATTTTGTTGTGACACTCATGTCTTAGTCACTCATGCACAATTATGGCTCAGTGCCAGTCTAACATTCCAAGAGACTCAGGATGTCAGGAGAGTCCTATCAGCAGGCGTGCTGCTTCTTCACCACAATGCACCAGTTCACATGTCACAGTCAACCACAGGCTGCCATCCAAAAATGTGTGTTCCAACAGCAGAACCATCCACCCTACCTGGCTCCCTCAGATTATTTACTGTTCTGAGTTTTAAAGAAATCTCTTATGTGGGCGGCGGTTTTCGAGTGATGGAAGATGTCAACGCAGCCGTGACATCTTGGTCTGAAGATCAAACAGAAGATTTTTTTTCCAAAGGGTTAAAGTCATTACAGGAAAAGTGGATGAAGTGTATGGCTTTATTAGGGGACTATTCTATAAAATAAAACAAAAAACTTTGGAAAACACTTTTCTTTCTTACTGAGGTAGACAAATTTGTGTTGGAGACATCTGGTTCTACAATGAACCATTTCACACCAAACCCACTCTGTTTACATTGAATTATGGAACATATTCCCCTTTTATTTCAAATGATATTTATTCCATTATTATAATGGACAGTGTGGTGGAGTTTTTTTTGTTGTGTATTGAGGGTAAACATCTGACTGACAGCAAAAGATCATTCAGACCTTCAGCTGCATCAGGAGAGGTGGCAGTCAACGAAGCGAAGTAAAGGAACCAATCTCTCTCTCACACACAGACACACACAGACACACACAGACACACACAGACACACACAGACACACACAGACACACACTCTACCTGTGTGTTTCCTCAGGTGCTCTTTGAAGTGTCCAAAGTGGTCAAACTGCTTATTGCAGTACATACAGACATGCAGCTTCTTCTTCAGCCGGTGGGCCTGCTCCTCTGCGTCAAAGTGGTAGGTGTTGAGATGTTGTTTGAGCGCCCCCTCCCGGGCGTACGGCCGCCCACAGTGTTTACAAGTGAAGGGCTTGTCCAGGCCGGACGTGTGTGTTTTCATGTGCTGCTTCAGGTGGTAAAAGAGCTTGAAGCAGCGGTCGCATTTATCGCAGCGGAACATGTTGTCCAGCTGGGAGATCTGGACCTCCACCACCTCCATGCCCTCCAGGGTTTTGGTGGCCATCACCGCCTCCTCCTGCAGGACCACAGTCTCCTCCTCGTCCTTCTTCACCACCTGCACCGTCCGCTCCCCGTGCTGGTACTTGCTGGTAATGTCGGCCAGCAAGGCCAGGGCGGAGTCGTCTGACGTTTCCGTGGCGCCACTGCAGGAAATAAAATATTTAATATAATATTAGTTTTAGCACTGCACAATGTGATCCAGACAAGACTGTATACAGCTCACTCTTTATATCATAAAGATAACCATTTATAACAACCATTTATTAAAAACACTTCAGTTTATGCTTCATATAGAAGCACAAGCAGTCATTTTACTATTTTATAGCTGGTTTTTCCATTTAAATTCGCTCTTACAGTTTTATACTATGTCTACTCTTCTTTTTAAGATCAGATAAGGAGACACACGAGTGGAGTTTGTTGATCCGCAGCAGTGATGAAGTTTAAGACGTAAATCCCTTAAATCCTTTAAAAGTATTTTCAGGGTCAGTTTTGGTACTTTACTGAAGTTTCTGTCCCATCACTGACAAGGCGTAATGTTTTAAGGCGGAAAGGAAATTAAGCTTCAAAAATAAGCTTCAAAAGTACAAAGCTAACTTTGGCTTTGTAAATCACAACGACAAGGTTTATTTTTTAATGAACCAACGGCATGATTGGTTAAAAAACTGTCATTCTTGAATTTATTGTGACACTAAAAAATCTGTTACAAACACAACAAAATAACTAAATACAAGCTAACACTGTTGAGACTGAACTACTATCAAGCTGCAGAACTGGTGGTACTGAATGCTGAGTGGCTGGAACTCCTTTATCTAGGCTCGTTGTATCTTTAGGGACTTTTCTGTCACAGTCACAGTAAAACATTTGTTCCCATTTCTTTCATTTAATCTAATCAATATGCCAAATATAAGACAGTTTGACAGAAAATAGTATTTTTGCACCAACAAAGTGATTCAAAGTAAAATATAAATAAACGAGGGGGGTTCAAGACTTCTATGACTCTATAAAACTCTGAGATGAACAACCTGCAGGGGGTGCTCTGACCAAGTTTCCTTCACTACTGCAAGGGTAAAAAGCCCAATATTAATTAATAATCAATATATTTTGTGGCCGTACTCTGTATTGGCCCGTCCAGCATCCACCACCTCCTCCACCCCGCCCTCCTGCACCTCGATGGCCTCGTCTCCCACCTCCACCTCGATCTCCACTGTCTCCGTCTCCGCGGACGGCAGCGTCTCTGTGATGACGTTGGAGGTCTCAGCGATCTTCCTCTTCTTCGCTTTGCTCCTTTCGACCAGAACCTGAGACTGACTAAGCACAGTGACTCCGTTTATCCTGTGCCAACAAACAGAACCAAGAGAACCAGATCAGTGCAATACATACTTCAGCTGTGATATTCATTATATGAGTATTTTTATACTGCACAAATTGTATGTTAATCGTTATTGCAAAATCAGTCTCTGCAATACTGACATCACACAAGGCTGCAATATGCAAATGAGCCTCTAAACAATCAGTGTTTCTGACAGAATGACCAATCACAGTTCCAGATGAGTTACTGGGTGTTCTGATGAACTGAGGTCTTCCTGTAATCCAACAAAAGTAGTTGAATTAATGTCTGAATGCACAGAGCTGAACTGCTGTAGCCAGAATAAGGTGATTTGTAGATTTTAATTCCAGAAAAGTGAGGACATGAAACCTTTAATATACTGAAAGGCATGGCAATCACAATATGTAGCAGTAAAATCACATTGTGCAGTTCTAGCACAAACACAAATTTAAATATTTAACAGATTTATGACCAACCTACAAAACCTACTTGTCCATAATCAGCAGAGGTAGAACTGCATTTTAGTGATATGTTAGTCCGAAATGGGGTTACTGAACATTTAAACTGCCCATAATTAACTAAAATATCAATACTTTGGTCTTGGTGTATCAAATATATTTTTACACCCAAAATACTGTAGTGATTCTTTCTCCCACCCATAACTTTATATTCTGACTGTATCTTTTAACTTCAGTATCCTTGCCAATAAGAGAATAAAGAATAAATAAATTTATGTATCTTTCGATAGTCATATTGAGGGACAAGAGTTAATAAGTTTAAAACTACACAGAACACACACACACACAGCTGGAGGAACTATTTATAGGGCAAGTGAATAAAACAGTTCAGTTCAGTTTGATTATAAAGCCTAGCATGCTGCAGCTCAGGCTGGACAGCGGACAGACTGTGTCCCCTCACGCCCTCATCAAAAATAGCAGAGACCCTGACCTGTTGTTCAGGGCTTTGATGGCCTCCTGCATTTGCAAATACTCGGCTGCCCTCCAGACGTCGTTTACCTCCTCCTCCCCACTCACCGCCAGCGTGGCCGTGTAGGTGAACTCCATCAGCTGCCGAAATGCGGTGTTACTCACTCCTGATCACAGACAGGAGAACGAGAAAATATTATTATTAATTATAATAATATCACTTCCAAATAATCATCATCAATGTTATGGCCATTGTAATCATCATCATCATCATTGTCATGATAATTATCATTATCATCATATCATAATAGTAATTGTCATTATCATATTGTCATATGATTTCCATTATTTGTTATAATGAAGTTTAATTGAATAACAGAAATACATGCAAATATATACCTATTTTATTAAACTTCTCTTGTGTTGTTAGTGTAGCTAATGGAACACACTTTAGGCTTAATAGATGAATACAATAAAATTGACAGAATGAAATCAGCTAAACGTGATTTTGTCAGGTCTAATGTTGATGATAATTGCTAATTATGGAATTAAAACTTTGTTAAAAAATCCAGAACACCAGCTAGTTTGGTAGCTAATGCTTTAAAGGGGACATATTATGCAAAACTCACTTAAAAAAAAAAAAGTTATAATAGGTGTATGGGCTATACAAAACATGTTCATGAAGTTCTTGGCACAAAATCATTCTCACATCAAGAGATATCACCAGCTTTATCCTTGACAGTTTCAGTCTCTTTCAAAATGAGCCGTTTGGATTGCTCCCTTATTCTGAGGTCAGAACAAGGGACATTTGCATAGACCTGCCCCTCATCTTTCGAGTCCCCACCTACTAGATTAGTTGAAGATCCGCCATTTCTGTCTGCTGGTTTTACGAGCACACAAGACGCCGAGCGCTATGGCTACGGCAAAGGCAAGTCACTCATGAAGTGTTGTGTTCATCTTGCTCTGGGTCCGACTCGAGGTTGAACATATAGGGCTGGATAGAGCCCCTGTTTTAAGTGTCCCAATACTTCTGTCCACCTACTGTATCTCTCACTCTTTCTTTCTTTCTTTCTTTCTTTCTCCCTCCCTCCCTCCCTTCCTTCCTTCAGCCTGGTCACCTACAGGCTAGAACCACTGTCACAGATTGAAGGGATGGAAGGAAACACTTTCACTGGTGTTAAGGACATGGATTCTAATGTAAAATCCAGAATTTAAACAAGCAGCTTAAGCATGGGATGGGTGGGGCGTGGCCAGCAACAGCTTATTTGCATAAAAGCGACAGAGTTCTTAAACGGCTCATTTTGAAAGGGATTGAAACTATCAAGAGTAAAGCTGATGAGATCTCGTTATCTGAGAATGATTTTGTGCAAAGAACTTCATGAACATGTTGTGTATAGCCCATAGACCTATTATAACTAAAGTGAGTTTTGCATAATATGTCCCCTTTAAGTAAAAGTAAAGTATCCATTTTGTCATACATGAACACACCACAGCACAGCACACAGTGTGAACAGTGAAATACTTTCTCTGCATTTAAACCCATTCACCAAGTGAAGCAGCAGGCAGCCAGGAACACAGCACCCAGGGAGCAGTGTGTGGGGAGGGTATCTTGCTCAAGGGTACCTCAGTGGTGTCACTGGCAGTCCTGGGATTTGAACCCACTGCCTTCTGATTGTAGGGGCAACTCCCTAACCACCAGGCCACCAGCTAGCATGAACGCTACCAAAACAATATTTTGGCTCATTTTCTTGGCTCGTTATTTGTTTGACATTAAACTTGATATGCGTCAAAGACTGTTCTCATAAACATCTGTCCAAGAAAAACAGTGCAGTTTATTGTTTGGTCAGTAGTTTTAGCTGCTAAATAAAGATAAAAAGGCAGGAAACAAGACGGCTAATCAGCCAGTTTGCTTATGAACACAAAAATATGTTCAGAATATTAACGGTGATGATTTATGACAGCTTTAAAATATTTGAAGTTACTAATGTTAATTTCAGATTAACCTCAAGACACATGTATTAATTTAGATATATTCTATATGAAGTGTATTTAATCTTAAAGCTTTAGTGATGTTGGCAGGCCTGCAGTTTGACCACTGAGCCACATTACCTTCTATCTCCACTAGGGGCTCCTGAGTGAAGTCCTGGAAGAACTTGTGGAAGAACTGGCTGCAGGCTGCCAGCACCGCTTTGTGGGCTCTGAACTGATGACCTGAGGGGAGTCGGGGGGGCTTTAGGTCATTCATCAACAATAATAAATATTTACAAACACATTCCAGAGAAAAGGACTTCAAACCCAGGACAGGAAAAACAGCTGGACAGAGCGGGGATCCCGGAGCTAAAAAACCCACCCGCCCGAGAATTATTCATACTGAGACGATCAGTCTTGACAGCACATTCTGATTGGTCGAGGTTTTTTTGCACTGTTTGCTAAGTAATTCTCTCTCTCCTGTGCAGCTGTTAGTGATGTTCTACTTTAGTGTCCAGAACTGAAAACAAAGCCTGCAGAGAACTGTAATATCGTTCCACACGGCAGTCATTCGGCCCGACTGTGAAGAGTGTGACAGCAGCACCACATTGCACCCCGTCTTACCGGTGTGATCTGGAACATTCAACACTGAACATCCTAATGTTTCTAACTGCGAATCAACACTGCAGGTTAATGGAGATTCAGGATTACAGTTGATACACCGTCGTCTTCACACTCAGTTTTATATTCATACTTTTATTCATCTGACAGACAATCAGTAACTAAATCATACGAAACTCAGGCTACATCCCAACAGCTGATGCACCAGCTGACAGACGGAGCGCTGTGCAGGACACACACAACCAAGAAACACACACTTGCTGTTTGACACTGTAAAACAAATCTTTACATTTTACACAACCACTGAACCACCTGAGATGCTTCAAAGTAATACCAGCAAATGATCCTGCAGAGCTGTTGTCTTGGGTACAAGCCTCGTCTTTATCGAGTATTTATTTCTCCCTTATTTGTTCACCTCTACTATGGCACTGTAACCATGGCAACCACAACTTGTTGAACAAGTGAGGTGATCCTATCGAACGAGTCTTATGAGGCTACCATCATTTTGAAAAAATAGATACATTTACATTATCAAAGAGACATCAGACGATCGCTGTCTGTATCGCCACCAGCCTGCTCTGCAGTCAGGCTGCACAACCAGAGCGAATACAAGAACAATTCAGAACACCAAGTAAAAGAGCGTTAAATTTTAGTGAGGAACGCCGGCGCACGAGCAAGAAACTCACACAGCGATTAGTACTGTTAAAAAACTGAGCAAAAGCTGTTACGTTTTGATGGAGAATTTAATCTTCTACATCTTATAATATGATGGATTCTGATTAATATGACAAAGGTAAAAACAACTCCTGTCATTAATGATAGTTTGCATTGTAAGGATCACTGTAAAGAATTCAACTGACTGGTTTTAGTGTCTGGATAGACCCACCGTCCACTATCAGAGTGATGTCTGTAAACTGGTCCAGCTGTCTCTGCTCGTTCAACTTGTCCAGCATTACTTTGTAATGGGCTGGAAACTCATGCCCGAGGTCTCCAACATCTAAAACTTCGCACATGGTTCAGCCCTGTCGAGAGAAAGACCATCATCAGAAAACAGAAGGAAGAACCGCCAGGAGGTCCGGAACACATAACACGTAATTTTGGACCATAACAGCTCGTTAGATCACACATTGTGTGTGTGATGTGTAGACAACTCAATTATTAACACAGGGATCTTCTGTATGGGACTCATGCAGACCATGAGAATATAATGTGAGTGATCATTTAAAAAATACAAAAATGACTGCGGCAAAAAAATCCTTTATTTAAATACTGGAGGCACAAAGGCATCAGTGAAACATTCTGAAAGGATTTACTGCCAAACGAGGCCCAGGAAGCAGCCTAACTTACAGAGAGACTGAAGATGATGAGAGAACACTGTGACTTTAAAAGGGTCTGATCATACATTTTCCGCTCACACTGTCTGCCAAAAGATCTAAATCACACATACTGTCTGATAAAGGGTCTAATCACACATTCTACTCTTCACATACAATGCCTGATAAAGGAGCTAAATACACACACTGTTTGATAAAGGGTCTGATGACACAAACGTTTGTTAATAAATGTAAAACGAGGCGGGTTAGACATTTATCACTCACAAAAACACACAAGTAAAAGAACAAAATTGAAAGTAGCTTCCTTAAGCTTGCTTAAATCGCAGTTCCACCTTAAACTCTGCAGTTTTCACGGTGCGAGTCCTAAGGAGCGGCCTCAGGCTCCGGACTGTCCACGCTGCAGGGTTTAAGGTGGAACTGAGAGTTAAGGGAAAGGATGCTAACTCCAGCCTCGACACAGTAGGAAACACAAATGCAGACTTTTAACGCAAACCTACAGATTTTATGAAAGCATAAGGCAACGGTGCAGGTGTTGAACATTAGCATGGTCGTTTAGCGGAGCCGGGGCGCCCCGAAAAACAGCCAAAATGACGGAAAATCGTAAAATAAAAACTCCTCTCCGAGAAACGCTCGCCATTAGTGATATGACCATGGCGGTTACGTCATCAAACCGCGCATTAAAAAGCACAAATTGGACTTTTAATCGATCGCAAGACGGGCCCGGAGGTCCATCCCCGTGGTCGTAGTCAGTGCGGGATTACCTCGTCCTGTTTTCTGAAGCCAAACGGGGTTTATTTTTCCGCCTCTCCCGACCGCTCCGCTCTCCGTCTGTCCACGAAAAGGGCGGCCACTCTGGACTACATTTCCCACAAACCTCCGCGAGCGGGGGTGAGGGCGGGGCCTGACGGTCCGAGGTTGCTCAGCAACAGTTAACCACACTGGTGGCAACGGCTAGGCTAGTGTAAAAAAGTCCAAAAAAGTCCAAAACACGAGATAAACAGTATATTGTACATTACAATATTGAATATATTATACGATAACTAAACATATCTTTTTTTAAGATAGAGCATTGCACTTTTAATAATTTCTTACACAGAGCACTTTGTAATTTCATTTATTTACTAGTTAAATTGTTGACTATTATTAAATATTAATTATTACAACTATTATATATTAAATATATTAAATAATGAATTATTATGTCTTAATTTATTTTATGAAAACAATTCCTTTATTTAAAATGCTTATTTTTTCCAGAAGCTTTTATTTTGTTTCTGTTATTAAAGCCATGTTTCGTTTATAATAATTATTTTGCTTATTTAAATGATTAATTGTTCCTTTTAATGGAAGCCTTTTTTGTTTCGGTGTTTTTAAAACATTGTATCTTTCATAGTAAAAATTTTACCTAAATAAATTATTATTATTTATTTATTTTATTGAAGCTTTTATTCTGTTTCTTTGTTGTAAAGCTATATTTCGTTTATAATTAAATTGTTATTTTATAAATACATATTTCTTTTATAATAATGATTTTACATTTAGTCTGTTTTTAAAGCTCTATATCTTTTATAATAATTAATTTACTTATTTAAATTATTTAATTAAAAAAATTCAGAAGCTTTTCATTTGTTTCCATGTTTTAAAGCAATATCCTTTATAATAATCATTTATACTTATTATTTGTTGTTGTTTTTTTTACAGAAGATTTAATTTTATTTCTTTATTTTTGTGAAGCACTTTTTGAACTGCATTTTACATATACATGTAAATAACATTTATTACTTTCATAATAATTATAAATATATTATAACAAATATGTATTAATTATGTAAATATATTATGTTGAGAGGGAGGACCACCCGACTCATTCAGAGAGACCACTCTGAGCACACCAGTAAAGATTCTATTCAGTAAAGAAGTCTATTTCTAACTTATATTTTCACCCTGATGATGAGATCTGACCCTTTATCAGACAGTGTGTGAAGAGTAGAATGTGTGATCAGACCCTTTATCAGACAGTGTGTGAAGAGTAGAATGTGTGATCAGACCCTTTATCAGACAGTGTGTGAAGAGTAGAAT
>JBBJLS010000128.1:31340931-31351983 GCA_037577275.1 Bryconaethiops microstoma | reverse complement strand
ATAGATGGATAGATAGATAGATAGATAGATAGATAGATAGATAGATAGATAGATAGATAGATAGATAGATAGATAGACGGTCGGATGGATGGATGGATGGATGGATAGGCAGACAGAGACGGACGGACGGACGGACAGACGGACGGACAGAAAATCAGATAGATAGATAGATAGATAGATAGATAGATAGATAGATAGATAGATAGATAGATAGATAAATACATTGATTGATCTGTACCGATGTATCTGTACTGTTCCGTGAAAATATTGTTTTACATGAAACAGATCCATGGTGCAAAAAAGGATGGGGGTCGCTGCTCTAGGCGGCTATGTCACTTTTTATATATTATATACAGTCTATATACAGTACATTAAAATGTAGAAAAGGTAGTTTATTCATTATCCATGGATCATATCATCTTCATTTTACATAAATGTTGTTTTTGAGTGAAGAGAACATTCCCATTCATTTTGGTCTGACAAATGTTCCATCATGCACTTTCAATTGTCTTTAAGAACACAATAAAACTGGTGTAAACAAAATGTCCCGAAACCCACAGACTGACGCTGCATTTCTTTGTCCTTTTTCATGAATCTGTGGTTCAGTGCTGTGCTGTTTTGGTTCACACAGGCCTGGAAAAAGGACTGACACAAAAAAATGGGAATAACTTCATTTACATTATGGGTTTAGGTTATTAGGAGTAAAGTGAGGAGCTAAAACCTCGGAGTAGCCTTGTGGCCAGAGGTCCAGATATTTAAAACCTTCATTTGTTAAGTATAATCATTCATTTATTTTATTTATAATAATACGAGTATACATAAGCTTGCATCATCTTTGTCATTGGTTATAACTGCTTAACTCCTGATTTCAAGTGACCCAGTTAAGTAGTAAACTGGTTTTCATTTATTTGCATATTTGCATATTCATCAGGTTCATGGTTATGGTGAAATACCAGACACACTACATGGACGAAAGTATTGGGACACACCTGTATTTTCACCTGACTTCCAGTGAAGGACAATTTTAATGCTCCAGCAGACCAAGACGTTTTGGACCGCACCATGCTTCCAACTTTGTGGACCCAGTTTGTGGAAGAACCTTTTCTGTTCCAGCATGACTGTGTCTCAGTGCACAAAGCGAGCTCCATAAAGACGTGGCTGGATGTGGAAGAACTTGACTGGCCACACAGAGCCCTGACCTCAACCCTATCCAGCACCGTTGGGATGAACTAGAATGGAGAATAAATAGGCACAAATTCCCACAGAAACTTGGAAAGCCTTCCAAGAAGAGTGGAAGCTGTTATAGCTACAAAGGGGGACCAACTCTATATTAAACTCTATGGATTTGAATGCAGTGTCATTAAAGTCCCTGTTGGTGTAATGGTCGGGTGCCCTAATACTTTTGTCCATATAGTGCATGTTAGATAATGGTTGGAGCTAAACGCTGCAGTGTGAGATCGCCAGGTTGGGCACCTTCTAGCATCTTCTCATAAGACCCTCAGGATATTTGACAAACTCCCACTTACGAAGCCAAACGATTTATTTAAATTACTTTTGTTTATTAAGTTTACAAATACGGTAACAAATCTCGTTTTATTGGAGCGCAAAGCGCAGTTTTATGTGAAGCTTGAACATCCTAAACTTAGTGCAAAACATACAGTTAAATGCTGCCAATGATTCCCTACATGTTTTTGTTTGGTTTTTTTTTTTTATTCAACTTTTTTTTTTCTTTTCAACATTTTGTACAATGTTAAATAGTATACGGAAAACCCACTGAATTGAAGTCACTAGATGACCTAGAGACACAACATTGCAAAACAAATCAGATAGTAGTACAAAACAAAATAACTTAATGACAGGTCAGTAGCATTAAGTAAACATGTTGTTCTGCTGTATTTCTTTCCACAGGAGATCAAATGGAAAATAACACAAGTGTTTCATTCAGATTTACGCATGTGTGCTTCTATGTATTTGTGTGTGTGGTGATATAATTTGAGACCAAAGTAGCATGCAAGGTCTTTTTTTTGTCCAGAAAGACAAGCATGTTCATCGTCTGGATGTCTTGGTGATGCACTGAATGGCATTTCCACATATCGGCACTTTGCTAAGCATTTTTTAATAGGAAGGCAAAAGGAGTAAACAGAAAATATATAATTGAAAGAAGAAAAAAAAAAAAAACTGAACACTGAAGGACAGTAAAATATCTCAATTCCAAAAGGTGGTGTTGCAGTATGAAGCGATTCTGAATTCAGTAACTTCTCCCAACTATTTCAGTAAACCAGGAACATCCCCTTTAAATGTTTGTGTGTGTGTGTGTGTGTGTGTGTGCGAAAGAGAGTACTGTGCAAATGTCTTAGCAGCAAGTGATTTTTGCTCAGAAACCACTACTGTAAATACAAATAACCAACACAAGTGATTTTACAGCTAGTCAATACTTCTAAATATTAAATAAGGTGTTTTTGACACAACTGCACAAATCCATGCAAAGGCTAGGGCGTCAAGGAGAAATCTGCAACCATATCATGCTCATCTATTGAGCTCAAAAGAAAGTAATTCTTATTTTTAATTTTATTTTTGTTTGTTTGCCTTTATTCTCATCTTATGTTTCTTCAAGCAAAAACACACTGCTGAGATAAATGATTAGGTGTGTAAGACCTTTGCCCAGTACTGTGTGTAGCATGTTTATAGCATGTTTTACACTGCCGTAACAATCACACTCTGTGGTAAACAAATTAAGAAAGGAGTGCAAACCGACAAAATTACAACTCATGTCTGAAACTGGGATTCAGTGAAATTCATGCGTTTCATGGATGGGGGCTCGATTTGGAGAACTCTGATCTGTTCACAGCTTGACTGACTTCTGTTTTCTAGATTTACAGGTAAAGCGCTGAGCACAAAATTAAAGGATCTAAAACAACTGGTTCAGTTATTAAATATTGAAAGTACAATATAGCCACTCACAGACAGTAAACAGTTGATAATCTATTCCGTCTAATTGGCTTAACGTGAACTTTTCTGGTACCAGACATTCCGCTTAAACGGCTAAGCGCTAAAAGGCTTGTAAACTAGCAGTCCTTATCAGCGGTCAGAAGTTAAGATGACAGGGTGGAACTCCACGCCTCACTGTTCTGGCTCCAGCCGCTCGGTGGATTTCGTCGCGAGTCTTCTGCTCTAAGTGAATTAGTCTGGAACTTAGCGACACATCCAGCGGAGCACATGAACAAGGACGATCTAATGACACTCTACTGCTGCGGGTCTGTACAGTAGCTCCCAGGACTCGGACTAACCTACATGCACACTTAAAAAAAAAAAAAATTCTTTACAGAGGATAGAAGAACTATGGAGATTAACCAACTATTTTCTTTACATTGTGAGTGGCGTCATATGACCGCTACTAAAAGATCCTCTAGAGAAGGAGCTACTGATCTGTAAGAAAACAGGCAGTTATCTGTACAGCAAAATGAGAACCGTTAAGAGATGCAGGGCAGCTTAATTAAAGAGAAGCAAGGAAGGGATTCGTAGAAGAGCTGGAGGCCTTCATGAGAGCAGTGCTGTTCTGAAGAATGGCGGTCTTGCGCTGGTGAGGGTCCACCTAAGTCTCCTGCTATCCTGGGTCTATAACAGCTCAACTGACCTACATCACATCTACTGCAATACTGGCCTCACTGGTCCAAAGCACACAGAGAGAAACTGAGCTACACGTACCTTAACTCACCACTGAATGCGGTCACAACCAGTAGGGCTCACATGCCTTGTTAATTACTCATAAATGATTGGTTAATCCTCATTTATTCATTCAACATACTGTCACACACTTACAAATTTCTTTGACTTTCCTCATTCTGGCACTTCTATTACACCGATCCGTCACCAACACAAGACTGCCACGTTCTGCTGCTGGATGCGTGACTTCTCAGGGAGTACAAAAAAAAAAAAAAAAAGCACTGTGATTTGTCAAAATCAACAAATCCTCCATGCAAAAGTGGGGGAGCCTCAGTGATGGGCACACTTACACTCACCTGCATACTGAACAAGTCTGAATGCAGTATCTGCAAACACAACCCTCACACAATCAACCATGCACACACTTTACAAGCGAGTAAACTGTTCTTAAGCCAGGACACCATGTCATTATCAGCATGACTTACTGTTTGGGACAGTCACGGTCTAACTGCGTCTACTGTGTTGCAATGTAATCGCGCAGCAGCCTCGCTGTTTGGATTAGCGAGCGATAAGCTGAACAAATCGCAATCCAAGAAGATCTAAGGAGGTTTGTTCACACGCTGTACCTTTACAGAGTGAAGCCAGACTGAGAAAACTGGCAAACTCAGGGTGGTACTGCAGAGGTTGTAAACTAAACAAGCAGTTCGGTGCTCGAGCTATTCACTGGTAGCTGTGCACTCTGGAACCTGACCATTACGTTTGCTCTCCTCAAGTCTTGAGTGCTCACCTTCCTACTCACGGTTTAATGATACCACTACATCTTACGATCATCTCAGCACCGGAACCAGAATCTCTTCTCTGTAATAAACTGTATCATGTTCAGTACACATGCAACCAATCCAACCAGGCACTGAGAACCTCCGCTGCCTCAAAACATCCAATAACAAAGCCAAAAAAGTAAAAAATAAATAAAAAAAAAACCAAAAGAATGAATGCAAGGCACTAGAAACTCCAGCACGCGTTCTGGGCACTGGGGGAGGGGAGGGAAAAATGGACCGGTTATTCAAGTATGTTAATTGAAAACATTTTACATTCACATTTATCTAATACAAAGAAAGTACAAAGGGAAAAAAAGGTTAAAGTGTCTCCAATAAGTTCGGTATAAGGTAATAGCTAGCCTTTCTTCACCTTTACGCTAATAGCAATAATCCTCCAAATTTCCACCCTTTTTCTACCTTTTAAACTAATGTTGTCCAACAACATTTATAATAATCACAGTGTTTCAACATCAAAAACTGATGGGTAAATACAGGTCCATACAGAACACGACTTTTCTCATTCAAACATACAACTCTAATCAACCTGTCCTAAGAGGCCCCTAACGTGGTCATGATCATAAAAGCCGTTACTTTAGTAATAGATAGTAGATTTAAAGCTTTGTCGGCCTCCAAGGCGGTCTGCTTTGAAGAGCCAGACTGGCACCCCCTTTAAGTCAAAGCTCCACGTTACTGCCACCTTCTCCAGTCCCACATCAATACCGATTTGAGAATACTAGATAGAGCCGGTAACAGGTAAACACATAAGAGATGAATGGAACACCGCTTCTTTTAGCTTTTGAATAAGGGACTAATTCATCTTGCCCTGTAAGGGGAGGCACATGTCTCGGCAGCAAAATAAGGTGTTTTATTCATGCTTAAACCTATTCCTCTGTACAGCCCTGATACAAATATGTACTCTGGGATAAATGGCAAATTTCAGGGCCCAGACAACACAACTACAAAGCAAGGCTGGATCTAAAAGTAGCTCCGTAGTCCCAAACCTTGGGGGTGTGGGTGAATGACCTCTCTGCACATGGAAATCCTTACTAAAATGTAACCAAATTTTTAAATCATAACCTTACGAATAAAAAGAGAGAAGCTGTACATGGATTGTTAAATGTTCTCTATTGAAGGCCACTTCCTGCATTTTAAAATGGGCTTTGTCTTTTGATAACTATAGTTATTGCATTGCTACATGGCGTTAGAGCAGATACCGGGGCAGCAGGGTTGTAAGGGAGAGATGGGGTATGCCCTGCCCACTCCCTTCGCCAGTAGTAACCTCGAGTGTCCAGAGACCTCAGCTGATGGAACGGAGGGAAAGAAAGCAGAGCCTGGAGGCTCGGAAAGGACAGGTTGGTTTGCATTTCCTCAAAGGTTAGTAAGCTACAACCTAACACAGACCTAACACCTGGTCCGCCATCCCCCCGGTCTTCTCTGGAGCAAACACTTGGGCCAGTCAGCAAAAGAAGCCATCACTACACACGTTAAAGAGATTTTGGGGAAAAAAAAAAAAAAAGGTCATAACCTTCTTTGGCCACTTAACATTGCACTCATGGTTTTTTCTCTCTCTCTCTCTCTCCTCGTGCTGTTGTGCGTCTGCCCCATTGTATGACCATGCGAGTGCAGGAATGATGAGAAGTCCCCAAGAGGTACAGGAGAGGTGTGTGATTCTATGTGTATGTATGCACAAACCCTGGTTTCTCCTCACACAGTACTCTCTTGCTGGCTCTTCTCTCTCTCCATGCTCTCTCAATATTTTCCCCAATTTGAACAATACTTTGCGGGGCAAACAGGCCAGACGTCTCTCTTGACAGCCCCTTTTGACGAGTCAGAGTCCGCAAAGCTGCAACGCAGCCCAACCCAACTCATGTACCCAATTCCACGTCAAAATCACCACCGGTCCATCAGTCTCTGCTCCGAGCTCTTTCACCCTCCCTCAGTCAGGATTTGTCGTGGCCTAGCAGTGGCTAGGCCCAGCCCTACGTGGTCCTCAGGTTGGGGCCTCCTGGATTGCTGACCGACTTTTGCAAAGTGCTAATGTGGAAGGCCTGCAGGGCAGCCGGGGTAGAGGGGAACTGGCCCAGGGGCTGCGAGCTGGCCAGCAGGCCCGTTGCCTGGGTGTGTGCGGTAGAGCCACCGGCCCATGGGCCGCTGTAAGGTGCAGGAGGGTAGCCATACTGCGGTGTAGGGCACAGGGAGCCCTTACGGGACCCCATAGAGGTAGCAGGGGGGTTGGGCATCTGTGTGTGGCCACTCAGAGATGAAGCGATGTTGGGGCACAGCTGACCCGGGGCCGAGTACTTGCGCCCCATGTTGGCAGGAGGGATCATCTGAGGAGACACAGGACAATTAAAAACTGTAGTGTCACTCCACTTAAAGAGTTTTCTGACTTTAGCAGCACCGCTCCTAATTTAGAGGCAAGAACAAATGTGCTTTTGAGAGCAGTTAACTCTGTTCACTGAAGCAGATATTATGTTTTCTCCCACTGACACAGAAACAACTGACATTTAATGTGCTGCTAGGACATACTGGCCCCAAATACTGAAAAAAGATGTTTAACATGCTGGGGCAGATGCTGGTCCCAAGTGCTGTGGGTTGTAATGAGACCCGATTCTGGATTTGGAGAAAATCTCGCCTGAATAATATGAACCCAAAAACATCTTTGACATCTAAAGTGCTGCTGAACAGATGACGATCTGATCAGATATTGAACAGATACATACAGGCATGGAAGTAAAATAAGAGATCTTTTTTTTCTGGTTATTGCTTTTGTAATGTGTGGGAGCGTGTCTGTGTAAAATGTGCATGTCACTATTGTTTTAAACACTATTGAACACACTTGGTTCAATATTCCAAGCAAAAAAATGGTTGGAGAAAATCCAAAAATAATACATATAAATAATTAATTGTACCTTGGAAATGTTAAACTACACAACAGTCTTACATTATTTTACAACTGCAACAATTAAAACAGTGATGTTCAGAGCAGTGTGTGCGCATGTGTGACTCTGTTTCATCCATCAGAAACCGAATTAGGAGTGAAGCTGCTGGAACACAGAACATAGAACAAACATTACTGCATGCACGCACACGCGCGCGCACACACTACTGCACTCACAACACATATGGAGGCGTTTCTTAATTTTTACACAGCTCACACTGCAATAGTTCAGAAAACATAGCAACCTGTGTATTTTACACACACACACACACACACACACACACACACAGCTGCAAATTGTACAAACAGTGAACAGAAAAAAAGGAAAAAGTGGTCTCTTATTTTTTCCATGGCTGTATATATATAAAATTATGATTTTGTAAATGTAATATGGTGCTGAGTATTTAGATATCACCCTGGTTTAGTACTGAAACAGTGACTGACTTCCAGTTCTAGTCCTATGGACCCCATTCAGGGTATATTTGCTTCCCTTTAGTTTAACACTTATCAGGCCCTTCGTCAGCTCAATCAGGCACTGTACAACACTGGTTCCCAGTCCTGGTCTTTAAGTACCCGTGCCCTGCATATTCTGCTATTTTCTCTGCTGTAACACTCCTCATCCAGCTCAGCTAATTAAGCCCATCCTGAGTGGACAGGGTTGTTTAGAGTAGGGAAAATTAAAATGCTCGTGAAGGGTTTGTGTACTCTGAGTGGTAAATGAAGGGGTAGTATTCCAGCACAGCTTGCTGATCTCCCGACTGGTCTGCTATAACACCTGGTAATTAACTGCTAAGCTCAGTCAGGTGTGTTTGAGAGAGAGGGGGGGGGGGGGGGTAAGGAAAGTACTCCAGGACCAGGCTTGAGAACCACTGCATTAAAAAATAAGAAAATAAAATGATAAGTGGTGAATGATAAGTGGTTTTGAAGTTGAGAACCAGTTTCATACAGAACCAGAAGGCAATGTCTTACATCAAAGCTATGGCCCTGAGAGGGGGCCTGCTGTTGATGTTTGGAGCCCCTCTTGCCCTGGGACAGATTCATGGCATCCCTGGCCCAGTTGTCCACCAGTTTGTGCAGGTCGTCGGTGAACGTGCCCTTGCGGCTCTGGGGTGCAGTGGCGGGCGGCTGGGTTTGGTTCTGCCCCGGTCCTGGTCCACCCACCGTATTGGTGCTGCTCGTCCCTGTAAGAGGAGAGACAAAGAAAGGAAAGACGGAAAGAAAGAAAAAGGGGAAGTCATTTATGAGTGTTTCATTGTAAATAAACTAAAGTGACATAGTCAAACCACAAAGACCACGTCAATGTATTCATGTATATTTTCATATACATATCAGTTCACATGTGTGTGGTATTGTCATGGCAGTAAGAGGCCCTATGGAGCACCTGAGAGTCCGCTCTGAGGCTAAAGGGGCATTTTTATCTGTCTGACTCCAGCCTGAAAAACAGGGCATGGTGAAAGAGTTAAGACACCACTGTCTGGATTTACAGTTAATCTCTGTTAGGTTTCCAACTCGCACTTTCCATGGCAGGGGTGCTGTGAGCTACAGCAGTCTTCTTATGACATTAGGGGGAGCCAAAGAGCAACAAATGGTGATGGAATTCTATGTTAAGCTTCACTGCATTAACCTTAAATGAACTGTGATGACTTAAATTCAGAATGGATTGCTGCCATTAATATGGACTTTGATTCTTTTTTTGCAAACAAGGTT
The DNA here is from genome assembly GCA_037577275.1 of Bryconaethiops microstoma. Lineage (NCBI taxonomy): Eukaryota > Metazoa > Chordata > Actinopteri > Characiformes > Alestidae > Bryconaethiops > Bryconaethiops microstoma. The sequence goes on along the minus strand of JBBJLS010000128.1, from coordinate 31,342,854 downwards.
CTCCTCTGACAAGTCTGGTTATTTGCAGTAAGGCACTGTAACTTACTGCAAACTATTTCTCAATTAACAGTTGTATGAATTGCAAGATTTGATTTTTGTTGTCAGCAAATAGGGGCATGTACTATTTATCTGTTGTAAAAACAGCCAATGTTTCCTCTCATACTATCAAACACAAAGCTCTGTACAGAGAAAACTGTATTCAGTGCATCATCAGGAGTACCTTCAGACATGTCTGAGGATAACTACCAAACATGCAAGTCATCTGCCTTGTTTAACTGTCCATGTTTTGTGTGTGAGGAGCTGATGCATTTGAGGAAAAATAATATGCAAAATATGAAACCAAAATAATGAACGCCACTGGTATTTCGGAATGAAAACCTGGTGCACGGTTTGGTTGCTGAGAAAGAAAACAGAAGAAACCACAATTTCAGTCGATATTAAACGAGAATCTGTTTCTAGGGCAGAGAAAAGGCCTCCAATGAAGCAGCAGTAGAAATGCAGAGACAGAGAGGCGCATTCAGTGCACCAAGCCTGAAGCACCAGTGGAATTCTGGGGGATGGAGTCCAGAGCAAAGCCATGCTTACAGGGAGTGCGGGAGGAAAGCTGCACGCAGAGCTTGACTTCAGCATTTTACTGGATGACTTCCATTCATTTTGTGTTCAGCTGACGTTCAGAGGTCTGGCCTTTATTCAGCAACGACTGTCTTACACTGAGCACAGCGCTTTAATTCAGACTGGGGTTTTAATAAAAGAGTAGTGCTGGGTCTTGAAGCTTAATACCTTTATGGTGCTGACTGAACTATTTATCTGAAAAACACTAACTGTTACTGAAAAATTAAAACAGCATTTCAACCCCTAAGTAGCCTGTCTAACCTCTATAAGCCTCTAAGTGTGCTTGTTACAAAATCTAGACCACTGACTGGCTGTCTAATTGCACGCTGTATGCATATTTTTAACACCAGCACTGCTTGATTGGTCCGTCACCCTGTCAGTAGTAATTTCTGCTTTAATAGTTTGTAATTAAAAAAGTGTCACTTAGGAATCTGTTATCAATATGATGGCATCATACTGGCATTAATATCTTAAATATTTCAGCAATACCCAGCCCTGATGAGGAGAAATGTTAGGTAGATGTTAGTAGCGCGATTCGTGTTTAATAATTAAGTAAATAAATGGCAAGAGCTGAGGCAGAATCAGCCAGGGTTCATTATACCTGTAATGGGTGAGGATTTCCATCCTAATAGGATAAAGTGCATGTGTCTTAAGGTAATAAGGGTTAGTGCAGGGAGTCAGGGGCTTTAAATTGGCTTGGGTGTAATAGGATGAGGGTTCAGCCTGGTCCATTTAGAATGCATTAGCCGCGCCGCAGTGATGAACAGCACTAGGAAAGAAGCTGTCTTGCGGTGACGCGTGTGCTGAGAGTGGCCTCGAGTCTCTTCAAGTGTTTTGCTGAGGAAAGTGCTCACATGCTCACATACACACTTGCGCAAAAAACACACGCTGCAAACACTGACCTGAATTCCTGCCTGGAAACTGTTAGCAACTCACCCAAACAAAACGCAGACTCACTGCCTAGTCCACAGGCGAGGGGCGTCGGCTCACAGGCCGCTAGGTTTTAACATTTAGAAGATAAATGATTGGTGCTTATGAGGAAAGACCGGTTCAGCTAGATACCCAACACATTTACAGCACATGAATGGGTCATCAGAACAGAGAAATGCTCAAGTCAGCCTGAGAGCTTAGCAGTGCCCAGCGGCTCAAGCGTCAACAGGCCACAATGTGTGTACGTACGCACGCGCACACACGCACGCACACACGCGCACACACACACACACACACATACATACACACACACACACACACACACACACACACACACACACACACACACACAAACACAAACAGAAAAAAAAAAGGAGAGAA
>JBBJLS010000128.1:31312935-31333314 GCA_037577275.1 Bryconaethiops microstoma | reverse complement strand
GAGAGAGAGAGAGCGAGAGAGCGAGAGAGCGAGAGAGAGAGAGCGAGAGAGAGAGAGAGAGAGCGAGAGAGAGCGAGAGAGAGAGAGAGAGAGAGAGAGAGAGAGAGAGAGAGTGTGGGTGTGTGTGTGCACTACAACATCCAATTAGATTAAGTGTGCAGCCCAGATCTCATCTTAATTGACTTTCATGTGACAATGCTCCATCTCTCTCTGGTGCAGAAATGTTCTTGATATTTATACTAACTGGGCTTTACCCGGTGTGGCTCAGAGGAAGCAACATCTTTCAGATTAAGCTCAGACTAACACTGCAGTATCTATCTCACAGTACTACACTAAACAAACACCTTAAACTAAAATAATAAATCATACCCAGGACCAATACAGAAACATATCAATACAAACATACCATTTTTATAGAGTTTTCAGAGCAACAGTATCTCAGAAAATGGATTTTCTCACAATGTTTTCCTCATAAAATTCATCCTTAAAACACTGAAAGCAAAAACAGGCAAACAATTAAATTAACCAACACAAAATAATTAGTTCATTAGAGAACTGCAAGACATTATTAGTTAAAAAAAATCCCTCACAGATTTTCTATACTTTAATTGCTAAATAAATAAATGACAGCAAGAATATAATTTTATTACTATTTGAAATTGTTTGTGCATGTGTGTGATGACTGGTGTGTTTAATCTCAGAGGACACAGGCACACATGAAGCACCCCTCTCAGAGCAATATACAGAATCCTAAAAGATTACTTCTTTAAACTTCAAAAGCTCTCAGACACTGCCATTAAAAAGTGATGCCAAATCCAGGCATGTGCACTCACAAAAAATAACTAATATTTAACATGAAATTGAATTCACATTGGTATCTGAGGGCAAATGTACACACAGACCTAATATATGATTGCAGCTGCATCCAAATAAAATTTAGAGGCAAAAAAATAACTGTGTGTATGTGTGTGTGCACGCATGTGTTTGTCTGTTTAGAAGAGAATATGAGGTATGAGGATTACTTCAGAAGGAGAAAGACACTTTTTCTCTTTATTCTCTCCAACAGACATTTTTGGTATTTTCTTTCTCCCAACAAACATGTGATTTAAAAATAGATATTTAAAAATACCTGTCATGAGAATTTATTAACATCAAACCAGAGGAAAACATTTTTCTGAGTGTTTTTCTTATGCACTGTTTATTAAATTCAAATAAATACTGTGAAGACACAAGGTAAAAGAATACTTCAGACGAAAGTAACTTTAAACCTCAAAAGCACAAAAATCAGCTTCTGTGTTGCTTTACTTTTTACACTGTATCCAGTTAATATTTCAGCTCAGTTCAGTTATGTTTATACAAAACTTCACAAAAACTTTTTTATATTTTATTCATTTTGTTTATTTAGACACATTTCTGGATTTATTTTATGACTGTTGATACTTAATAATAGTAACACCCAAAGACAAATTTCAGCACTTCAGCACTTCAGCAGTGCTTTCAGACATGGAATGGATTTAAAACAGCTCCCGGCAGGAATAGATGATGATTTGATCTCACAGATAACTGGAACATGCCTTTTTTTTTTTTAACCATAATTACATCTTAAGTTTCAATGGTCATACAATTTCAGTGTTCTCTCTTCAGTACACACAAGTAACTCAACCTTAAATATGGCAACAACTGTCTATGCTTTGGTCCTACATTAAGGACACTGCAAGTTCAATCGGCGGAGAGTGAGGGCTCTCCTCAAAGCACAGCAGTTCAAAAAGGGCCTTCATCCTCCCGGCTTGGTAGTGTTTCAGATGGGAATGACGTAGATAGCAGCTGAAGCAAAGCCCTAATTGAGGTTAAGTCTGTAGAACTCTAAAAATGGCAATCAGTTACAGGCTTTAGTTATAGCCTGCTTGCCTGTATTGCTGTACTGGCTATTTCATATTCCATACATAAATCAAATGTGTATATTAAACAAGTAATCAAGGTCAATCAGCTCCAAGTTACTCTATGCCTTAATGGGGAAGTGCCAAGAAAAAAGTGGGTGGAATTTTATCATATAAATATATCAAATGTCTTGTTGAAATGCTGATTCACTTACAATATACAGCTTGTTAAAATAGAAATCGTTCCTACACTATTATGTTTAGCTTTGTACACAAAGATACACGGTTTACCTGATTACGACATGAAAACCACCTGCCTAATACTGTGCAGGCCTGTCGTGCCCTTGAAACGGCTCTGACCTGTTGAGTCAAGGACTCCACAAAGACCTCTGAAGGGGTGCTTTGGTATCTGGCACCAAAATGTCAGATCCTTCCTATAAGTTGCGAAGTGGAGTATTCATGGTTTGGACTTTGTCCAGCACATTCCACAGATGCTTCATTGGACTGAGATCTGGGGAATTTGGAGGTCAACACCTTGAACTCTATGTCATGTTCTTCAAACCTTGAAACAAACTGCAGTGTGGTAGGGTGTATTGTCTTGCTGAAAGTGGTCACTGTCATTAGGTACATTCAGACTCACTCTGATCACATGAGAAACACATCTAATTACTATCTGATGGCAATAGTGTTGTTAATCAAACAGTCTTATGCTTTGTGACACTAACCAACTGGCCCAAGTTTAAAACACTTTATCCACCCATGTTCAGCATACTCAGACCTTCTCACATGCTACTCATGCAAGCAACTGATGGCGAATGGCAGCCATACTTTTCAGAACATAAATAAAATCCAACAGTTTGATAATCACATAAAATTTGCTTTGGTTTTTAACGTTATCTGAAGCCAAAAGTAAATCTGAGTTCACGCAAATAGGACTTACTGGTACTTGTTATTCAGCAGTTGCACAGTTCTAAAAACAACTCACTTAATCATTACTTAATCAAGGACCAAAAGGTGCGAAATTCTCAAGACAATCAGAGAATGATTAAAACAATAAATTAAACACAACGTTTTGGATTGCTGCTGACTCAGATGGCCACCTAACTCTTATTCCTAATTTTAATAATTCACAAATGAGCAAATTCTCAATTACCACATAACCACTGAAACACACTGTTTCTAGTCACAGCACACTAATGTAAAAAATCACTGCAGCTCCACTACTCTCTATAATAGTTCCAAATTATACCTGCTATGAGGACTTAAAAGTTTGTAATCTACTGTTAGGCTAATGTTCAGCAAATAGCCGTTTTTTTTATATACACTAGTCTTGGCACTATACGCATTGAGTTCTGCAAGGACATCTAGCAAATATGACAACTCACAGAGAGCCTCACCAACAAAACCCCATCTTAGTTTTGGAAAATAAGCTTTGCTAAATTCATTTGACTAAAAAGAAATAGATTTAACACACTTGCTTATGGTAACTTACTTGCAAAGAGAACATATTTTAATGCTCACTTTTGAATTTCCTCATTTTTTTAAACACAAGTTATAGAGACAGTGGTTATACGTATATGAAATTTTCCTGTTATTGAGACACAGACAAACACAAACACAAACACACACACACACACACAAACACACACACAAACACCACATTTACATTACTATCTTTACTCACTGTCCACTTACCATATAGGTTACAATTACAGACAGTAGTCCATCATTTGTTAACCTTTACTCTGTTCATCAGTGATGAGAACGATCAGTGAAGAGGTATTGGTTAGGTGTTGAATGATTCTCAGGACAGCAGAGACAGTGACATGGTAGTGGCACATTAGTGTGTGTGTGCTACACAGAGTACATCACACACAGCAGTGCTGCGTAGGTTTTTAATTCTACTATACACATCTAACCACATTTAACCTGTTGGCTGATATAAAGTCACACACACACACACACACACACACACACACACACCTAATGAATGCAGGAAATACAGAAGACATCAGGCAGCTTGTTACCACCATCCAGCTACAGGCTCTGAAAACATGACTTCTCATAGCAAGCAGCAGACACAAATAGTGAAACTGTTGCTGGAAATTGCTTTGCACACTTTGTGAGTTTCTAAGTCTTGCTCACACTCAAAACGACTTATTTCTGCTGACATATCCTTAATAGATATCTTACCCTAAACTGAGGATGCGGAAAACAAAGCCACGAGGACTGAAATACTGTGAAAATGGATGGTTCAGAAACATGACCATTATGCTCAGAATTTGTGGTTTATGGGCTGTTAAACCTCTAGCGGTTGTAGCAAAAAAAGAAGTATATGTAGACGTGTGTGTGTGTGTGTGAGTACAAAATTGGAATGTCTGAACAAACTGGCCCTGCAAGTCTTATCACTGTCCTGTTCATGTGCCAGTGTGCGTGCATTTCTGCGTGAGAAAGCAAGCCAGTTGGCATTCATTAGAAGCTGGCTTTACTTTCCAAAACAGTGGAACTGCTTTAATGAGCACTTGATGAATGCAGCATCTCCTCTTTCAGCTGTGCTCAGAGGCTGTGAAGCTTACAACTGGCAGAGAAAATGCACACTCGCAATGTGCAACGGTGAACAGACTTGCATTACAATAAAATGCATAAAGGGGCAGAACTTAGTACAGTGAAGTGAAACAGAGGAGATGGAGAGAGGAGGAAAATGGAACAAGAGAAGTCAAGTGTCAGCAATAATGACCCATACCCTTATTTAAGATTATTTGGATAGCTGCAGAAACATGCTGACCTTTTTAAGTCAAGTCAAGTTTATTTATATAGCCTATTATCACACAAAGGTCATTCAATGTGCTTTACAGGAACAGAATAAATTTTTTTTTTAAAAAGAATCAGGAAGCATAAAGCATAAAAGCAGAAAAACATTTTTGATAAAGTACAGACTATCAAATTGATGACCAGTTGTCATTTGGGTCCACTGGAGGGCAGAAACACACAAGCAGAGCCACAAAAACCAAGCTAGCAAGGCTTCTAATTAGAGGTCTCATAAAGACAGCATAAAAAGCAGACTAAGATATCAGTGCTAAGGTTAGTCTTAATCAGTGCTCATCCATGTCCTGTCACAAGGACGCGCTCCTTAGTAAAAACAGCTCCATGAATCAGAGCTGTCTGCTGTCTCAGCACTTTCTATACAGATCTTGCTCTACTAAAGGCATTTGCTTTTGTGGGCCATGCACGTTTTAACAACTCTGCATTCAGGGATTGGCTTCTTGGTAGCTAACTGAGAAAGAGAAAAATGAAGAAGGGATTTAAAGCTTTACATCATCGTCATGTTTAACTTTCAGGGGTTTCACCTCAACTGGTACAGAAACAGAAAAATGAAAAGATAGCTGACAATCATCAAAAGAAACTGAAGTTAAGAGACGTGCATTTGTAATAACTATGATGAATATGATTTACACATTTCTGGGATTAGATTAGATGAAACATAACTAACCAACACACTCTTTGTATTTGTTTCTCTATTCCATTTCCCTTTATTGTTTCTCATTCTTTCATTCATATATTATTTATACATCATCACCGGCATAAAACATTTTCATCATTGAAAAAGTATCTTTCTTCTAAGCAATTTTTTTTTAGAGTTAATTTGGTATGAAACAACATAGAGAGCAACTGCCATCCCTATCAAATGGCATAGAAAAAAAAGTAATGAGGTTTAAATATGACAGTGACGATATACATTTTAAACCTATCTTTCATCTCTTATTACTTTTTCTTGATTTGCTCTCCCAACTATGCATTTCATTAAATGTAAAAGCTTGTGCTCTCCCTCTCTACGGCCACAGCTGTGCAGGCACATAATCCTGAATCTGGTCAGTGCTGATGAGGAGTTCAGGCTGCGGAAATGAGAACCTGCTGAAGGGTAGAAGCAAATTAACACGGCGAATTGCAAAGTCTCTGACTCTCATCCCTCCCTTCCCTGAACAAACACACAGAAAATCGATCCACACAGGCCTCAGTAAACCATACACAACATGTCCTGAACAGACTAGATACTGACATATTTAAATTAACAGCAGACTGGTTACGTTTGTTTGTATGTGCTTATGCAGTATTCCCCATGGAAGTGGAGATGAGTTTGCATCTGGAACTGAGCCCTCAACTGACAGACCACAGGACATCTGTAAAGCTTGAGAGCTTGAGACAGCAGGGTGGACAGAAATGAAAAATGAGGAATTGCAGCAAACTGGGAATAGATATAGAGAGCAACAATGAGAACGAGACATAAAGAGATAAACAGAAAAAGAGAGATAGAGAGAAACACATATAATGAGAGAAAGAGAGAGGGAAATAAAGTGAGAGACACAGAAAGAGAAGAGAAAAAAAACGTGGAAATAAGTGAAGCATGTGAGTTTGTGTGTGTATAGCCCTCGGAGCAAAGCTGATGCATATCACCCAACTGTTGCCTGTCTGTCATTCTCATGTGCACATGCATGCACGCGCACGCACACACACACACACACACACACACTGTAAGTCTCAAAACATGATGACCACATTTAGGAAACCATATCTCTCTTCAAAGCCAAATAAAAAAATACATTTTTTAGTTGCTACTTTCCTTGTATCACACTCTCTCACTCTCTCTCTCTCTCTCTCTTACTCTCTTACACACACATACAGAAAATCAGCCACTGCAAGTAGCATGAATCTCATCAACATTACATATCGTTACCACAAATTAATAAATCCTATAAAACTAAACTCTTTAGCAAATTATTAACACAATGCATACTACCTATAGATATGCCTCAAATATACCATATGCCATGCAGTTCCCAAGTCCCAAACGGAATTCTATGTTGCCATCTTGCATTCCATGTGTCTCCGTTAGCATTCCAACGGGTCAGTGCCCTGTTAGTGTTCCTCCTCCAGCTCCAGCCTACTGTTTTTCTTTGTACAGGTCATTACACAGCTGGTGTACAATGGGTAACATTCGTTTTCTATAAACTGGCATGTATAACATCCAATTAGTGTGTCTCTTTGAATACTACTATCTCCAAATCAAACTTAGACTTAGTCTTTTTCTAGATCTAAAATTAAGTCTCAAATATAGCCTAACAAAACACTGTACATATCTGACTCAATATGACCCAAAAGAATCACATTTTGAACCTAAACCTGGCCCAAGCTCCATGCACCTTTTTAGCACAGCCTAGTGGGACATCCACCAGATCATTGATAAACAAAATAAAAATAAATTAAAAGCCTATTTCACAGATATCAAAAAACAAACTTGTTTGTTTTTATGCTGGTCTGGTTGTCACTTCAACAACAAGAGTGACTTCATTTAGCAAAAATTTAAACCAGATGGCAAAAATAATACAGTAGGGAGAAGAACTAAGCTTCATCCAGTGAAATGGGTTACAAGAGTCCCACAAAAGAAATCTGAACACAACTTGATTGTTAATGTTTGAGAAATAATGTCCAAACTCAGATGAATATGGAGTGAATTTATGGTGATCAGATAAATATTTTAAGCTCAATATTGCTTCACTTCAATTTGTTATATCCAAATAAAGCTACAAAGACAACCCGTTTTGAATTGACTGTGTCTGTGATGTCAAGAAAACCAACGCATTTACATTACCTGTCTTTTCAGAATTTTTTTTTTTTAATCGGGCAGCCAATAAAAACAGACATCATTTACATATAGCCTTTAAGGTACAGTAATAAAAACAGCATATTAGACTTATAAAGAGAGGCTGGGGAAAATCATATTTATAAAAATACTGTTTACTCTTATTTGGTACATAAACATCTCAAGGACTTCAGGGTAAATGATACAATGCAAAAGTGTAGGATAGGAGCCCTGTAAAACTCATTATGGATATTCTGGATGCGCCCTTCTGTGAGCCTGTCTGGAAAGATGACATGAGTTTTCCTTACATATGTGACTATGAAGAAGAAAGATCATCAAACGTCAAAGGGCAATACTTGAAAGGTCCTAATCTCTCACATGAAATAATAATAGCATACTGATAAAGACGCTAGTAAATTTTAGTGATTAAGGTGTAAAAATACCATATACAAAATTAGGATAAATATCATCTGTTGATGATATCCTTTTATGTCTGCAGAAGATTATAATCATATGGTAGTCCTTCAGCTTTAAAATATGCATGGAACATAGTTTCACGAAATGGTTTGACTGATCAGACTTGACAGGAACCAGTAAACCTTAAATTAAGCTCTGTGTTGCGACAGAGTCAGAGCCACAGAATGACCTGCTGGGCTACGGATGGTTTAAAACAATGGAACGACAGAGCCTGGGTGCACAAGACTACATATGGTTATGATTAAGTAATTACTGTCAGTTTGCTACACTCACAGCACTGATATCCATGTGTGATGCTTGACTTTACTGTTACCAAACTTTCTGACCATAAACTCAAATTATTCTATAACCTAGTTCACACTTATTAATGAAGAGGATAAGCGCCTGTAGCATTTTCAGTAATTAAACTCTTTGGCAGCTGTTACACCTGGTTGAAACTTTCCATGCAGTTTGAGTAAATCATCCATCATTAATGCTTATTTATACTGAAGTTTACAGGGAAGGGCTTAATGCTATTACTGAACTATGCAAACTTATTCCATATGGTTAATTCTCCGCAGTAAGAATTCCTCCCGTAATAGCAGGAGCCGGAGATGAGGCGTGAGGCAAATGACCCGGTGATAAACTTCTGCAGGAAAAATTGTGGGCTGCTTTTCCCTGCTGCTCTCCAACACTTCCGGCTGGAATAAAGCAGCTAGATCCTCAGTAGGTCTCACTCACCTGAACATATATGCTGGCCAGAAATCTACCATACCACACTGAACTGCTTAATTCCACTAATAGTGCACTGAATTGCTTTGTGAATTGCTCTATAGCTAGAGGCTTTTGGAGATGCTATCTAAACCACACATACAGGATGAGAGACCTCCCAAGTAAACATGTTGCGTGTCTCTTTAGATGTTCAATGTGTGAAGGAAAACTGAGGATGAGAGGGGTGTGGTACTGGCGGATGAAAGATTACTGTGCAAATGCAGGGCATGTTACATCCAATACTGCTAAAAACACTAAGCAGTCCTGCAGGCAAGGTTATTGACAATAACGTCTTTTGTTGAAAGATGTAATCTATCGATGGCCATTAACCTGGACAATTTAAATGAATACATGCTAGAAACTGCAACGCTGTGGATTTAGGATGCTCAAAAGAAAGCATATGTCTCTCACAAACTGTTTAGTCCTTGTCTTAGTTTGACCTAATACCTTGTCTGGCTTTGATAAAAAGGTAAAGCCGTGCCTTCGCCAACCATGCACAGAACATCTTCCCTTGCAAAATTTGAACATGAGTTATCTGTTATTGTGTTACACTAAAATTTTTATAAACAGAAAGTGTTTAATATCTCCCAGCATAATAACATAGTGGGTTAGAGTAATAGTAGCCTGTAAGCTAACTTAGCAAAGCAAGCCTTAGTCATTTTATTATTATTACAAAAAGTAGTTTGTAGGCAATACAAGCAATACATTCAAGCTGTATTAAAGCTCCAATGAGAATGATCTATTGCAAAGACTGCCAAACCAGAACAAGAACAAAGTTAGCTAAAATGTTTTCTGCAAATACATGAATATCTATAGAGTTACCACGTTATCCTCCATGCTGAAATGGGTTCCCAGTGAAGAGAAAATATTGAGAACCCTTCTTGGTTAGAGTGAGAGCCCTTGTTGTTTAGAGCCTCTCATTGTGGGACCATCTTTTTATAAGGCCTCACACAACACTACACACAATACAGTTTCAAATGTCACACACTCTGCTGATGAGGCTTCTCACTGGCCCTGAGGCACGGACGCTTTCCAATGACATCATGCCTGAAGTATGGCAGTGTCATGCCAGTGAGTAGGCTGGTACTGGTTTGAACTTCACTGGCGCCTGAACTCCAAAAGCACTTCAGAAGAATCAGATATCAGCCTACATACACGTCATGACTGTCACACACACACACACACACACACACACACACACACACACACACACACACACACACACACACACACACACACACACACGAACACACGAACACACGAACACACGAACACACGAACACACACACGACTTATGGCAGTGCACACAAATTCAGTAGGAGGAAAAAGCTATCCAGTTAGAATCTGCACGTAAAAGGTTCGTTATTTTATTCATTTTTTCCACAAGTTTACCAGAAGAAATCTGCTGATCCCTGAACAGACACAAACAGCGCTCTAAATCAACAATGTACTTCTCTCATTTCCTACATCATATTTGAAAGATAGAAACTAAATGGTCTAATTGAGCACCATTGACTAGGGTTTGAAAAAACGTATTCTAGATTTTTTTAATCCAAGTCCCCTTATATATGGAGTCTCTGTATTCAGGAGCACTGGATCAAAAACATAACATTAAAGTCTAACAAATTAGGAGACGTCTGCGGGAAAGGGCAAACCTCCTTGGGCAGAGATAAAGGACTTCTTGAAAGTTTGATGATGTGTTTCAGAGTGTTACATAAGGTATGATAAGCATACCAAGCTGAAAAGCGAAGACCAAAACAAGAAAGATGTTGGTTCCAAATTTTAACCAACGTTTGCAAAGCAATGCAAACAAATATCCTGCATATTATTTCATAAAATAGTTTCCCCCATTTCCTTCACTCTATGGGGAAGGAGAGAGTTAAAGAGTGATAGAGAGAAGCCAGTCAGAGTTAATGAGAATCACAGGTCATGCGCCTAACGGTGTCCACAGAAATGTGATGTCATGCACTGATTTGATACTGATCCGATTAGAAATCTCTCCTCATGCTTCACTTGTAGTTCAGGAAGGCATTCAGGAAAGAGGGCCTGGAGAAAGGTAGAGAAGGGGCATACAGCGGGGGGCAAGGGGGATTTTGCCTAAGCGAGAGAGACATGGAAGGAGAAGCAGATGATGGACAGGAGCACTCTGATAGAAAAGGGAAGTAAAATGCACCTGAGTTAGACAAGGTCCTGGGAAGGGTGGTGGGTGATCTGTGGGTGGCGTGCCGGCTTGCTCGGAGCCGACAGGCAACACCTGATGAAACGAAGATGAAGATCAAACCAATAGCAGAGAGGCTACTGTGCCACCTACAGGTCGCATGCAGCTGCCTTTCAGCTACTCTGGCATTGCATTGCATTGCACTAAGGTTTTATATTATGTAAATTGTGTATTGAGCTTTATTGTGTATTTATGAACTTTCTCTGGAGATCTCTAGTATGTGATACCAGTTTTATTTTTTTATTTATTTATTTTTTTAAGAGAACCTAATCCTGGAGTATCGCTGTCCTGCACACCCACTCAACTCAGTCAATCAGTTGATTAGTTGGAGCGGGAAACAGGACAGGAGTACTCCAGGACCAGATTCTTGATCTTAGAGAAACCTTTTAACTAACATACTGATTCAGGTGATATGTGTAAGGACATATGTTTCTACAATAATAACAATCATCATCATCATCACATATATTGTGTACAAGCAAGTGCCAAGAGTTAAATGTGTTAAACAGCAGAATTATACTCATTCCATAGAAAGTTAGTGGTTCTAGTAAATGTTGTTATAAAGGCTTATAGAGAAAAGAAAAAAGTGAATATCAAATGTCAACACCAACACAAAACAATAACGACACCCTCATCCAGGCAATCATTTTCACTCACCGGCAGTCTTGACAACGGTGCTTTGGATGGTGTGCTCTGGCCATAGCTGGCAGGCGTGGCAGAAGCAACTGGGGTGGTCATAGGGGAGCCCGCCGGCTGACTAGAGAAACCCAGAGGCAGGCTAGAGGGAGGGAAAGGGGGGCCACCAGAAATGGTGGCGGAGCTGGTGGGGGAGGATGTGCCAGGTACACTGGGTTCAAGGGCTCCGGATTCAGCCTGTGCAGAGGAGGAGCCAGGACCCAAGTCCATGAAGAGAGAGCGCAGTTTCTTGTCCAGGGCATGAATGTCATCGATGCCAGGGGCCTTGCCCTGGGATTCTAGATCACAGTCAGCGCAGTGTGTGTGGCTCTGGTTGGTGAGTGTGGAAGGCTGGGGCTGACTGTGCACTGGGGTGGGCTGCACCACAGGGATGCTGGTGGTGACTGGCTGCAGGCTGGGCGCCTGGGTCAGACCAGCAGAGACGGGAGCAGGGACCAGGGGGACACTTGTGCAGGGGACATTTGAGGGGGCGAGCTGGGGTGATTGGATGGCTGTAGTTAGGACCACAGCTGGACTGAGCTGGGCTATGGTGGAAGGGAGAGGAGGCTGCTCGCCAGCTCCCCCAGAAAGACAGTTCACAGTGTTGATGATAGCAGCAGGGTGAGGGGGCGGGGCTGCAGTACTGGGCACTGATGTGTTTATGATGGCATGCAGGGGGACCGACGATGGAGGAAAAGAGGCTGAAGGAGCCATAGAAGCAGCACTCATGGCAACTGGAGGAGATCCCGAGCAGGGCGGAGTCATCATGCTGGGAACTGTGGAGATGGCAGGCTGGCTGACAGATGGGAGGGCCTGAGAGCTGGGTAGGGGCTGAGATGACAGGGAGGAAACCACAGGAGGGAGTGAGGACTGGGGAGGGAGGGGAGCTGGGGCAGCTGACTCACAGGGCTGAGGGGGAGGAGAGAGCACAGCAGCAGTGGAGGCAGGCAGGAGGTTGGCTGCAGGTAAGAGCGGCGGCATTGAGGTGTGCAGGGTAGGGGGAGCCGTGCTGGGTCCAGGGTCGAACTGGCCCTGGCGGAGTTCAGCAAAGGCTTGTTGCAGACTGACCGCAGAGGCAGACTGAGACAGACCCAGGACAGACTCTCCCACCGACGCTGCTGGGAAAACACACACACACACACACACACACACACACACACACACACACACACACACACACACACACTTGACCAACCTAACCCGGCATATAGTTACATACTCAGCCCACAAGATCAAAACAAATCACCTTATATCCCATTGTGACATGAAGTCATAGGATTAATGGACAGTGGATTACAGTGTGATGAGTTTTTATACTATTATCAGTACCAAGTCATACATCAGTCTGAGACCTTCCTTTCTGTGAGATTTCTTTTGTGCAAAGAACTACCCCCCTCCCAAGGCTTCCACAGGGCATAGAACAAGAAAAACAAGGACAAACTATACCACTAATGCAGTGATGCAGCTTTCAATAGTTTTGCAGGTGAGACCCGATAAAGAAGATAAAGAAGAAGAAACATAATCTTATAACTTTCATCGTTCTATAGTGGTTTAAATGTTGTAGACTGGGAAGTGTTTCCATCTTCCTTTTTTTAGGTGTAGGTAACTAACAGAAACTTAAATTTAAAAAAAAGGGTTTTGTGTCCTGGCCTAAACCCTTAAGAAGACGCTTTTACACCGTAACTTGTTTCAGAAGCACACATTTCACATAACAAGTAGGAAAACTATTCCTTTACTATCAAAAGCCTGTTGTTAAGCAACAGCAAAAAATCTCTAAATTTCCTTATTTCAGTTAGAACCTCATTGAGATTTCTACTTACATGGTGTAGATCGCTCGAGGAGGGGCACTGTGGGTTGGGCTGAGCTGAAGAACTGCTCTTTCAGTCTGGACTCAGGAACAGGACTAACGATGAACCTGCGGCCTGTTGAGTGCACCACTTGGGTAGTGGCACTAACAACGGCATCTGAGCAGAGAACGGAATAGTTAACTTTCAAAACCATCTCATTTGAGGGGAAAGAGAGAAAGCCATGAGGGATTCTGGAGGTCCAACCTGGTTGGAGAGGTGTGTGTGTAACAGGCATCTGGTGTGCAGGGTTGCTCATAGTCTGTGTGAGGAAAACATGAAGGACATGAGGCACTGGTTAAAGCAAAATTAACACTAAATTCAAAATTCTAAACATTTTCTGAACTGGGTCTTTAACCACCAAAGCCCTGAACTGAAGCCACAGCTTAAAGCAAGAAAAACATATGCAGTCTGCAATATTGACATACCTGGTTGCCCTCCCTCTCAAGACCTCTTTCATCTGCAGTTTCAATGACCTCTCGAACTTGCTCGATGAAGGACTCCCGCTCACTCTCGAGAATGAACTCACTTTCAACCTGGTGGGTTTACAGAATACAGACAATTCAAACAAAAATCTTTAATTAACAGACATATAGATACTATACAAACAAAATCTCTCACTACTTCAGGCATGATAGCCTCATGTGTCACACACACTTAGAATTCGAATCAAAAAGCATCCTAAAATGAACCAAACTCCAAGTGCCAGTATTGCATAAACAAAATATTTAGATTAGAAGTTTAATTATAAAACCAAAATCTACCCCGCAAAATTAGGCCAAGATTTCTACTGTTCTCAGGATTTAATTCCATATTGATCAATCATGGGAATTCATTTATGATGGTACTTTATGAAGGGATCATAATGAATAATATCTGCACACACCATGATTTGAGCAATTTCCTCAGGATTATCTCCATCCAGATCAAACTTGAAAGTCACCATTTTCCTGTTGTGTGTTTCTAGTTGGCACTCAGCAACCCTGTCACCCATGTTGGAGATCTAAAAAGCAAACATCAGTAAATTAAAGTTGAAAGTTGGTACCCTGCACTTGTTTACCCAGTCATTTCTAAAGGTGCAGTCAACCTACATTGAGCACATTCAGTTTGGCTTTGGTGATCTTGTCATGGCGGGAGCGGCTGCGCACTGATCTGCGCTGGTGTCGTTTGGCCGGGCGGCCCTCGTGCCTGCCACCCGTCACACCTTCATTCCCATCACTCAGGCCAGATGCCACATCAGAATGACTGCTGAGGACAAGACAAAAATGAGTTAGCAGAGCTAATGCTGAGTTAAATTTACTAAATTTATTATCACTTTTTAAGTGGTATGGAAATGAGGCAGGAATCTCACCTTTCGATGGCACACAGTCCAGTTGGAGGTTGGAGTTGTGACATTTCCACCGTCTGGGATCCAGTCAGTGATGTCTGAAAGGGCAAATGGCAAAACTCAACAACAGCACAGGGTTGAAGACCAAGACACAACCAATTAGACAGACTATAAGTGTGGCACAACATCAGAACACAGAACAGGCGTACAACAAAGCCCCAAATAATGAGGTGAAAAAAAGTGTGAAACTGACACAGAAAGAGAGTGAATCAACACTTCTAATGTGTTCCATCTACTGATTAAGTCTCACCACAAAGCCAAAATACTTCTGATTTGTTTAATTCATAGAAAAAGTCCCTTCAGCTCACTACAATGTCAAATGTCTAAGCAGACAACCAAGATAAAATACACTATTTTGCAAGCAAAATACAAGAAAATACAAACAAAAAACGTTCAGCATGGTTTGCAGTTGTTTTGGGGGATTCCGTTCCAGAAAGTACCTGGGATGGGGTTTCTGAAGCTAGACCAGACTGTTCGGTAGGGGTGGGGGCAGCGGCCACACAGATTGTCGGCACGGTGGCGGCAAGCGGCAGAGGAGAAGGAGGAGGCTTCGTTTGGGGCTGCGATGGCGTGGTGGGTGATGCAACTATGTTGGCAGGCAGCACTGAAGGAGACACAGCCGGCACAGTTCCGGATGCTGCTGCTGCTGCTGCTACTGCTGGGGGGCTCAGCACTGCCGGGGCTGCCACAGGGACCGGCTGCTGCCCCTGGACCCCTGTTACTGGGGACATTGCCACTGAGGCCATGGAGCCCAGGCCAGACGTGGAGGGCTGGGGGAGATAGGAGAGGGGCAGCGAGGTCAGGCTGATGGCTGGGCGGATGGAGGGTGACTGTAGGAATGGGTCGGTCTGGACAGGCTGGATCGGCGGGGCAATGGAGACCGGACGGCCCAATTAAGTGAGGGAGAAGTAAAACGTCCAATTAGCACTTAAACAAAAAAACAAAACAAAACAAAAAAAACAAGCAGGGCAATTTACCAGAAAATAAAGCATGCGGGACACCATGCCTGGAACGTAATAGGCTCAAGTTTACCAAAACATTCCGTTCTACCTCAAACACGCAATAAAAACCAACTCAGTCCTAATCGGTGGATTAGATTTCGCCACTCAGAGTGCCAAAACAGGCGTGCACGTTCACACACCAATACTACACAACAAACAAACACCAGACCATACCAAACACATTCCACACTAACACTGGGAAGTCGACAAGGGATCAAACCCCACGCAGGTCAGTCACTGTGGCAGAGTGAGACGCATGGTGGGTTAATACACATGAGCACACGGTGCTAAAGGGGGAACAGAGGGGCTCGGGGTGAACGTCTTCTCGTGGCACTGATGCTGTACCTGCACCAGAGCGAGCTGTGCGGCCTGGTAGAGGAAGAAGAGGTGCTCCGCACACGGCGTGGGAGACTGAACTGGAGGACTCAGCTCGCTAGCACACTGCTGACAACCATGCAGAATACACACACGGGCAGCATGCGATGGGACGAGTCAGATCAGAGATTGCAAGCAAGTCAGAGAGAGAGACAGAATGCAGAATGCAGTTTGATTAGGATGAGAACAGTATATGAAGTTGAGAGGATACAGCAAATGAGAATGAAGAGAGAATTTGCAGAGGATTTTATTCCTCTGAACAAATGCAAATATGGTTTACAAGCTGTGCTTGTACCAAATCATCACTGTCCAAAGAAAGCCATGCATTTCCTTTATTTTTCGCCATTATTTGAACACTGCAGCTGCCCTTTACATTGCAGCTTTTAGGATGAAAAGACCAACAGTATTGTTTCCAAAATGAACTCAGAACATTAACTTACATTAGAAGTTAATATAAAGATATCATTTCAGAGATACTTGTTTTTTATGGGCAGTAATGATACGGTAAACACTCAGATGATTAAGCAGCATTGCACAGAAAGTGACTTTAATTTAGAACAATTAAGCTTAAGCAAAAAGTTTCAGTGAAGCAGACAGTCACTGATAAACACACAATGTTAATTATAACAATCTGAAAGGGCCCTAATCAAGGCAGACTGTTCTATGTTCTATGTGAGAGAACCCTTAAACCTGTTGCTGAGGGATGTTTAAGACCACAACGATAACTTGGCACTAAACTTCATTTTTTCAACAATACAGAAATTTGCACGAGACCCCAAATGTTGCATTTACCAACTATTCTCTTACACAGTAAGAAAAAGAACCTAAGAGGCATAGTCATTTATATGATTTTTTGAGGAAGTCTGTTTAAAGCAGACCTGGGCAATTTACGGCCTATTGGGTATCCCTGTCCGGCCCGCGGTATGTCAGTCATAAACACAAATGAATAATGTTGTCAAAATATCGATTCTCAGATACTAATAGATACAAAAATTTTGTATCGAGTTTGATATCAATTAGCACTGGTATAGATACTTAAATACCAGTTTTACATCTGCCGGTTCATGGAAATTGCCGGCAGACTATAACAATTTTCAACAGGCATTGCAGCGAACAGCCCCTCCCCCCGGCTACCTGGAGGACTCAATGTTTACATGACAGCCCGTTTGGGATTTAAAGGTGCGCCACCTTTTTTTTTCCTCAGTAGAGGAAAAAAGCACCTTTAAAAACAGCTGTCACAGAGCATTTTGCCCCGTAGCTCAGCCGGGAAGCGACCTAGTGCCGCGAAATTTTACAGGGACCCTCAGCTCCCCAAGACCTATCGAACGAGGCTGGTCACAAAGCTCTCCTCCACAGAGAACCGGCGCGACGGCCCCTGAGCACACTTTAAATGATTTATTAAAAAAGTTCCTGTGTTTGTTTTTTTTCCCCCTGCAGTATCGAAAATAGTATCGAGCACCATCCTTAGTATCAGTGTGGAGTTAGAAATTTCAGTGTCGTGACAAGCCTAGTAGCAGCTTATCAAAATATATAATTCAATGATTTTTACAATGGGAGAAAAATAATACTGAGCAGAATTAAGTTCATGTTATCGTTGGTTCGGCCCTCCAACACAGTTCAGATTTTTCATGTGGCCCCCTGTAGAAATTAACATTAATATCTGGTCATATTATTTTTATTACATTTTCAATGGATATCTGACAACCATATCCTGCTGGTCCAAATCCGATGGGCACTGGCCCCACATGACCAATCAGAAATCAATCAGAGTACAATGATCATCACAGACTATAGAGAGACATTGTTAAAAATAACATGGGCGATGTCTCTCTCACCATAGACATGAACACCAATCCCACATCATCATGGGGCAGCAGGTGACCTGGTGGTTAGGGAGTTGCCCCTGCGGATAGATGGTCATTAGTTCGAATCCCAGGACCACAAGTGGCACCACTGAGGAACCCTTGAGCAAAACACCATCCCCACACACTGCTCGTTGGATGCTGTGCTGCTGAGTGCCCACTGCTTCACTTGGTAAATGGATTGAATGCAAAGAACGAATTTCTGTTGTTCACATGGTGTGCTGTGTTGTGCTCACATGTGACTATAAGTGGCCACTTTACTTAATTTACATATTATAACTCATGTGTCTCGAACAACCTGGAAAGCAAACATCATCTCTATCAAAAGAACGCACAGAAATGCTAGAGTTTTATATACAAACTGAGAAACAAACTGAAAAACAAACACATTATTGCCCATCCCATCTTAGTGCAATTCTACAAAGTGTCAAAACATCCTCTAGCTCGTAGTTTGGCTGCCTGCTCCAAAGCTAAACAACAGCGAGTCATCAAGCCTGAGGGGAAAGTAAGTGGCTGTAGAAACAGAGAGTAAAGAGGCATGACAATAAGATTCCTAATGATCCCCCATGCCTAATATCAAATCTTCTTCCAAATATTTCTCCAAATACAGTCAATACTGGTACAGTCATTTTGGTTCCACATGAGTGGTGTTCTGCAGAAACATGTACTTTCAGATTTAGTCAAAAATAAAGTTTGTTATTTGTTGAAAGCTTGATTCTTGTATGAGATGAAGGTATATGCCAAATAGGAGGCTAACCTTTCAACACATGAAAAAGAGTAAACAGAGTCAGTTTAATAAATCCATGTGTGAGTAAATCTCGCTCAGTGTGTGTATAAGGATGTGTGTGTTTGTGAACATCGCCCCAAAATCAGCTGGCATTATCATGCCTTACAGCACAAAAGAAAACTTTCAAGTACAGTGCAAATACTGTCAGCCATCGGAACATTCACCCTCATGTTTAAAGTGAACAAAGAAAAAAAAACGAAAAATCTGATATGAGTAATGACATCAGTTACTGATGTGACCACTTGAGAAACTGAAAATGAAAGAGCGAGGCAGCTGTTAAAGCAGTGCCTGCGAAGAAAGGAGATTCTCTGCAGTTAATATTTTAAGAAACGTAAAAAGTTACAATTTCGCCATGGTTAATGCAGACAACAGCATTTATGAAATCATAGCTTTTGCAGAAAACAGCCTTTATGAATTCCTGGCTTTTGTAGACAACAACATTTAAGAATTCATAGCTTTTGAGTCATTTTGAGTGATGTAGAAGCAAACAAAACAAGCTGTGTCAGGTTTATAAGACATTTTTAGCATACAGTAGCAGGCAGAACTCCGATAGTATGAAGGCATTACATTTGTTACTGTAGATATGAACATCATCTTCATACCATGCTATATTTGGAAAATGCAGAGATAGTGAATTCAGTTTCCCTTGGGAAAATTCTCTGAATCCATCAGAGCAGCTTCTGTCCTAACCACCTCTATCTGCTGCTGTTGAACTCAAACCCTCATCCGCTGAGCATGGAACTGATTCTAATTCATAAACTTGTTTTAATTGGCTTTAGCCTTCAAACATTTTGACTTGTCCTAGCCTAGCAAGAAGCTAATGCATTACTGACTGGATGCAACTTATTTTGTTTTACTGATTTAATGAGGCAGTTCATTAAAAGTAGACAAAAACAACAACAACAGAGTTTTACTTATGTCATTAATGCGATATATCTTGTCTTCTTGCAACAAATCAAGGTCACGGGAAAGCCAGCATGTGGAAAGCAGCTCTGAGTTCATAACAAAGAAAAAACACTAATTATCAAAATGCTATTTGCATTTTTCCACAGCATTTCTTTCACTCCCTCAGGCCTAACTGACTGTGCCTCTGTCTATCAGCATAGCCCCGATCAGACAGATCAAGGTTTCAGCTCATGCCAAAAGTCGAAATCACCGTTCAAAACGTCTGAATCAGCTGAGATTCTGAAACCATATTTGCTCAGTCATGGGACAGTGAGAAAAAAAATCTAAATTGCCAAGGAATGTGTAGTGCCAGACTAGAGCTCCATCTAGCTGGGCTTTTACATTTGGCCCATGTACAGGAGCTGAACCAGATATTACGCCTGAGACACTGTCGATGATTGTAGTCATCTGACACAGCTTTATAAACAAACATAGTCAGAGAGGCGAGATTGCGTTGCTTTGGACATGTGCTGAGGAGAGACTCTGAGTGTGTTGGGAGGAGGATGCTGAGGAGAGACTCTGAGTGTGTTGGGAGGAGGATGC
>JBBJLS010000128.1:31294456-31312835 GCA_037577275.1 Bryconaethiops microstoma | reverse complement strand
TATCGTTGGTTCGGCCCTCCAACACAGTTCAGATTTTTCATGTGGCCCCCTGTAGAAATTAACTGCCCAGCCCTGGTTTAAAGGCTTTTTGTTTATTTTGTGCACTCAAGTATTTTGGATCTTTGAAAGGCAGTTTACCTTTTTTTTTTTTATTATTAATTCATTGGTTATCACAAAAGTGAGTAGATGACTGACTACATAGGACCAACAATGAGTATATTAGATGTCTGAGTTTATTAGATATATATTATACTGAGTATGTAAGATGTCTTTATATATGAATATGTATGATACATGAATCTGGGACATCCCAAAAATACTTCTGCCTCTGGTAAAGAACAAAATAAGAAATCTGAAAGCTGCTGATTAAGTCTCCAAGAGTGTCTCTGTATGTGTGTGTGTGTGTGTGTGTGTGTGTGTGTGTGTTTTACCTGGGTAGCTGGAGGTCCAGGCTGGATATGTGTCTGGGCAACGCTCTGCAGGCCTGAGCTGGCAGGCTGTAATGGAGGCTGCTGCTGAGGCAGGGGAACACTGGGCTGCGAGGCAGGGCCCAGAGAAACCTGCTGTGGAACCGCCTGCAAGACAGAAACAAAGAGCCGCATAAATATATAATACACCTTTACAGTGCCTCCTTGTATTTCAGCATGCAGGACAACTACCAAGTAATCTTACCCAACATATCCAACCTAAGACTCATCGTTCTTTGTCCATTTATCGTTATTATAGGTCAACCCAACTCACGCACCAGCCCACATCAGAGGGCATTTGGCCATAAAAATGCAATAATACACCACCAGCCTTGAGTGACTTACCTCAGCAAGATACACTGACACATTTCAACTCATAGCTTCACTTAATTCATGGTGATTTGTGACTGAAAACTGGAGAGGGCAGAGCTAAGAGCTCATCAACAGAGAGACAGAGAAAAGAGTGTGTCTGGAAGGAATGGGGGGTTTCTCTACCTGCGAAGGGAGCGCTGGGACGTAGTAACCTCCATACTACAAGAAACAAATACAACACAATGTAAGAGAGAGAGGAGACACCTCTGGAGTCCACAGCTTTCACACGCAGGAGAGAATTCAGAGATCAAAACGAAAAAGAACCTGAATGTGACTGAAGGACAATGATTGCATTTGTTTCGCCTTTGCCCAGATTAGCCCATTCGATCCTTGAAAAGGAAAAGAGGAAAGTGAGCAGCAGGTATGTAGAGAGAAGACGTACCTGTTGGTTGACTGGGTCTGTCCAGGGTGTGGACTGGGTGCTGCTGGGGACCAGAGTAACCGCAGTGTTGGACTGAGGAGCAGATCCTTGCTAAAATATGGGTAGAGACAGAGGCAGGAGGAGAGGGAGAGAGGTGGAAAGAGAGAGATGGTAGCGATGGAAACAGATGCAAACAAAAAGAGAACGAACTAAGTCAGAGTAAGTCAGCAGTTATAAAACACACACACACACACACACACACACACACACACACACACACACTGGATTAACAGACATGCATACACAAAGTATGACCCCTCTGAGGAACCACAGTAGCGCTCAGATTAACCTTCACTCTTCGTGTATGCCTTAACATTAACACACAAACATCCAAAACACGGTCATTGTGTTAGTTCGGGAGTGAGTAGGCTTCATGCACATGAAACTCTAGATGATTTCGCAGCTTGGGTGACTTGTTATCAAAGGGAAGCAGGTTGTGTCTGGTGTTGCTGTGGATTCTGATGTACAAAATGCACCTTGGAACACATCTGGATTTTGCACTGCTAGATTACACCCATTTCCACCACTGACGATCAAGACAGAATCAACCCTTAGAAAGCTGCGGGCAAATATACTTGTCTACCTGCCTCCCCTGTTGGAGTGAGTCGCACACAAGTATAGTTGCGTCGGGCAGATCGCCTTACCTTGGCCCTCAGCCTCATATCAATAGAGCCTTTTTATTAGAAGCAAGAAACGGCAAGCAAAAAAGTACGCCCAGCAAGTAAAACGGAAAAGAAGAGAATGAAATAAAATGATGCAAAAAGGATGGTGAAGAAAGAAGAAAAAAAAAAAAAACAGAAAAGGAAAGCTACTCAGAGCAGGGAATGGAACTGCAGCATGGTGCTGTCGTCAGATTTCTAAGGGTTAACAGATATGAAACCGTTTGGGCATAAATTATACCAGTAGTGTGGAGTCATGATAGGAAAGTACACATTTTACAGTACCGTTTTAACCATTTCCAGCCAATGTCGTGAGACCAGCTCTACGAAAGCAACAGTTTATATTAAACCAAAAGGGAACAAAAACAAAACAAGGAGGAAATAGTCGGCAACATTACAAGCAACTAAACTGACAATGAATTAGGTGAGTAAACCTGTTCAACCCCCCTATTTGTGTTGTATGTCTGTGTGTTTGAATATACAAATCCTCCTGTTCTTTGGGACCCCTTACATTTCAATGAAAGCTTAATATCTTGAACCAAACATAAGTATGAATATTAATGACAAGATACAATATAAATCAGATAACAGAGTTATAAATAATTATATTATCTGTTGACAGATTTCGTTTTGGCTGCAAAAGTTTCAGTATCACATCCCTAAGGGGCCCACTGAACTTTGGATTTGCATGTTAAGGTTACAGATATACAGTGTGTTCAGACCATATATCTTTACTCAAACACACATGCATCATATATTTTTATTATATGAACATACACACAAAATATTACTTACTTACAAAGAACTACAGGAAAACAAAAACACAAAAAGGACAACTCACAACTGGCTGTTTAAAAATAACAACAACAAAACAAAACACCTCATGTTTGGAAAAGGGGACTGAGGAAGCAGGTTCACCTGTGCCTAGCTGCAAACCTCTTATTCATCTAAGCATGGCTGGAGAGGGTTAAAACCACAACCACGTGACAAACTGAATCGGGTAACTGAGAGAGAAAGTGGGAGTGTTTTTAGGGGGGGGGGGGGGGGACTAAAAAGATAAGAGCGAGGTGGTATTGTAATCACCAAAGAAGATCCCTGAAGTGCCAGGGCAGACTCGTGGTATGAAAGGTCAGGCTGGAGAGGAATTTGCCTGGCCCAGGCGCTGTGCATCATGTTGATTTGTGAGCTGGTCGTCCCAGGCAGTTCAGAGGACGGGACAAAGAGAAACGTCTGTTGACTGGGGGGGTGGCCCTCACAGGTACCGGCGCCCGTGTCTGGCCCGTAATAAGAGGTTTGTGGGATGGACTGGGCAGCTGAGGCGTCCGGGAGATAGTGCCCCGTGTGAGGAGGCGGCGAGTTGAACTCTCCAGCATCTGAGGAGACCACTGAGTCACTGGACGGTTCTGGACTGCGGTCTTTGGGTCCATGCAGCAGCAGGCTGCCTGGGGGTAGAGGGAGTTCCGGGCTGACGTAGCTACTGTACTCCTCAGTGACGGGCTGAAGCCGGCTGACCAGCGCGGAATTGCTGGCCGCATCCTCGAGGTTAAGATCCATAGATCCACGGCGCGTTCGATACAGTCTTGAGGCCAGAGGATTCGGATCTGCCTGGAGGCCATGGACATGGAACTCAAAGGCACTGGCAGGTTCTGTAGCGTGGGCCAATACTGGAGGAGCAGAGTGGGGGAATGAGTGAGACTGGTCATAAGACGGCTGGGCCACAGAGGTGACTGGTTGGGCTACACTTATGGGGGTCAACTGTGGGACAGGACTGTGGGTAAGGCGCATGTGCCCAGGAACGTGAGGGTGCAGGTAGGCTGGACTGGGTTGTGGGGCCTCAAAGGCCAGGCTAGCAGCGGCAGCAGCTTGCATATGCTGGTGGAAGGTAAACTGGTTTAGCTGATGAGCCGCCAATGGGTAGCCACCATACGCCGCCATGCTTTCAAAATGGTCAAGCAAAGTGGCCTGGTTGAGGCTCAGTCTGCGCACGGTTTCCTCCTGCTGCTCCTTATAGCCGTACAGCGGCTCAGAGGGGGCCTGCAGGTGCAGGGGCTCTGCCAGTCTCTGGGCTGCCATGCTGGGTAGCAAGAAGAGTGAGGGCTCCAGGGCCTCCATGCCAGAGAAGGGATGAAGGCTGCTGCCGTAGCTGCGGTAGGCTGGCTGGAAGTGTCGGGTGTGGGCCTCCAAGATGGACGTACTCTTGCGACGCTGCACATTGAAGCCTTTGGGCGGGCAGGACGGCGGGGGTGAGAAGGAGATGGGCCGCTCGGGGATGACAGGGAAAAAGAACGGGGGCTCAGGGGCCAGAGTAGAGCCCCCTCCACCGCTGCCAAACTGCTGACTCACTGACTGTGGCTGCAGTGACAATAACATACGGCATCTTTGTGAGGGAGCAGAAAGAGGCAGCATTATACAGTCACAAAGCAAGAGAGAGAGAGAGAGAGAGAGAGAGAGAGAGAGGGAAACAGAGAGAGAAACAGAGAGAGACAGTGTGTGAGAGAGTGAGAGAGAGGGAAACAGAGAGAGAAACAGAGAGTGTGAGAGAGAGAGAGAGAGAGAGAGAGAGAGAGAGAGAAGAAAAAAAAACTGTAGCAATATCATTACAAAGCAAAAAAGAAAAAGATCATCTGAATTTGGCAGAGAAATAATAAATGCTTTTGAAAAGAGAAATGTACAGATGATACAGAGTGGTAGCATACAGGTATGGACTTAAATACAGATTTGGCAAAGACTGCGCAGCTTGAGCGTGACCGACTGCTGATGAACTGGTGCTAAACAGCATTTCTTTAAAAAAAAAACACCAAAAATACAAATCTCCTCAGGACATCCACCAGGGGAGCAGCAGTCAGGTCTCGTTTAGGAACGCAACGCGCCCTGCATTCTGTATTTAACGTGAGGACAGGGCTCCTGTTGAGAAGGCCAAGGGAACATACAGCACACAAGCACCTGAAAGAGGTTAAAGAAATGTTGGCGGAAAGCTACCGTCCTGCTGTCTACCCTTTTATTTAAAAGACTTTCAATTGCATTTGATTCACAGCTGTAAACTGTCTACCTTCTGTTTCACAAATGTGCACTAACGAGAGATAATATTCTAGAAGCGTCAATTAAAAGAGAGGCCCAAAGACCCTTCAGCAAATCTGTAATGTGTCACAGTAACTATAGAAAGACCTGGGCATGGAAGATCCATAGGGGAACTCCACTGATTTTTTAAATATTCTGCATAATTTAGTGGTTAACAGCAAATTCAGTGATCTAAGCAAAATCACTCAAAGCTGCTTTGAGGACAAGTCCACACATACACGGGTGTTTCTGAAAACAGGTTTTTCTATGCGTTTTGGCCTTTCGTCGACATGTAAACGCAGTTTTGGGTCAGTGTGAAAACGAAGGTTTTTGAAAACGTTTCTGCGTTTACGTGTGGACCAGAAAAATGAAGATTTTCAGAAACGGACCATCTGCATTATACTGTGCACCGTGTTTACATCAGGTTTTCATCTACAATGCCTGACGTTTACAAAGCACTACTGCACTCAACCTTGTTAGGAGTTTTGGCCTGTTTACACTCAGGCGCGGAGTTTCTGTCCCTCCAGTATGAAGGACATAGACGTCAGAATCGCTTCCAATGCTGTTATATTCAACACAGACACCGTCTCTGGTAATGACGCCCCCCTTCCAATGCTTCTGATTGGTGACCAGTGCTATACGGTTTAAGGTTATATCGCCAACCGCTGCCTTGGGATGCTTTTGACAGCGTTTTTTAGAGACTGCGGGTGGACAGAGATATTTTTGAAAACGTGCTCGTGTGGACACGATTTAAAAAAAAAACAAAAATGGAAAATCTCCATTTTCAGAAATTCCCGTGTATGTGTGGACATGGCCTGAGATGAATAGGCAAACTAACCAACTCAGATTTCCTTACAGCTGTGGTAGGAACCAGGGAATGCAAATACAGCTATTTTATTATCTAAAATGGCTAGTAAACCTAAATGTGTCTAAATAAGTATTAATAACGCAATGCCTTACAGTACCTGCAAGTACCTCTCACCCACTAATGGATTTATAAAATGTGCTGCAGGTGATCAAAATTATAGTAAAACGATGCCTCTAACATCAGGCAGAGCATTTATAATCATTTCATTTAATTAATTTGTGAGGCGGCCTTTAGAAGCAATAAATTCTTTAGACGTCTGGTTCCTATTACCCTCACTGTGAAAAATTCTGACAAATTGTTTCTCCACAATTTTAGCATTACACTTCCAAACACGCTAAATAATACATGCAGAATTATTTCCTCATTGTTGTAATGACATAACTTATTAAACATATTACTTTAAAAGTAGTTGCTGAATAGCTCATACAATTAATACTAATACATACTAGATAATAAGCCTCAGGGCTACACATGAACGTTAAGACCGATTCTCCTCTAACTGTTGACTTTCAGGTACCAGTGGCATTCTGTCCCACTGAGGCCTGTCCCAGCAGGAGGGTCCTGTTTCACTCCAAGTCACTAACATACAGGGCTGGCAAAGAGTGCTGGGAGGCTGGCACGGCGGCGGGGCAGCACGCACTCCAGCGCTTTGGAGAGGCGGCCCGCAAACGTCTCGCCGTCTGGCTTCCCCTGCCGGGGTGAGAGCGGGGCCGACAGCGCCGGAGGAGGAGTGGAGGGTGGCTTGGGAGGGCACGACGGAGGAGGGGCAGAGGAAAAGGGCACGCAAACAGACATGCTACGACCGCGATGCGTGAGGGGAGGTGGAGGAGGCTGCAGATCAAGGGGGGGAGGGGACAGAAATAAATAAAAACAATAATAAATCAAATTTGTCACATAAACTCAAAAAATGAAAGAAATAAAATGCACAGAACCAAATCACAACTGAAACACAACATTAGATCCATGATTATATATCAACCAGTTGGGAAACTGGAAATGACACCAATTTAAAAACCACAATAATTAAAATAATGTAAATATATTCTGAAATGTCTAATGCTGAAATACTCTACATCTGCTGCTTATTAAAACCACATTCAGGCTTTGGTAAAATCCCACCCGTGGGACTAATAAAGGGTTATCTTACCTTAGTATATGAAAAACAGATCCTTAGCTCTGAATTTTTGGAAGAATTTGCTTTAAAAGACTAATATAAGCCTAAGGAATTTAAGTAAAACTCTGGATTATAGTTTAACATATTATGCACCATCTTAACCCTTTAACAGGTACAAACATAAAAACGTTCAGTTAAAGTTAGTAAATACTTCTCTGTACCTCAGGAATCTATATATAATTTTAATACACTAATATATTTAGGGGTAAAACAAAACAAACAAAAAAAAGGATAAAGTGATTCACCAAGAACAAAAATGCATGTTTACAAGAAATAAAACATTAAGAGTAACAATGGAAACAAGTGACAAGAGCTGACCCAAAATCAAAACACATCAGTGCTGTGCAGACACCAGTCCTCTCATCAGCTTCCAGCCAAACAAGATCTGGCTGACAAATACAGGCAGCTCCAAAACTTTGTGTTCATCAGTGAGACCTTCATTTACTTTCACGGTCACTTTAGGATTTAAAAAAGCAACAACAGCAAGAAAATGGAGTGGAGGAATAAGACAACGAACATTTATTTTACCAATAAGTGTACCTCATATCACGCTCACCATACACAACACAGTATCTGCATTTGTTCTATATGGAAAACTGATGTACATTACAAAAATAATTATGAATGGCAACCCATGAGAAGCCCAAAGGGGAATTTCACCAATATGTCTATATGTGTGCATAAATAAACGGTTAGAACGTAAAACAAATTCATTCAGATTTTGACGTGAAAGGCTCTGTTTTAAAGGAACTTGCAGAGAATTCCTTACAGTGGTGGGGATAGGAACCAGATGTTCAAAGCATTTAACCCTTTTAAAAGACACCTCACTGTGTTTTACTGCACAAAATGTCTATGGATGTTCTGCCTGATGTTTGAGGAATTGTTTTGGGACAGTCTAGAGAGTCAGAAAAGATATTTTAATAATATCAAAATTCCACATCAAACCCAGAAGACACATGAAGGTTCACTGGTCATTTTACATGTAAATAAAACAGATGTGTCTGCTATCAGGCCTTGTGACCTTTGCCTCCTATCACCACCATCTCAACCGTTAAGTTTCTTCAGAAAGAACCATTGCACTTCCAAATAGTCTGAAAGACTTTGCTTCATCTTCACAACACTTTAAATTTTTTGAAATAGTGGCAGAATTCCCCTTTCCAGGAGAGTGCCCCTAGGCTTTAATTTCTGGAATGAAAAGGAGGGAGCCTTCACTTCTCTGAGTGTAAAGATCACTGATTGCAGGAGTGTGTGTAACTCCTTATGGGTTTGGAGGCACAGAGGAGTGATGGAACCGATGAGAGCCTGGTAGGCAGCACAGCACTGCTGCAGAGGGGATAACATATTCTGGAACTACAGAACAAAAAGTGTAACATGTAAGGGAACTCAAAAGAACATGTAAAATGAGTGATGAGAAAAAGGGCCAGATGGAAAATGTAAAGTGGCAGAGATACAACAGCACTTGTACTGGAGGGAGAGAGAGAGAGAGAGAAAGAGTGATATAAAAGAGAGATAAAAGAATGGGTTGTTTGAAAGAACTCAAACCCCAGTGGAGTTTATGGTTTTGCGTCAATGGCTTTGCTTTCCTTCACATGCATCATTCCTTCATAGGCTCAAACAAACCATGTTTCCACACCATAAAAAGAAAACAGGTTAAGACATGCAACCAGAAACACTCATAAAAACCCACAACTGTATGAGTCAGCACTGTTTTAAAGCAAGCTTGCAGGAATGACATCATTTAAAGTACATGTTCGCTATGCTGGTCTAATCTCAACTGGCAGGCTTACTTTCTGAGGTCTTCCTACCTGTAAAGGATAAAGTCTAACTTGCACTAGTGTTTAGAACCAATTATGCATTCTATATGACGCCATTTAAAGTTAACACTGGGTTTAGGTGGTATCCACTTTTTTCATACCTTCAAATCATCTTCCAATAATACAGCTACGATATTTATAAAAGGCTATATTTTTACTCTATTCTCATCCTACATTATTTCAAAACTGATGCTAAAATGACTCCTAAAGTTTAGAAGATAAAGACCGAGAGGGAAAGTTGAGGGACTAGTGTTCGAGCCGAACTGTATATATTCTGTGGTGTGTGAAGCTCTGAACAAAGGCTTAATCACTGTTGCACATTTTTCCTCAGGTAGTTCCCGGCCCTGATCTCTTTATCTGCATGCGATACCACTACTGAGTGAGCTCCCACTCCATCAATCAGTGAGCCCCTCCCCTAAGAAGTAAATGGGCAGACTAGAAAAATATAAAGCAGACATTTGATTCATCATCATTCTGAAACACCACAGAATTAAAAAGTCAAAACCTAGCAAGCTACCTTCACTAAATTGATTGAAAACTAAAGCAAAGCTGGAAACTACTAAAGGACCTTAACCACTGTTTTGGCACACAAGATCTTGCAAATGATTAATTACTGGGCCAGTGGGTTGGAAGACACCAGCTGGAAAAATAACAGACTGGGTGGTGGGGAGAGGCTAATGCTATCTGCCCACACTAACCATCATTAGCTAACAGCTTTTAATGCTAATGGGCTAATGCTTAGTAATTGCTGAGTAGTGACCTACTCTGTAAGTAACTCTGTGATGACTGTCCTCTTATCCTTTTAATTCAGGTCCCATTGTGGCAGGGGGACTTACCATAGGCTGCTGGGGGAAGGCAGGGTGTTGCTGGGTGGGTTGGGATGTCGGGGTATAAGAGGCCTGCCCAGGCTGCTGCTGCTGGGAAGCCTGCTGGGTCACTGCAGGAGAACTGTAGGACATGGTGAGCTGGCTGAGGGGCGTTTCAGAGTATAAGGATGACCCCTGTCCGCTGTCCAATATGCCTTCGGCTGTGGGGAGAAGAGCATGATAACACTCATACCCAACCAAATCATGGAGGATAGCCAATACGCCTGAAAATATAGACAGTATATATTGACGTTTACATTTATGGCATTTAGCTGTATCTAGTTATATTTAGCTATATATGTCAATCGACAAATCCAATCAGCAGTCAACTAGTTGAGGAAAAACAGCAGTAATAAAAAACTGCAGTGAACTGGCAGCAGTCAGTGTTTCTGAGTTTGTGAGGAAATATTACATGGAATGAAACCAATTTTACATTTACAGTTTTATAAGCCAAACCGGTAGGTCTGTAGAATAGGAAAAGGCTATTTTACTGATGCAAAACGACGAATCACAGATGGGTTAGCACAATGTGTGCAACAGAACAAACCATAGTTCAGTAAATGGCAAAACTATTGAGCATCATTTTACCTGCTACATGACTTTAGGAACAAGGTCTTAGCGTGACTGTTTTATGGTTCAGCACTAGGCCTATATCTCCCTCTGTAATGCTTAATTGTGTGCAGAGACAAGTGCTCGTCACTCCCATTTGGCTTGAGAAACAATTATTTGTTCCCCACGAGACCAATAAACTACTGCATGGTGTAGAGTCATCTATGTAATCACAGGTGAGAGTCTGAAAGCTGTGGTGATTTTAAGAGGCAGTTTACATCAGTTTACTCAGTCCCTATTAGCAAGCATCTAACAAAATACTTTTCACAAATGTCCAAAAATTTTATTTTTTGTTGCAGTGGAGATTTGGCTTTAAGATACTGTGCAGTCCTAGTGGTGAACCTTTCCTGCTCTCACTTACAGGTGACGGAGATGCCACTATGTTGGTACTGCAGCTGTTGGTGCTGGTCTGCTTCAGGCTCCTCTGACTCAGGATGGCCTGGGCCAGGGGTTGGTGGCTGGACAGTGCCCTGACTCTGAATGCCTCCAGAGGTTGTCAAGGCCTTCTGAGACTCACTCAGCTGCTGCTGCTTTTCCGCCTCCTGTTTCCGTTTCTCCTGCTCCTCTCGCACGAGCTGACGCTGCTCTCGCTTACGAAGAATCAGTGACACGCGGTCCTTAATGGCCTTAGCCATAGTCTTGTGGTCTCCCTCACACACATAGCCAGACTCAACCTATAATTCAATAGGGGGCAAATTAGCACCTTAAACACTCACAGAGGCCAAAGCAGCACTTTTACAACATTCAAAGAACATACCATTTCTTGGGCCACATCTTCAGGCACATCCTTACTGAGGTCAAAAGAGAACTCGATGGCTTCATTATCTTTATATTTGCCTTTCAATTTCTTAGCGTCTTCAATGCGCAGCCAGAGCTTGATGGCTATCATCTCCCCATCGTCCTCCTCGGCCAATTCCACTCGCACCCCCGTCTCTTCCTGGAAGAAGGCATGGTTCAGCAGGACTTTAATGGCGTATCTGTGAAGGAGGAAAAGAGATGGAGAGATTCAGAAGAGAGAGCACGAATAATGGCACTGGAATTCAACCACTTCCATAAACAAAAAAGTTGCATTCACATGACTGGAGAAGGCACAAATAAAAAATAAATATAGACATAACTAATTCCGCCCACATAATAAAATTATTTAGCTATTAGATGATAGGGTACAGTATGTGCCAAACACAACAATTGATGCCCTGCTGCATCTAATTTGATCGCCTCATGATCATTCCGACATTGGATAATAAGTTTTTGAGCTCTCTGCCCTCTTACCAAGCTGTAACAGTAGGGAAAGTCAACATGACCACTTGTAAACAGCCCATTCACAGGACTGTGCTCTGTCTAAAACAACACATGAGCCCATCAATGGAGCCACTATATCCCAGGCCACGAGGTCAAATCTGGAAGGTTTACAGCGCTACAGAACCTCCATGCAAATCCCTGAACACAGACCTGGGGGGATGTTAATGCTGAAAACTGAACGGTAACACATTCATGAAAGGAAACATTCATTAGGCAACACAACATCTACAAAAGCCCTTTTGTGACAAGTGACACAAACCTACATAAATATTTATAACGGCTGATTCCAACAAGCGTCAGCTGAAGTGAAATGACCTCAAAACTGACAAAAGTGACTTTTATGGCAATGCTTGATGGAGTGTTTATAAACTTTCTTTAAGGTTTATGTCAGTTTCCATGACAGATTTATGTGTCACGTAGCCTTAAAAACACTGTGAAGTGCTACACACTGTATTGAACAGACTTCTGCGCGTTTTCTCAGTTAACCAGAATCACGTGAAGACAAACAGCAATCAAGAAAGTAGTTTTTTGAGGTCATCTCACAGTAAAATAAATAAATGTGGCACACATATAATGAGTCCATGTAGAGTTGGACTGCATGTAGAAGAGTTTTTTCCAGAAGCCCAGAGAGGAGAAATTTGTGCTGAGGTTTAAATGTGAAGCCAGGGAAATAAGGGGTAAAACCTAAGCTGCTTCTTGCCCCACTGACCTAAGAGGAGGTTATATTTCCCAAAGCAGCTGTTTCCGTCTCAATGTGGGATGTAATTAGTAGCTGGGAGTAAACTGATGACCAGCCTGCCAGATCCTCCAACACTCCCTCATATCAGCACAATTTGCAATAGACAGCTCCTTGGTGCACCTGAGACTGAATTATTACTGTTATCTCCACATTATGAATTGTGACGTGAGTGCACGCAAGGCAGTGAAAGAAAAGAACTGCTTACCTCTCTTCTTTGTTCTGTCTGATACACCCCTCGATGATCTCCTTCACCTCAGGTATGGCAACTTTATCAAAGCTGCCAGGTTTTACTCCCTGCAGAGCAAAAAAAAAAAAAGAAAAAGAAAAAGACTGATATATCAATGTTTTGGCAAAAGCAAAGAAACTAAATTCTGCATTTTAACAAGGTATTTAAATCAGAACTCAGTATAACTATTTGAGCAGAACAGTTCTTTTTTTGATGTCTGATAAACAAAGAATAACCACAGTTTAAGAAATACTATCAAAAACCATAACCTTTGCTGCACTAAATACATTCAAACAGAGCTAATTATACGTTTGTACTTTTGAATACTTTGTAATTAAACATGCTCTTCAGGTACTGACAATATCCATTACATTGTCAGAAATGCATACTGTGTTAAAGTGATGTAATTATACATCACATCACTTTAATATAGAGACTTGGGTTTCCTCAACATTCAACAAATTGCTTCAGTAATATTCACGCAGTAATATTTTTTTTTTGCACTTCCATCTATCAAAAATAGCTTCTTCAACAGATACCATATCAGTGCTGCGTCATGTGCTCTTCAACGTGTGGCTGAAGTAGAGGGTGTTTGCTCTTTGTGTTATGTGGCATGTTATAACCATCACCCAAACACAGGTGTAACATTCTAACAGAACTATAACAATGTACTGGATAAAAATGAATTAGTGTCCCGTTAATCCTACCAGTACTATTATATGAAGGTACCTTTCCCATTCATGATTCCAATCTGAGGATTACAAGTGCAGATGATGGGATGTGACGAGACGACAGATCCATCGAGTCATTAAGAGTGAATAATGGTGCGGGGGGAGTAATTACGCTCAGGTCAGAGTAATGAACTGTACATTATTATACCTCTTACACTACAGAACCCATCGGCCAGATCCAACTACTGGCAGCAAGGTCCTCTCACTGAACCTGAACACAGAAAAACCTCTCCCACAACATAAAATCCATACAGCTCTCAGTAAACCCTCCTAATAAACACTTTCTATTCCACTGGCAAACTTTTTCTCCGTACATAATACAACTCCTTTCACCTTAAAGTGACCTAGCAAAGTCTGGCTGTCAAGACAGCCGCCCAAGAGGTGGAAGAAAAGGTTTGAGGGACTTACCGAAGATAACCTGGTACACTGAGTGCTGAGGGCTATGCGCTGCCGTACTCTGTAGTCTGCCACGCTATTTACCAACGTACCCCCCAACCCTGACAAGCCTCAGCATTTGTTCCTTATATAAGCCTGTTCCCTCCGTCAGATTCCAATGCCAAACAAAGTTAAGCGTGACGGAAGGTCTAACAGAATTAAGTCAGAAAGGCGAAGTATTGCGATAACAAGGCGATTAAAAAAGCTCATTATGGATGCTTCCAGTGAATGGGTCCCTTTAAGCCGGATGCATGCTGCCTCCCACTCTTTCAGTGGCCAACAAAAGGGGAAAATTAGTGGTAATCATTTTGTACGTCTTCTGAAAGTGGAAGCAGGAGAGAGCTGGGAGAAGCTGGAGGTGGAATGCAAGGTGGAGGCTGATAAAAGAACAAAAGTAATTATGGACGGTTGAAGTTTTCCAAATCTGAAAGCGATGTACAAAAGAGTTAAGCGCCCCATCTAAAGTGTTTTATTTTCTGCTCGAGTTCTTTGGGCAGCAAGTGCCGTAATTGCTTTTAGGGTCTGGTGGATTAAGCTGTCTCCATGAGAACAACCAGGGCCTAAAATAACTCTGACATTATCTCCAAATGACTGAGCCCAAGTCAAACTGCTCATCAAGAACCACTCATTAATGCTCTGACTGAGAAGGAGGAGGGATTTTGTAATTATGTACTTCAAAGTCAAATACAAACAAGCGCAGGAAAATTTGAAGATTGGAGGAAAACAAAGAGGACCTGCATGAGCTTAATCTTGATTTACCTCACTTTTAACCAAGCTTTCGACCAACCTTGTCAGAGCGCATTCCTGTACCACCAGTCAAATCCAGGGCTGCACACTACAATCAAACTCAAAATATAAAACACCTCTGTCCAGCACACAAGTACCATTTTTGTTCTTGTCCAAATGTCCTTTTTCACCTCTCTCGCCCCGTTTACACAGTTCTAACACATTTACAATGAGAATACACATTAGGGGACAGCTTGATGAACACTGGTTGAACGGAAATTAGCCACTAACAAGTGTAAGCCCCCTACACAAACCCCACATCAAACTCCCTGTGCTCATTTAATGTCCAGGGTACAAACAATAATAAGCAAAACAAGCTAGCTAGTGAAATGCTTTCAATAGTTAACATTCATTCTTCAGAATGAATGTTTAGGGAACAGCAATTCATTAATGACAGATGTGTTTTGGATGTCTTTGAATACTTTGAGGACATTAACTCAGGCATCTGGTATCCCCTATGTCCTTAATTGGGGACTTTTCAGTCATGAAAACTAGCATCACGTGTATGGCTTGTTTTCTGTTGGATAATGTTGATGAATACCCACCATCCCAAACGTTGAGCTGTTCATGAAGAGCTTGATTGGTTTAGAAATTTTACATTCTGTTTAGTCCCATGTCTACATTCCCACCAGGGCTGAAAGATTCACAGTCAACATCATAATCACAAATTGAATGGCAAAAGCTGCCATGTTATTTAGAGACTACATGATAAACAATGTTATCTGAACAAATTATACATGGGAAAATGTAACCTAATAAAACACAACTCATGTACTGTGTACAAGAAAATACAGTCCCAATTAACTGGCAACGTGGAACATTACGTTCAAGCATCAAACCAGAAAAGGCATATATTCTAGTCAGCATTGCAGTCTTGGCCTATTTTAAAGAAAATAATCACAATTTGAATCACAATCACAGGTTCGCCCTAGTTCCCACCCACACTGAAACACCCACAACATCTCATGGTTGTCTCAAGGCATTCTCGTTGCGAGATCAGGCCTGGCCCTGCAAGACTACACAGCCACAGAGGCATATTCATTTCAAAACAACATTATTGTTGCGAGGAGTGAACAAATAGAAGACATGCATTAAAACAGTCCACCTTCTTCATGAATACATCTTCAAGTATAGCTTTTAAATCACAGCTTTGCTGTTTGTTTAATAATTTCACAACATCCACTTAGTATATGGCTCAGATTTGTGAACATCAAGAAAGCGTCTATTTATTGTAATGAATGTGCAATGGCTGAACAGATGGTGGCCTGGTGGTTAGGAAATTGCTCCTGTGATCGGAAGATCATGGGTTCAAATCTGAGGACTACCAGTGGCACCACTAGGCCCCCTTGAGCAAGAGACTATCCCACATACAGTCCCTAAAGGCACCGTTGTCGGTAGCCCACTGCTTCATTCAGGTGAATGGGTTAAATGCAGAGGACACAAGTATTTTCCTCTGGGACCAATATAGTATATAAAATAAAGTAATAAAAAAGGTTGCTTTAGGCCACAGTTGTTGATCCTGACTGAAAGAAGGCCTCATAACTTCATAACATGGAATTCCGTTACATAACAGAGAACTTGCAGGGCAGGCGGGACAGATCAGGCCGGACAGATCGGTCTAAAAGACTGAGGGATATTGAGTTCAAAACGTCCTCGGATTGCATCAAACTTAAACTGCTTGTCTCTGCAGCTTGCTGTGTCTGTGCTATTGGATTGCAGGAGATTAAGATGCCACACGGTCTTTTCTGAAAGACCGAGCGAACAAGACAGAGCAACAGAATCCAAGACATGTCCCAGACTTCCCTTTTCGCCAACAGGTGCAGGGGGATAAATGGAAACTGCCACCTGTCCATCTGTCTCTTCTCACGGAGCGTTGACAAATACAAAAACAGACAAGCCTCGCCATTGCCGGCTCCATCCGCACTTTTCTGGAGCCTTCTGTTGTCTCGCACTCTGTCTCAGAGGCACCGAGGCCATGAGCCAAGCTGATTCAGGAGCTGTCTGGATCCTCTTTAGCAACACAGCTGTTGCATTTCCTGTGTGTGTGTGTGTGTGTGTGTGTGTTGTGTGTGTGTTCAGGTGAGAGCGACAGGAAATAGCAAAGATACGCATCGCTGTGGCTTACACAAACACGTCAACGGTATGAAAGGCATCTGAAGAGTAATGATAAAGATCAGCTGGGGTATGAGGCAGGGTTACAGTTCGGGCTCCGGTAAACATGAAATAAAAACAACTAAATGTCTCTGCCACACTGAAATCCGCTCAAAATAATGAGCAGTTTCATGTAGTTTATGCTGCAGCAGACAGAACAATAGAATCATACAGAGTCAGTACTGCCCCCAGCTGGTGACTCATCAGGGATTAATACCTAGTTCAATTTCCAGCCACCTTCATAATGATACACAGGAGCAAAGCACCCTGGAATCAAGCAAAGTGCACTCTGACAGCTGCTAAGCTCAGGATTACCATTTCTCTATTAAACTGTACTTCGAAGGGCCATGATATTTGCAACAGAAATGCAGGGTTTGCTGGATGTCTGTACATTACATGTAATACACTATATGGGCAAAAGGATTGGGACACACCTCTTAATTATTGAATTCAGGTGGCTCCTCAATTCCAGTGAAGGTTAATTTGAATGCTTCAGCAGACCAAGACATTCTGGACAGCGCCATGCTTCCAACTTTCTGGACCCAGTTTGTGGAAGAACCTTTTCTATTCCAGCATGACTGTGTCCCAGTGCACAAAGCAGCTCCATAAAGACGTGGCTGGTTGAGTTCAGTGTGGATAAACTTGACTGGCGCACACAGAGTCCTGACCTCAACACCATCCAACACTTTTGGGATGAACTGGAACAGAGATTGCGAGCCAGGCCTTCTCGTCCAACATCAGTGTCTGACCTTATAAATGTTACAGAATGAATGAACACAAATTCCCACAGAAACTCCAAAATCTTGTGGAAACAACTACAGATTAAAGTCTACACATTTGAATGAAAAGTCATTAAAGTCCCTGTTGGTGTAATTGCGTCCCAATACTTTTGTCCATATAATGTATGTCTGGAATACACCACATCTCCACATCATTACATCTCCACAATATGAGCGAAAGAGCACACTGTGATTTAAGATGAGTAAATGTCAGTATCACATTAATTTTCAAATATATAATTATTAGTAAAGTTCATTCTAAAAACATCTTACAAACTTACGTTTGATTTGATTGAACTCTTTTGTTCTGTTCTGCTATTTTTCAAATGACAATAAAGTAACCAGACAGAAACATGTTTCCAGAAACAAGAAAGTTGTAAATGAAAATTTAAGGTCCCTTATCCTACATTTACCCTGAGGCCCACTTATGACATTGATGTGAGTTTATGTATTAGGAACATAATTTGTTATTACCTAACCACTTTCCAACCACTGCATCCATTAGATTGAACGTGATAACTGTCTGTAGGGTTGAAGGACTGACTGCCCTTTGTCATGCCTCAAAAAATAGAAAAAAAAAAGCCCTCCTGACTGAAACAATTCATCGGCATGGAGGAATAGGAAGATATGCAAATGTGATGGTTTTTGTGACACCAAGAAAACAGGCTGTTTAATTTCCATATGTAGGTCATATGGACTGGAGAGTGAGTGGCACATATAAAAACTTTCACAGTATTTACAAACTTTATTAAAGATTTTACATTTTTAAAAAAGGAAGGGAGATTATTTTCTGGAATATAGCTGGGTTATATTTACTCATCTAGAATGATGGAAAGAGCCATAAAAAAAATCTAAAGTGACTGAGTAATGATTAAGAAATTAATAAGTTGTAATAAAATGACTATCCAAAAAAAAAATAATAA
>JBBJLS010000128.1:31275357-31286714 GCA_037577275.1 Bryconaethiops microstoma | reverse complement strand
CCCTCTCCCCCTCCTCCCTCTCCTCCCTCTCCCTCTCCTCCCTCTCCCCCTCCTCCCTCCCCCTCCCTCTCCCTCTCCTCCCTCTCCCCCTCCTCCCTCCCCCTCCTCCCTTTCCCTCTCCTCCCTCTCCTCCCTCTCTCCCTCCTCCCTCCTCGCTCTCTCTCCTTCCCCCCCTCTCCCTTTCCCTCTCCTCCCTCTCTCCCCTTTCTCTCTCCTTTCCCCCTCCTCCCTCTCCTCCCTTTCTTTCTCCCCCTCCCTCCTTTTTTCCCCTCATTTCATTTCTCCCCCTCCCTCCCTCCCTCCCCCTGAAGGAAGCACTGCTGCCCCTCTCTTTGTCTTCCTCCCTCTGCAAAAAATGAATTTCCACAATCTAAAAGGAAACGGCCGTGGCTAAGGTCCATGGAATCAAGTTTCTTCCTCACCCCTTTGGGTCACATCCCCTGCATTATTCACAGATGACACCACCCTCTGCTGCTCACTCGGCCGCACTGGAGTTACGTCAACTTCCTCACAAATTCCTGCTTGCAGATTTCGCTTGTCCAGAGCATCGATCTGCCCCACAGTTTCACACAGTCCAGCTTAGGAAGACACAGGGCTGACTGAACTACTCAGGAGTCCTGTGTGTGTGAGTGTGTGTGAGTGTGTGAGGGAGAGAGAGAGAGAGAAAGAGAGAGAGTGTAAGCTCAGCTGATGGGTAGGGAGCAGGTAGAACAAAACCTAGACAGCGAGACAGTGAGCGAGAGAGAAAGCTAGAATGATACTTAAGAGACACTGAGAGAGAGAGAGAGAGAGAGAGAGAGAGAGAGAGAGAGAAAAAGGGAGAAGACCAGTTTGACAGAAAGCAATAAAGAAAAAGGCAAAGAGTGAGTGAGCAGGGGAGGTGAACAAAAGAGCAAGGAAAGGGGAGAGAGCAGGAGAAAGAGAGAGAGCGAGCAAGTGACACAGTGAGAAACACAGTGAGAAACACAGTGAGAGTCAGAGAGACAGAGCGAGAGCGATTTCCAGTGTGTGTCTGTTTCCCGGCGCGGCTCCAGAGGAAGAATGGAAGATGGGGAAAGAGCCAAGTGTGAGTGAAGAGGCAGCTTGATAACCAACTCATGCACCATTAGAGCACACTTTACAACCCACAAGGTCAAAAAATCCCAGCAGCGCACGACACACACACACAGCCATAGAGAAATGGAAAAGAACGTGTGTGGAGGCAACTGACACAAAACAGCATTTAAAAAAGTAGTAGTAGCTGTGGGTCTGTTATGGGTCCTCCGAACCCTCATAATACACCATTAATACCCAAATCTTACCATCACATATTTGAACAAAACATTTGGCATCAAGAAAGATAAGACTGGAGGAATTCAGGAGCCTGAATTACTTTCGGCACATTTTTCTATTGCTCATTTGTTTCACTGCTGCTTCATTATCATTGCTGGAAAAACAAACAGGCTGGGGTGTCTTTGGGGGCTTGAAAGGGGCCCTGAAACCCCCCAAAAGCCATGAGTGGTGAATTGAAGGTCTGTGGGGGTTTGGGCCATCATTGTGTTTCTACAAAACCATTATGGTGCGGCCCCTTTGTGATCAGACATTTGGAAGGAGAGGCTCCACTGGACTTCAAGAAATACTTATATGAACAGACTCTATTCACAGCCTTATAATGACTGAACTGGGAGAGGACTGGGAGAGAACCCAATCGGGAATCAGGTGCTGCAGGTAAAACGCTGGATCTAATCTCGGAGGAGAAAGAAAATTAAGAAATCCGATTGGTTCCTGGACCGAAACAGCGCGCACATGCGCACGCACACACTGTGACATTATGTTGTTGGCTGTGTGGCTTCCGTGGGTTAGAAATTACCATCTTAAGTGAAGTGCTTCATGCATGAAGGCAACAGAATTATGACAGAGGAACTTTTCTCCATAATTTTGAATGATTTGACATGTTAGAACAGAATAAAAGAACCATTAGCCTCAAATTATTCTTTGTAACAAAATAAAATATGAAACCATGAAATGAAATCTAATGATATGGACAACGTGCTTGAATGCAAATGTAATTTGTTGCCATATGATGAAACACTAAACTGCCATCTCTAAACTTGGTCTTTTTCTAAAAAAGAAAAAAAAAAATT
Organism: Bryconaethiops microstoma; assembly: GCA_037577275.1. Taxonomy (NCBI): domain Eukaryota; kingdom Metazoa; phylum Chordata; class Actinopteri; order Characiformes; family Alestidae; genus Bryconaethiops; species Bryconaethiops microstoma. Next base: position 31,284,591 of record JBBJLS010000128.1, on the reverse strand, counting down.
CAATACCAGGCAATAAAATGAGCAGTCCCTACAGACAGAAAAGATAGAAAAAACAAAGTTTCAATAAAGCCTCTAACCTTTTTTAAAAGAGGAACAAAAACTAAAATGAGGTCCTAAAATGAGCAGTTCTTAAAGACAAAAAAAACAAAAACTCATTTCAATACCGGTTTTCAACACTAGGTTCCAAATTTAGAAAAAAGTGATATTGTGCCATTGCTAGTTCTGCACAGTCAACACGTCTCTTGCATTTTTTGCGAGTCGGCAAATAACTGCGCTCTGAAGGCTCGTGTCTTCATACAAATTCGAATTCCTGGAGAAGCAGTTTGCTGACGCGACTGAAATGTTGTTAATGGAGCAGCTGGAAACGCATAATGTAGATCAATACGGGGGAACTACTGACCAAATCAATGGAAAGAAAACAAAAATTCCATGTACCACATGAACTAAATGACACCTGACAGTAGACCAGCATGGAAATTACCTCGCTTGCCAATGAAGGGAGGGGGGGGAAACAAGTTTTCCAACAAACAGTGCTGACCAGATGACCTCCTCTATCTTTAGACGAAGAAAAGTAATTTAAATGAGGTTTGCTCCAGGGCTTTCTAGCAGCAGACATTAAACAAACCGGCTCAAGGATAAAAAGAATCTTTTTTTTTTTTTTTGGTAGTGGTTGGTCGGACAGAAGCCAAGCCTCCCTACGCTCCTCCATTCCATCCTCCTCCTTCGCTTCCCCCTCTTTGTTGAGGCAGCCTTTGGCTCCCAGTGGCCAGTCCCCTCTCCACACCCCACCTGCCCTCTGACCCTGTGTCACTTAGGGCCCGCTCTGAAAACAGGACTGATCCATTTAAGAATGCACCCACCCCCCAACACAACCCCCCAAAGAGTGAGCGTGCCCACTCACACGCACGCACGAAGCACCCAGATACCCCTACCCCCCTCCCCTGCCACCACGCCCATTCACACACCACAAGGCCAAACGTGGTGACGTCGTCGTCAGCATGTCATCCGGCGCTGCAGGATTACAGCCAGGCCTCGGGGAGGACCGTCTTAAAAGCTCTCGCCCGCGTTTTAGACGCATTTATGTAACCTCTCTAGCGCTTTAGGGATATTATTAATGCCCTCATCATGACCGTTAATGCTGCTGTCTCATCAGGGTTTCCCCCGCTGCATTTTAACCCGGCCGGTAAACGAATGAAAGCCTTCCAGTATTCCTAAATAGAAACAAAGCTATGTAGAACGGCTTAGTGGTCCATACCCTACAATCTATTTCATTTGTCCACTTTTTAGTTTACCTGCAAGGAACAAAAAAAGTACATTTTAATGACCATTTCCCAGTCTCTGACTTAAATAAGGCTGTTTTGTGACTAAGACCGATGGGCTGCCCAGTATTCAAAAAGGCTGAAACACTCCTTATAACTTCAATGTGAGTGGGCGGAGTTAATCTGCTGCAGGCTGAATAGACAGATATGTCTAAATGTATTTGATTTTTGTAAGATCATATACATAATGCATTAAAAACAAGCTGGTTTTGCAGCAAAACTCCTAAAGACAGTCCATATGTACTGATATTGAAATATAGGTGGATGATAAGGAGAAAATATGAAAGAATACTGGGATGTAATGTAATGTAATTTAACAATTTTCTGGAAGCTTTACTAATACTTGCATAATACATTACACTATTACTACAAAAAGTGAAGGAAATAAGGGTTTTTTCTTGACATGGGCCCTTTAAAACATCTTATTAATGACTGTTTTTGTTTATGGAATCTATCTGCCAGGTTCTCCCATCAATTTGTCACCAATAATTTGTTCAACATTACAGTTACTGTGTGGAATTAAAAACAAATAGAGGATTCTAAAAACAAGCCAGCAAAATGTGATAAGCGCCAGTTATACACTTAGTCCATTTTCATTTCAGCATCAATAGGTGCTAATGAAAATTTTTCATTGAATTAGCATGCTTTGTTTTCCGGTTATTAAAAGCTAAAAGTTAAAGTGCAGTATCTGAATAAAGGTGTAAAAAATGTTTTTTTTATTCAGTCCTATCCCTCCACAGAGACCCCTGTTTACTCCATCTCATTCAAAAACTCAATTTTCTAGTCACAGATGAACCAATACTCTTTCTAAGAAATAAAAATAGAAAGAACTAGGCTATATTGAGTTAAACCTATATTGGGAGTTGCCGGGAGAGGGCCTTGTGATGCCTGCGGGGGGAAAAAAAGAAAACACCCATCCGTTGCGCCGCTGGGTAATGAGATCCAACTGAGTTTCAATTTCTCCAAGTCCCAGAGTCACCTGCGTTTATTTGCTGGAGGTGTTATTTATAAGCTTGCCTCGGCCTAATGTAACCCAAGTGTCACCTTCAAACCAAGAATGGCTTTGTGGTCTGACTAATTTGGTTATCATTCTCTTTACTGCGAAGTTTAAGTTCTGAAGCATCCTTTTGCATGAGCAAAAATCTTGCAGAACTTCTCTCTTTGCCATTGCTCCTCTCCAGCGACCCAAAGCAGGTACCGTGAGAACCGTAACCACGAAACAGCAAAAACAAACTGTGTGATAAGACCAACAGTAACCTTGCTACCCACTTCTGTACTACAGTTCCAGAACTGCAAAACCTATCTTGTCTTCATCAGCCGTTTTAAATACTGTGCACCTATTTTGAATGCCCTGCAGCTTCCGCATGATCAGACACTGAGAGGAGGTGACGTTGTCAGACCAGAAGTTCTACCTTTCCTGTAAGTAAAGTCGCCCTTATTGTCACACGTGAGCACACACCACTGCACAGCGGGAACAGTGTGAAATTCTTTCTCTGTATTTAACCCATTCGCCTTCCGATCGCAGGGACAACCACCAGGCCACCAGCTCTTAGCAAACGGCAAAATAATTATGAGTGAATTGGCTTGTCCTTACCTGAAGTTCACACCACGCTACTTCCACTGTTGTCTCCGTGTCCAAGCCCTTGTAAACGGTTTTAAAAGAGCCACGTCCGATTTCGATGTCAAACTTGAGGAAGCGGCCATCCGGCGAGGTGCCCACAGCTTTGGTCTCCACTTCCTCGTCCTCTTGCTCTTTCTTCTGCTCTGCTTCGGCGCGGGCCTTCGCAGCCCCCTTTTCCTCCTCCTCGCGTTTCTCAGCTGTTAAACCCTCCTGCTCCTGGTCCTCCGCCACTCTGGGCGCCCCTGAAGAAGCCAAAGGAAGTTCCTTCGGATCAGGACTCAAATCTTGGCTTTGCTTCTCTACTCTTTCGAGCCCAGCAAGGCCACCTCTTTCACCAGAATCCTCCGCTTGCTCTTCCACCACCACCTCTGCCACAGCCAAGCAGGTCTCAGCAGCGATGCTGGGGACAGATCCCAGTCCCAGGGGCGCCACGGAGGACTCGCAGTCTGGAGGAGATGTTGGGATGCACGCTTTGCTGGGAAGGTCGAGCGCAGTGGCATTGGAATCGCAGATGACGCTGCGTCTGAAGAACCGGTGCTCGGCTGTCTTCAGGTCTTTATCCATGGTGTGGCGCCGCTGCCGGACCTCCGCTCCAATCTTTTCACCCAACAGCGAGTCTGAGCCGGAGCCATTCACATTCTTTGGCGGTGGAGGGGCTAGAAACTCCATACAGTTGTTTTTGGACATCTTCACTCCAGCCAACAAAAAAAAAGCTAACTCTCAAAATAAATAAGTTACGGTGAATTAATCCAACTGTAAACTTTCACTTTTGCTGTAAAGAATTTCTCTTCACAAACAGTGTGAAGGGGGAGAAGTGTGAAGTGTACACAAATTACAAGCTTCAGAGAGCCTCAGAGTCTGTGCGAGAGCCCCCAATTTGGGTGCTCCTTATATACAGTTACTGATACAGTATTTATGGTCTGAGCCCAGGAGAGGGGGTGTTCTTTTATAAACGTAAAAGAACAAGACACAGTCACAGAGAAGCAAGCGCTGGTGGCGACAGATGAGAACCGTCAAATCCACACCATCCATCCTGCAGTGGGCCGGCAAAAGTCCTCATTGAGCATAAGGAACCACAAGGACAGGCAACCTGGCTGCGAAACCCAACCCCAGGTCCAGACTCACTGCAAGAGAACACAAGCAGAGAACATGATCTTAATCACACGTCCAAATTTAGGCCCCAAGTTACTTCCACCAACAATTCAGCGGTTTGGCACACAGCTGCACTGGAGGAAGAGGAAAAGGGAAATTGGTTTCAATAACCTTGATTTGCTTGCCAGCTGAATGTAAGTTCATCAGCATTTCATAGGCCATAAACTACAAACCCAAAACACAAATGGCTCAGTCATGACCCTTTAATGTTTACAGTCTTAAACATCACCTGCCAACCTAATGAGTCGCATTAGGCTTTTAACGCAATGGACCAAAGAGGCCTAAAGATGAGACGGATTCCCTTTTTCTTGAAAAGCAGCATTATTTTGTGACCCTATGGTTGGACCGGTCCTCCCAGAGAAGCCCAGGCGGCGGGGGCATGGAGGGATGGAGGAAGGCTGCTCTCAGTGGGTTTAACAAGCCAGTTTACTGCCCGTGGATAGCTTTAATAGGACTGACCACATGAGGTTAACTTACTGGTGAAAACAAGCTAGAGCAGATTAGTACTGTGCCCTAAGTGTGGCCCACCAGACTGCCCCCGTGACCACACCCCCCTCACCGAATGACAACATATTTTTTACACTCTATAACACTATTTAGACCTATCTGCATCCTTTTTTTCTACATTTAGTACAGGAATGCTACATACAAGCCAAAAAGTTGCCTGGACTGGGCAGCTCCCTGAACTAACAGCTATCTTAACAAACATTTTTATGCATTTTATGGATATTTTCAGAGAGCTACTAGTTGGCTAGAAGGGTTTTCTCCAAAAACAGACAGTTTAAACCTTATTAATGTGCAGGGAAAGCAATGCTCAGCCTTCTTGGTCTCACATTAGCTAGCAAGTTAGCCTGCAAGTTTTCCAATGGCCTTTACGCAGCGTCTGCTAGCAGCTAGCCATCTTTTGTGGCTACTTTTTTTAAGCAAAACAACTCTTTAAAAGCACAAAATGTGAATGACCCACATGCCCGGGGGTGGGAGGGCCTCCGTGGAGTTGGTAGCACGCAGACGTGAAGAGAGAGACAGGAGGAGGGTGTAAAGAATGGGAGGCGTGCTGTAGCTTCGTGGGCTTCAGGAGAACTTAGAGCTGCTAACTGATGAGCTAACGTTATAAAAATGTTCATTTTTAACATTTAAAATGTAAATTAGAAAAGCGTTCTTACATACACCGTGCACCTTTTTTATACCCAAAAATGCAAAGTAGAATGAAATAAAGTGTAAATGTAAAGAGACAGCTGAGTAAATGAGTCAACCCTTCCAAGCAAGCAACTGTGCCAATGCTGATTTGTAACGTTTAAAATGTCTTTGAAGAGAAACGCGTTCTTAAAGTGGTTATGCACCTTGCACAAAATCACAAAGTAGAATGAAAAATGGAAATATAAGTGGAGACAGCTGAATAAATGAGTTGTCAATACTGATATTTTAATGTTTAAAATGTGAATTTGCAGAGAAACCCACTCTTAAATAAGCCGTGCACCATTTTATACATATGAATCCAAAGTAAGATGAAAAATAGAGCGTAAATGAGTGGAGACAGCTGAATGATGATTTAACACTTTGCCAAAACTGATTTTTTAACGTTTAAAATGTGAATTTGCAGAGATAAACGTTCTTAAAGAAGTCGTGCACCTTTTTAATACCCAAAATGCAAAGTTGAATAAAACAGAGAGTAAATATGAAGTGAAGACAACAGAATAAATGAGTTAACCATTTCCAAGCAAGCAACACTGTGCCAAAGCCAGCTGCTCACACTCCCCCCTGGCTCTCTGGATCACAACACGGGGTGTAGAGGGTTTAAACCTACCTTTCGTATCATCACATCCATTCTGGATCTTCTGGAGAAGCAGGAGATGCGAGTGTGATCCCAGTTTCTCTCTCCCTCTATCCCTCTTTCACAGCTCATCCACAGAAGAGTCCATGTTATTACAGCCTCAGCTGCTGCAGCCACGGTGCCTGGCAACCGTAACCACGCAGAATCCCCTCTGTCTGGAGCACAAACAACAACAACAACAACAAATTCAGCCCTTCTCTCACCCAGCACTATTTTCTCCAGCCTAATTTCAACGATGCAGACTCTCAAGTTCTCCTTCGATCGATATCCGCCTCGAACAAAGCAACGGAGCAGAAAATAGAAATATGAATATAAATCCAGCCCGGTTCGGTTCGGGTGTGTCCAGAGAGAGTCCTCTCCTCCGAGAGATTAATCAACTCTCAGCGGGTCCTCGCATGGTACAGTGTCCTGGGCCGAGATCTTTGTGTGAAGCTGTTGGAGCTGCAGGAGCTCATCTCTCTCTGGTCTGGTCTGGTGTCTCTCTCTCTCCTCTCCCTCTCTCTCTCCCTCTCTCTCTCTGAGTCACGCTGCTCCTCCAGCGCCCCGCCCACCACAGACCAGAGCCGCCTGAGGGGGGCGCCCTTCCCCACACACAGCATACAGGGCCTCTTATTACTGCACACAGGGGGCTAAGGGCTCACAGAGGGGCTGTCATGATAATTATGATTTCATATAAAACCTCATATGTATATGTTATTATATTCATTACAATTTATATATGTTACATTATATATATATATATATATATATACACATATATATAAATGTATATACATATGTAAATTATAATGAATATAATAACAATTCATGACAGTTCTTGATAAAGTTTTCCATAAGGGCACCAAAAATATCACAAATGCGGATGATAATGTCTTCTTCAATATAAGATAAAGTTAAACATGCATGTTTACTAAAAGAATATGCGTAACACTCAAGGTGAAAGGGGTAGTTTGCAGGAGAAACCTTTTTTATAAAATCTCATATGTTAATAATGACAGTCAATTCATGGCTGTTCCGCACACATACTAAAGGGCAACTCCACTACTTTTTCAAACTTTCCATATGACTCTTTGAGATGTAAACAAAGACATTCAGAGTGGGTTTGATGTTAAATTATAGAAAATATTTAATGACTCAGACTTTCAGATTTACAGTGATGGTGAATGGAACCATGGGTCTACAATGCAAATATAACCATTTTATTTCCCAAACATCAATGAGTTCAATGAATGTAAAAAAATGTCATTTGTTAGCAAAGGTTGTATACAGTATAAAAATGGTTCTATGATTTGCAACAATAATGGAACCCCTTTATTTCTTTTGCAAAAGAAACGCATACAGCATCATAGACAAGAGCTGTTTAGCCATGTAAAGTATTGGAATGGTTATTTGAGTTGTTATAGATCTACATGTAACTATTTCCCTGCAAAAGAACCCTCGAATAACCTTTTAATGGGTATAGAAAGTTCAGATGAGTCATTTCTGTCTGTGGTGGGGTTTTTTTCTTTTCATGGCCAGCACTGTGTTTGAAGCGTTTTGAAGCTAAAACCAGAAATATCTTGAAAAGATCTAAAAAAAATACACCCACTTAGAGGCAAATAACAAGTGGATGAATACAGATGTGTGCCAGAGCCACATGTATTCAGAGATTACTGATAATGTTATAATGTACGTTTGGACTGGGCCAGGTCTTTTGAAAATTGCAATGGTAAATTGTGTTCCGCAGCTCTGAAAGCCTGAAAATGAACTGAAAATAAGAATAAATACAGAAAGCTGTGTTCAGCATTCTATTCCTAAACAAAAACTTAGGATAAATCATCTATTTGAACTCATATTTTAGTGATTTTTAGTCGTGTGCATGGGTGGGCAACTCCTGTCCTGGAGGGTCGTGGTCCAGCACGTTTTGGTGATTTCCCTGCTCAGAAAAGCCTGGTTCACCTCACCAGTTAATTGTCAGGCTTAGTGAATGTGTTTGAGGAGAACTACCATCAAACTGTGCAGCAAACCACCACTGGGTTCCTGAGCAAGACCCTTAACCCAAAGTTGCTCTAGGGAGACCGCGCTTTGAATGAAAGTCGCTTTGGAGAAAAGCCTCTGCTAAATGCTGTAAATGTAAAACAGCAAGTATTATTTAATGCGAAAAAAATGTTTTGATGCTCATATTGGAATAACACGTTAAAAGAATAGCCTGCACTATCCTTAAAGTAGTTCATATTCCTTTCTTCAAATGGATAATTTTGTCCCATGCTTTTGTGACATACAAATATCATTAAAACAACAGACAAGTTTTTCTGAATTATTTCTCAGAGGAAGAATTATATTCCTGATCAATGTGGATAATATGCTGACAGCTTCATGTGTTACAAAGAGATTATGACGATGGTGGTACTCATGAAATGTTACGTGATTTTAAAATTGGAGTAAAACAACAGTATGGATGTGATGTGTGTGTTTTCCGATCCATATCAGCTCAGATTTTAGTCATTTTGTCTGTGGTGTTCCAGTCAATGGTGTTAAAATCTTACCTACAAGTTCTTCCACACTGAACTCATCCAGCCACGTCTTTATGGAGCTCGCTTTGAGACACAGTCATGCTGGATTAGAAAAGGTTCTTCCAAAAACTGGGTCCACAAAGTTGGAAGCATGGCGCTGTCCAAAATGTCTTGGTCTGCTGGAGCGTTAAGATTAACCTTCACTGGAAGTAAGGGGGTCTAGCCCAAACTCTGAAAAACAGGTGTGTCCCAATACTTTTGTCCATATAGTGAAAGTAGTGATGCTGCACATGATAAGACTGTTGGACATAAACTATCACACATGATAATAAAGATATTGCATGTAATGATATTGATTTAGTACACAATCAATATTGCACATCTGGGTAGCAACAGGTTTTTGCACAGATTATTGTTATTATTACTATTATAGAGTCTGATGGTTGGGTGTGTGACAGGGGGAGGAGTTATAGAGTCTGATGGTTGGGTGTACAACAGGGGGAGGAATTATAGAGTCTGATGGGTGGGTGTACAACAGGGGGAGTAGTTATAGAGTCTGATGGGTGGGTGTGTGATAGGGGAGGAGTTATAGAGTCTGATGGTGGCTGTGTGACAGTGGGAGGAGTTATAGAGTCTGATGGGTGGGTGTGTGATAGGGATAGGCGTTATAGAGTCTGATGGGTGGGTGTGTGACAGGGGAGGAGTTATAGAGTATGACGTGTGTGTGTGACAGGGGGAGGAATTATAGAGTCTAATGTGTGTGTGTTACCGGGGGAGGAGTTACAGAGTCTGATGGGTGGGTGTGTGATCGAGGAGGAG
>JBBJLS010000128.1:31246833-31260696 GCA_037577275.1 Bryconaethiops microstoma | reverse complement strand
GCATTCAGCACCACCAGTATACTGATCACCGCCTGATCACCTGGAATCATCTGCTCCTGTTTCTTCACTGGTTCAGGTCTTCAGTTAGATGGCTTTGTTATATTTAAACAGATCACAGCAGTACAAGCTGAACTAATGAATCTAAACAGTGAAACACCATCATGGTTTAACTAACAAACACAAACAAAATATGTCCAAACCTGACCTTCAGCATGAAAATAACACATCAACCATTGTTTGTCAGTAATTCACAGTTTGACTGCAATTATTGAGAAAAAAATCAAATGAAAATTTCATAACTACATTAGTTAGATTTTTCCCTCTTTAAAATGGTATTAGGATCAGCCTCATTAATGTCATGTTAGTTTCCTCCCCTTAGGTTGTGAGGGGTTAAATAATCAGTGTCTAACTGGGCCTGATGTACTGTTATTTCTCCTTAAAGTCCTAAAGTGTCACTTAAGTCTTGACAGGGAATGCCACAGATTTATCAAAATTTGTTCTTAATTCAGTGCTTGAGAAACAAAGCAATGTCAAGTTGTCTAATGTGAATTTATTAAGTGTAGAGAAACTGATCTATTTTGTTATATCAAAACCAGCTGTTATATTACCGCGACACTAGTTTTATTTATTATCCAAACCTACCAATGAACCCACTTGTGTCTTCTGAGTTATTTTATAAAATGTCAGTGATGCTAAAATAGTGAGGAATTCTCACAAACCTAGGTTTTAGAACTACTTTCCCTTCAACAGCCTGCATTGAACTCTTTACCCTCAGAATATAAAATACGTTTTACTCCAGAACCTTCTATCAAAACCACCTGAAAAGGTGTCAGGTATTACGCAGACTTTCTCTGATTCAGCTTTTAAAGGCAGACGTCTGGTTCCATTCACTTCCACTGTAACTGACCTGGTCTCTCTACAATGGAATTCAGAAATGAAAAATTTTGCAGAAATTTTGAAAAAGGGCAAAAATTCCATTTGAACTCTGTCCTCCTCTGACGTCCACATGACGTCCACATGACGTCCACACACATTACTTCACATCTACCACTGTCTTGTCAGCGTTTGACCCTCTAGTGTCCCATTCTAGTGGGAGAATCACCAGAAGTCCCACATCTGTGAGACAAAACGAGGCAGACACTCTGACTTCTGAGCATGAACAAACACAGACAGATAGAAGCCGTTGAGCATTAGTTGCTATAGAAACAGTGGCGATGGAAGAGGACAGGGATGAAAGGAGACGGATGTTGCTGAGTGCAGAAATTGTTAATTTAGTTAAAGACAGATTTGTCTCGTTTAGTGTTGCAAATTCCCACTGAGCTCTGGCGCTACCAGCTGCTGGAAGTTTATTCACAGTTTTGTGTGCTTTGTTGCTGAAATTCTTATGTAAGATCCATTACGCATTATCTAATGAAATGGGTCTCTTGGGTCAGAATATGGAAGAAAGACACCCTTCATTACAGCTGTATTTTCTCTTCTTATTCAGGTTCCTTCTTTATATATGGATGTTTATCAGGCTGGACCTCCAGCTGGTGCCCCTTCACACTTACCTAGTAGATTCCTCACACTTAACCCTTAAACACTGACAAAACTGATGCTAAAAATGACAACGAGCACCTTCTGTCCTGGTTGGAGAACCAGTTTCATGTTCACCTGTATTTCTGGCCTTTATATTCCAGACAAGCAACTTCTCTGCCTTCCTAAACCACATCAGCTCTGAGAGAGCACTGACACCTAGTGCTGGAAATCAGAACTGAACTACACTATATAATCACTTCTAATCAGTGTTTTAAATAACATAATAATAATATTGTCCATGTAGATCTGGATAATATCACAGTATTTATTATCATGGTAAATTACATCTCAATATGTCTCAGTATGCTTTTCTGGGCGTATTGAGACACTTACAAACCACTGACCAATCATGTTTCATTACAAATGAAGAATAATTTGTCTCATCCGCTGCAGTGCTGTGTAGGGCAGCACAATATATCGTCTGTTACTGGTTATTGCAATTTGATTCACTGACCAATCAGTGTTTTTTCACAGGGTGACCTATCAGAGCTCCGTTTGAGTGTTATTGGGTGTTCTGAATAATCAAGGTCTTCATGTAATCCAACAAAAGTCAAATTGTTTTGGGCCAGTCTTTAACCATTAAAGGTCCTGATGGGCTGAGGTGTTTTTAAAAGGCCCATATTATACATTTTCCGTCGATTTTGTTTTTCCAGGACATGTGGTGTGGGTTTGTGAACCAAAATGTAATTCATAATAATCATAATTCACTCTTACATGATCATCTTCCAACCTCTGTTTACTCCTTAGAATTAAACAGGCTGTTTTTGCAGCTGTGACTAAGACTGATATATATAAATGATCTTATTTCTGATTGGCTTTCCTATATTCCAGCAACACAAGGACTGAGACTGTCCTTATAACTGCAGCATGAATGGGCATGACTAAACTGCTAAAAAAGGAAATATGTGTAAATGTGTTTTTATATATATATATATAAAAATAAATAATCCTAGGACTGCTAGTGGCACCCCCGAGATACCGTCGCCACGCACTGCTCCCTGGGTGCCCCTGGTTAGTGGCAGCCCTCTGCTTCACTTGGTGAATGGGCTAAATGCTGTTCACACTGTGTGCTGTGGTGTGTTCACATGTGACAGTAAGGGGCCACTTTACTTAGAAATGACTTATGACACATAAAGGTAGTCAACCTCAGAGGAAAAAATATAATGTCAAGGAAATTGGCCTTTTAATTATACACTTTGCAAATTTTTGTATTTTTTGCATTATTGTTAATAGTCTTATTTACAACAGCAGTCTTCTTATTTTTTCTACTGTTTAGGGGGACTTCCAAAGTGTAGAACATTGGTACACAATTACATGCAACTGGGACAATGGAGCTGTCCAGGGATGGTCTGTGGTATTGTGAGGCCCCTGGGCGCAGGCATCATGGTAGTTCCATGCAGTTGTGTATGAATGCACACCCCTACTGGATGCTTTCTGTGACTCCTGCGCCCATTAGTCTGGGTATTTTGTGTCACCAAGGTTGCGCTCTTCAACTGCCTCGGGTGAGGCAGAGCTACCTCGGTCTGTTTGTGTTTGGGAGGAATTGCATTAACTGCCTTTGTGGGATGCTGGGTGCATTATTTCCATCATAAGAGACTCAGTGAAGCACAAACACTCCCCACTGAAAGAAGGTATGAGAGGAGACTGGAGGTCTGGGTCTGTGTTCTGGCCATATAAGAGCGGAGAGTGAAAGAAGAGAGCCAGAAACAGACCAGTAGAGCTGAACTGGGATGATGTGGGATGGCAGCGTGGACCTGCGTCTGCTGGGGGCCGCTGCTAGAGGGAGGCATCATGTTTCCGTGCTCGCACCCCCTCATGACCCTCGTCTTTTGCTTCCTCCTCAGGAGCTCCACCGACGCTACGAGGGAGCGCCGGAATCTGCCAAAACCAAAGCCTTGCAGACCGTCATTGAGATGAAGGCAAGTGTGCTTGTGTTCGTGAGAGAACAAGTGTGTTTGTAATGAGCTTCACTCATTGTTTTGTGTCCATGTAATAGTCTTGGCAGGCCAGATGTGATCTTGAAACATAACTACATGTCTGGGGACGATGTGTTTCGAAGTTTTGCAGCTGGATCTGCTGCTAACAAGGATACGCCCTTCTCTAAATCCCCTGCCTCGAGTCCAGGCTCCAGTAACATCTGCAGTACAAATGTTTAGCTTGATTGCAAATCCGATAGCTCATCTTTTCCTGAACCTGGTTGCTAGTTCTTTCTAAATCACTTTTACTCCTGCCGTATTACCACTGGTAACCCATCTTATTCTTTTATTACTGACCAAGTGATACATTCTAAATGTGCACTGTGGTGTAGTTGAACTATTTGTATGTCAATGTTCTCCAAATTTGCAAGATACAGTTTTGTGCAAAAGTCTTAGGCTCCTGTTTAAACTGTTTGAAGCCATTTATATTAGCAGCGGGTTTCTTTCCACCAGCAAAAACACAAGAGAACATTAGAATAGACACGAACAAATAAGAAAGCAGTAGCAACTATCTAGATTTCTCTTATTCTGTAATGTAGTTGATATTTGGTGAGCTGGTTAGAACAACACAGGTTTGGTTCCAGATTTCTTCTCTGTTCCTCCAGTCATTGTGTGGATTTATAAAATTCCGTAAAATTTATTTAATCTTCTGATGTAAAAAATGTCAACCAGGTATAAGTGATAATGGGCTTCCTTGAGAAAAGAGGTCTGGAAATGGATCTACGAACATTTTGCTACACATAAAAACACAATTTATTGTTTTAATATTATCTATTTATTTAGTATTATTCATTTATTTAATAGTGTTTATTATAATATCAGTGTTTTACCACTAACGTAACACTATAGCCCAGCAATAAACAGAATAATTTTGAGAATAATTTCTCTCAGGTGCCTAAGACTTTTGCACAGTTCTCTACATCAACATGCTTGCACTCCTAAAAAACAAAAGGAGGGTTTTAGAAACATCTTGTTAGGAGGTCACGTCGGTCCCTGCTAGGCCACCTATTCAGAAGCTTCTCTTTTAATGGGAACTTATTGCTACTTTTGTTCCTGCCATGTTTTTGTTCACTTCATTTTTTATGACCCCTTATTCCATCTTCCTTCATTCTTCTCTCCAACAGGACTCCAAGATCAGCTCCCTCGAGCGCGGTCTGCGGGATCTGGAGGAGGAGGTTCAGATGCTGAAGTCAAACGGAGCTTTGAGCACAGAAGAGAGGGAGGAGGAGATGAAGCAGATGGAGGTCTATCGCAGTCACTCAAAGTTCATGAAGAACAAGGTAGTTAGACCATGCCTCGAGTGTGATGTATTGCTTCTTCACTGCTAACAGTGTCCCCTAACCAGCATTTTGTTACTCTTTGCTAATATTAATCTGTTTTATAATGTGTGACAGTTTTCTTGGTCCCCATCTGATGTCGAACAAGCTTTTTAACAAGCACCTCTGTCTCTCTGGAGCGACGAGTAGGAGATGGGCCACTTTTTCACTGCATGGTGAATGCTGACTGCTCTGCGTGTGATGTTGACGTTAAGAAATGACCATGTGACCTGCATGATGGCTGGCGATTTGTGGTGGAGTGAGCGCCTGCTGAGCTTTGGGATGCTGTTGGGAATGGTGGTTTGTTGCAGTAACAGCGCCCTCTCCTGACAGGTAGAGCAGCTGAAGGAGGAGTTGTCTCACAGTGAGGCCCAGGGCGAGGAGCTGAGAAAGCGGGCGACTGAGCTGCAGCAGGAGGTCTCTGCAGTAAGACACCCAGAGAGCCAGCCTAGCGCACACACAGCTCTGCTTCCCTCACTAGAGCGAGAACAAGACCCCGCTGAGCCCCTCTTTATCCAATACGGGCAGTATCTTGTTTATAAACTGGGTCAGAGCAGCTCCAGGTGGTTCGTACCTGGTTCGCAGTGATCGAAAGTGCTTCCAAGGAAGAGCAAGACCCCACTGAGCCCCTTTTTACTGAATATTTGAGTACTTTATTGAGTACTCTGCTATAGTACACTTTCCAAAACCAGTGAATCAAATATTGCTTTATATTCCAAAGACTGACATGGATTTGCCACAGTAGACCTTTCTGTGGTGTCACAGAATTTCCACTATTTTTATTTATTTATTTATTATTTATAATTTCTGCGTAATTTGATGGCTGTAAACGGATTCGTTCAGAGTGGGTTTAATGTGCTGGTGGTATTGAAAGAAACCAGGTGTCAAGATGTTATATTATTTTATTGACCAGTGAACCTACATGCGTCTTCAGATTTTTTAATACGTTTTGTTGATTGCGGTAAAAAAGTGATTAATAAGGGAAAAAAAGCTTTCTTTGGTCACTCTTATGCCTTATATGTAATTCAACAATGAATAGATTACAAAAATACTTTTTAACATGAACTCTTCTCAAAACTTTCTATGAGGGGCTTTTAGAAGCTTTTGCCTCTGTTTCTTTCAATTTTATATAAAAAACTGAATGTCTTTGTTTACATTTGATCCATTTCGTTATACAGAAATTATTTTAAAAAATCTGTGGAATTCATTTTTAAGTCTGGAATCCTACACGTGGAATTTGGTTTGCTATCTTCCATTACTCTAGTATGTTATCCAAACTGAAGAATATTTCCTTAATGTTCTGAAGGGACTTTCAGGCTGATATTGCTTTAGAACAGTTAAACTGTCTGGAAAATAAAGCTCTAAAGTCAGACTCTCATACTGATCAGCCACAATATTAAAACCTCTGACAGGTGAAGCGAATAACATTGATCTTATTACGGTGAGAAGGGTCGATATATTATGCAGTAAGTGAACAGTCAGTTCTTGAAGTTGATGTTTGAAGCAGGAAAATGGATGAGTGAAAGGGTCTGAGAAGCCTTGACAAACACCAGACCGTGATGGACAGATGTCTAGGTCAGATCATATCCAGGTCCTGTGGGTTGTACCCGGTTTGCAGTGGTCAGTACCTCCCAAAAGTGCTCCAAAGAAGAACCACCAATGAACATGTAGCACCTACGTAAACATCACTGCAGACCAAGTTCACCCTTTCATGGAGAAGAATGGAAGTGGCCTCTTTCAGCAGGATGTTCAGGAATCGTTTGAGGACCAAGAGAAAGAGCACAAGGTGTTGATTTGGCCCCGAAATCTCCAGATCCCTATCTGATAAACCATCTGTCGGATGTGCTGGACAGACTGGTTCGATCCATGCAGGCTTCATGTTACAACTTACAGGACTTGAAGGATCTACTGCTGGTGCAGAACCACAGACACTTTCATGACTCTTGTAAAGTCTGTACCTCTATGGGTCAGAACTACACAATATTAGGCATGGTTTTAATGTTATGGCTGATCGGTGTATAGTTTCAGATCTTAGTAGTAAAGGCTTGATGAGTTTTTTCCAAGCTAAATCAGTCACTGCCTGCACTTTTTTGACCCTGAATGCAGGAACAAAGGCCCTAACTCCTCTTCAGTTAAGTCGTGGGAAAGGTAGAGGAGGACAGATGAAAACTAACAGTTGCAGCATGGACAGTATGATCAATGTGCTCAGTGGTCAAAGGTGGAAAAATACTGGAGATCTAAGGGAAAACTGATTAAAAATTTCAGCTTTGACTCCTGTTCCTTATCACGAGCCGCCTCCTGCCACAATGGCAGGATCTGGGGCGAGGCCGGCTAGCCGTCTGAAGTCACTGGGGCTCTCTTGTTCTCCTTCTGATCAGGAAAGCAGAGTTGCTCACTGCTGTGCAAAGAAGTCGGACGCCACGCTAGACTCCCTGGCACTTTTTTTTTTTTTTAATCCTTCTTATCTTCTGTGCCTATCTTGCTTGTCCTCTCTTAACGTTTTTCCCCCTCTGCTGTTGTTCCATAGTGCTGGATGGAATAGAGCTGAGAGCACTAATATCCCACCAAATATGAATGTCTTCCTCTTTTTCCTCTATCTGTCTTTGTCTCTCTCTTTTTTTTTCTCTTTCTCTTTCTCCTTCCGCTTTGCTGTAATTTAGCCCCTTTTCTCCCCAGGGCGACTGCTGGTAGAATCACAGCTAGAGCCTTTGCTAATGTATTGCTCTACCATGCATGTTGGAAAATATACCTAAATTATATGTCTATGTCCATGTGTATGTGGAGTCGAAACTTCTTTTGTTTTGTTTATTTATTGAAGTAAATGGTGGTTTTAAGCAATGATGATAAATGTTTCATATGTCAGATGAGCATTTTAGTGCAGTATTTAAGCACACATCAGTGCAGGGATGTGAGTGTGTGGTATAGATTGCAATTCAGCTTATATAATTGGTAGTAATAACAGACTTATTTTGTTTTTCAGTGTTTTAATGGGCTTACTGCCTTTATTAAAGTATATTACTTAAGGCTGTCATGATTTATTGATCTAATTGGATTGTTAAATTCGTAAAATGTATTGTTACATTCACATTTTATCTATTTAGTAATTTGTTTGCAATGTAAATAGTAATCAGGGAATTCATATGCCATAATTAACCTGTTCTTGCCTTACTGACTATTTTCCACAAGGGCCCCTATTAGCACTCAAATTGATGTTACTTATGCACGTATATTTAAAGTGACAAATTGCTTGTACACTATATTGCGAGCCAGACCAGTCCAACATCAGTATCTGACCTCATAAATGCTCTACAGAATGAATGGACACAAATTCCCACAGAAACTACAAAATCTTTTGGAAAGACTTCCAAGAAGAGTGGAAGCTCCATATTAAAGTCCCTGTTGGTGTAACTTTTGTCCATATAGTGCATATGAAGTAAAGGTTTCATGTAACTAGATGTAGGCTAAAAGCTTGGCAGACATCTAACAGAGGTACTTCAGTAGTAATTAGTAAGTCTTTACTGGAGGATTTGCTGTAAAACTGCAACATGCAAAGTAAAGAATATTCCACTTAAATGTCTGTTGCAAGCTTTAAACTTGTGTGTCGAACTGCCCAAAGTACTGCCGATTCTAGTCCCCACGGGGTTCTAAAGACACCGACAGAACACATGACAGACCACATGACAGACCACATGACCGACCACATGCTTTAAGTAATGTTTCATTTTTGAAAAAGTAGTTCTTCTGTTCTGTGTACATACTTAAATAAGTTACTGATTTGAAAAAATACCTTTATACATTACCTTGTCTACTGAATGACATCATCATATGAAAACTCTCTATATGGTGAACCAAACAGGTCATGATAGTGTGACCTCTGCACACAAATAATGCACGTAACTGCTACAGGCTGCTGTGTTCATTGTGTTTGGATCACAAATGGCTCTGAAGTTTGCATATATTGCTTTATTTGCTGTGCAGAGGTCATAATTCCATGGCCTATATAGTGCACTATACAGGGAATATAGACGTTAGCTGATATAGACCATTGGTGAAATAAGTCGTTGATCACTCAGGCACTTTACGATGACTTATATGATCAATACCCTTTATAGATACCTACATCTCACTGTTCGCTGTCAACAACTGTTTTGTTTTGTTTTATAGCCCCCCCAACGTTTAAATGGTGTTACCAAGCCGGTGTGCCACTGCTACATTTAAATTGAAAATAATGTGGCTCAACATTACTTCATATACTTAAAAAACTTATAGAATTAATGATGACTGCTCTAGTAGTAATACCAAATCTGAACTAGCTAATGGGATACATTACTAGCAAAAGTATTGAGCCACCCAAATTTCTTTATTTTGCTTTCAATCACCTTGTTTGTGCAAAAATGCTATTTGATGTCTGTCTAACTGTCTTATTTTTGTCATACTGAGTAGGTTATATGAAAGAAATTTGAACAAATGTTTTACTGTGAAAGGCTACAAAGTGCCTAGAGATACAAGGAGCCTAGATAAAGGAGTTAAAACCACTCAGTATTCAGCACCACCAGTATACTGATCACCGCCTGATCACCTGGAATCATCTGCTCCTGTTTCTTCACTGGTTCAGGATTTCAGTTAGATGGTCTTTGTTGAAAATGATTCATATGTAGTTCACTGTGTGTCTTAACAAACAAAAAACATTCCTCTGAATCTGGTCGGGTTCAGGGACTGGACTGGAAATGAGAGACTTTGAAAGTCCTTCAGGAAGCCTGGAGAACTGTTCCTAAAGACCACATTAAATTACAAGAAAGTCTGGATATTTGGAAGCAAAATATGAAGAAATGAGGGGTGACTCAAGACTTTTGCATAATACTGTATTTCAGCCGAAACAGAGCTGATCAGCAAGGCACTTTCAGTTGTATTTCCAGCCTGAGAGAATGAAACGCCTGAGTGCCTCAAGCACACCTATGCCTACATAGATGAGACCAGACACTTTATAATTATCTCCTTTTTTCTTGTTACTGGGAGTCATGTAGTGCAGTCTAGAAGTAACTGAAAAGTTCTTCATTATTGTCATTCCCTCTCACCACAAACCGAAGGAAATATAGCTGATGCAAATGAAACATTACAATCCTGAAGTGTGGATTGTCAGCTCTAATTTGAGGAGATGTTTGTCCATGTTGGGGAATCAGATCCAGTCCACTTATCTGAGCAGGCCTAAAGAAGATACTCTAAAGAGATTAATTGAACAGCATCTCCTCAGGGGAACTCAGGGAAGGTCTCAGGAGCAACAAGGCCAGGTTACTGTTTGCTAAAACACACATTAAAAAGCCTGCAGTCAGAGTTGGATGAGTTGAAAAAGGGCAAACTACTTATGATCCAAAATCTGGAACCTGATGGCAAGTATGACTGCCAGTAGAACCAGATGTGCTCTCTTTAATGATGATGGCACTCAGTAGCAGCTGCAGGATGATTTCTGAAGTGAACCGAAGCATCTTAACCTCTCAGATGGAACTAAATGGCATAAAAAACAGTATTTCAATAATTTGCAGCAAGACGATAATCCAACACTGTTGTTTTCTTCTGTTAACAGTTGTCTGGGGCAGCCCACCACACCTGGCAAAAACAAAACAAAATACACCATATGGAGAAAAGTATTGAGACACCTGACAGTTAAAGCAACAGGGACTTTAATGACATTTTGTTAAAATCCATAAACCTTAAATAGGTACTTGCTCTTCCTTTACAGCTGTACCAGATTCCACTCTTCTTGTAAGGCTTTCCACAAGAGTCTGGAGTTTCTTTGGGAATTTGTGTCCATTCATTCTGTAGCATTTATGAGGTCAGACACTGATGTTGGACGAGAAGGTCTGGATCACAATCTCCATTCCAGTTCATTACAAAGGTGCTGGATGGGATTGAGGTCAGGACTCTGTGTGGACCACACTGAACTCATCCAGCACGTCTTTATGGAGCTCACTTTGTGCACTGGGGCACAGTCATGCTGGAATAGAAAAGGTTCTTCCCCAAACTGGGTCCACTGTCCACTGTATGTTCCTAATGATCCAACCTTAGAAAATGAAATGTCATGAAGCATATCGTGTATTATGAAAAAACTCTTCAGGTATCACAATAAGATGCATTTTCCACATTATTAGCACCCCTCTAAAGGCAAAAGGCCTCTAACCAAGCAGGAAGTGAAATTGGCTGCATCACAAGGCTGGTGGAGCATGACCAGGAAAGATACGAAGCATCTGTGAGCTGCAGATGTTGATTGCAGAGTATTTGCATTAATATTTGCAAGATCACAATTTTTTTTTAAGGTCTAATAGTTCATTCAGAGCTCAAATTCTGCACTTTAGCCTCCTAGTCTTACATTTGGGCTGCACTGTATGTGTGCATGCAGTAGAAGGAACACTAAGGAGAGGGCTCAGAATCAGAGACTTGTTTGTTTATGAGCTGACGGAGCGTCAAAAGCAGCATTTTGCTGTTCTTCACCTAGCATCAGCTCACTTGCTTTTTGTGTTCCATAGATTGACCAGGTGAAGCAGGACCTCTCCAGGAAGGACACAGAGCTCCTGGGCCTTCAGACCAAACTGGAGACTCTCACCAATCAGTTCTCAGACAGCAAGCAGCACATCGAGGTCCTCAAAGAGTCTCTTACTGCCAAAGAGCAGCGAGCCGCCATCCTACAGACGGAGGTACCCCCTATTAACCTGTTTTCCGTTCTACTCTTATTACTCTAGAACCCTTATGATGAGAGGATGGAACTGTACAGCTGTACCATTATGTATTACACAGGACAACAAAAATGTTTTTGCACAATCATCTGAGACAACACACTTTATTTAATCAGCATTTCAGGCTGATTTTAGGTCGGTATTCATTTTTTTCCAATCACATCAACTTTTTAGTTATGAATAATGTTCATTTACAATGTGCTTGTATGTAGTTTTTACTAAAACGTAAGCACCTGTGTTTCAGTATCTTCAGTGCAAAGTTAGATATGAACACACAGCAGTACAGATTGACTTCTCTGTGTCAGTCAGAAGCCACTGATCCCTCAAAAATGCTTAGAGTAAGATTTTCTTGTGTATGCTGCGTCTGGATTGTCACGGTGCAGCATCCAGCAGTAGTCGGCCATCAGACTCATTCTGGAAACCTTGATAGCGACATTCCATTGACTGAAAAACTCGAAATGCAAGAAATGTATTTTCAATGACATGGTACAGCCGAGTTTTTCTGGTATGAATAAAGCAGATTCTGAACTCCTTCCTTGTATGCGGGGGACTTGTGGTTACGCAGAAAGTTTTTGCAGAAACACTTGAATGCCATAAATTAGAATTAAAGTGCGTAACGTGTTTAGGCCATAATATCAGATAGCATGAAAAATGTAAGTAGCTTCATTTTAAAAAAATGACATGCTGGAGACAAACTAATTACAGATTTGGAATCAGCATGAAAAGCAATACAAAACCCCCACAAATTCTCAGATGAAAATGACCTATGTAATCATGTACACAAGTTCACTTTCGACATGTAGAGATACATTAGGGCAGCTGGTGGCCTGGTGGATAGGGATCTGCCCCTGTGATCATGGGTTCAAATCCCAGGACCGCCAATGGCACCATTGAGGTACCCTTGAGCAAGGTACCATCCCCACACACTATTCACCAGGCACCCCCTGTTGCAGGGCACTAAAGCAATTTCTTCTGCCATCAATATGGTATATAAAATAAAAATAGCAAATTTCCCACTTGAGGGACTAAATAAAGGATTATTTTATCTTAGACAATTTAGGCCAATAGGGGGCACTGTTGTATCGAGCAAATGGTTGGATGGACATTTAGGTGAATTATCTCAGGTTTCACTTGTTTGACATGCAATAAATACTTTAAGAGCCTTGGAGTGAATGAGTCTTTCTGTCAGAAACGTACTCAAGCAGAATATTCCGCAGACGTTTATAATTCCAGTCAAGAGACGGAAGCTTCGTTCCAAACTAGAATGCAGGACGGTTTATGAAAATGTCCCAGCAGAAAGATTAGTATCTGCTTCTTTCATGACTCATTACATTATTATTATTATTATTATTATTGTGACTAATTATTGCCATGTTAAGATTGTAACGAAGCTGTGGTGAGTTTAGTTTATATCAGCATGAAAGACAAAAGACGGTTGTAACTTTGTGTGTGTGTGTGTGTGTGTGTGTGTGTGTGTGTGTGTGTGTGTGTGTGTGTGTACCATAGCTACAAGGCTGTTGTAACTAAACACTATAACATTACATATATACATTCCTAGAACTTGTCTCTAGCTGCTCAAACCACATCCAGGTGGAGCGGACTTGTGGATGTGGTTTAGGCCACAGTTTGACTTACTGTGAGCTATAAAACTGAACAAAACTTCACTGTGCAGCCAAACGCTGCAGGCAGCCACAGTTAGCAGGGCGTGTTTTCAAAACCACCTCAGGATCTGGAATGCTCTACTAACATCAATAATGACCGGCATAAATAAGACTGAATCTGGTCCAACCCCGGTCCTTTCCAGCCCTGGTGCTGAGGCCTTGCAGCGACGTTTCGTTCTTATTGACGAGCTGCATGTGGTTTGAGTGGGCTGAGAGAAGATTTGGGGGATGTATTTACAAAAACAATTTGGGTGATTATTGACTATTGGCTCCAGTTCTGAACTAAAGAATAGCTCGAGTGATTGACTACATCTGGGGTCAGTGGAAACTGTTTACAGCTGATTTTGTGCAGAGCTGTTGCTTCAGCTTTCAGAAAAAGTTAAAAGCTGACAGGTCATGGTGAATTTATGTTAGTCCACTGAACAGTGAATTTCGCCACAATGTGAAGACCAGCTGGCATTGGGTTTCCACACCCACCCCCCCCCCCCACACACACACACCCACACCCATAAACCCACACCCACACACAGACACAGCCACAAACCCACACACACACAACCACAAACACACAAAAAGACACCAACACACCAACACACACACACCA
>JBBJLS010000128.1:31197268-31209818 GCA_037577275.1 Bryconaethiops microstoma | reverse complement strand
CTTTGTGTACTGAGACACAGTCATGCTGGAATAGAAAAGGTTCTTCCCCAAACTGGGTCCACAAAGTTGGAAGCATGTCGTTATCCAAAATGTCTTTGTCTGCTCAAGCATCTTAACTGGAAGTAAGGGGCCTAGAACAAACCCAGAAACAGCTGTGTCCCAATACTTTTTTCCATGTAGTGTATGTAATTAATAGGATCAGGGTAGTGCACCTTGTGTTTTTTAACCCCCAGAAATGTTTTATTCAATTGCTTCTTATCAATTTAGTCTTGGAGTATTGCAAACTGGGCATTCCTGCCAGATGAACTTTATTTTTTATTTTTTTAAAAATGACTGCAGAGTATTGTGCTGGACTGGCATGGCCCACTTTTGAGGTTTGCTGCTCCCCGGCGTGGGAAAGAGCATAGCGAGGTAGGCAGGTAGAGCTGCTGTGTTGTTTTTGAGTCCCTGTGAGAGCAATGACACCACACACACTGCTCACTTCTCCCTCTCGACATGTGGTGCAGTGCTGCGCTGCCACAGTATGCGTACACATAATCCATCCATACAGCTCTACCCAGTACCGAGTGGAAAAGAAAACCCTGTGAACCCTAAAAAAGAATCACACAAACACACACACACACAGGCGCGTACTGTTGAGCACACTGTACATACTGTCGGAGTAGCCGTTTCTCTGCCACAGGCACATATCCAGTGCGGCCTCAGCTAGTTGTTCTGGGTACGGTTTGATCCACACAGGGATACTTCAGCGCCGATATCAGCCGTCGGAGCCAGGAGGCTGCGGCTTTCTCCAGCTTCTCGTTAAACACAGCCTCCACTGTGCTCTGATGGTTAGTCCAGAAGAATAATCAGGTGCTAGAGGCGTAGTGGCTTGGCTCGGGCTCACCTGGCCTTGTTTGGGAGCACCTTGTGTCAGTGTAATCGCATTGGAAACTCACCCAACACTTTGGTAATGCATCACAGGAGATTTCTGCTCTCCACACTGCACACTCCTCCTCTCCCAACCTCTCCTGCTTTGTTTTATGCAGGCTTAGTGCAGATCCAGGGCCCAGAGGAGCTCTAGCTAGTGCTTTCCTGGAAACCAAACATGAGACTTGCCCGTCGTGTCCCAAGCCCCCGTTTGTTACTCATCAGTTACCTCCCTGTATTCGACGCCTGGCCCGCTCCGCTGTAGAGGCGAGAGGGAAGAGGGCCTTTTTCAGGGCTGTCATATCACGATTCGTTAGATTCTGTGTAAAAGCATATTTGCCTAGTTACGTCCACATCTGCTACACATGCAGAAGAAGGGGAGGCGTGTCAGATTTTTTTGATCAAGTCAAGACCGTGATTGGTAACCAATCCGGCCATTATGCTGCCAGGACAGAATCCAGACATCGCAGCCACGTAAACAGGAAAACACTCGCACCAGGCCCACAATGTGCTCCTCACTGAAGCCGAACGGGTACAAAATCTGTTGCCTGTTTGACACGACTGAGCTCATAAGTGAAACTGTCCCCTCCATCTGCAAAAATGTTTATTTTGCTTTCGGGTGTTGCGTTATGTCATCCTCAGTCTTTTTCATGCCTCAGCACATGGAACAGGGGACAGTAAAGAAAAAAATCCCATGGCTGGAGTAAAAACCATGTTGCTGTCTATTGCAGCAGTGTGGATATCAATCCATTCTTAACAGCTGTGATTTGTATTCCATTTGTTTTAGTTCTTTATAGTTTTCTGTATACAGAATGTGAGTTACAGTCATTTTTCGATACTTATGTACCTGCTGGTGCTTCTGACACAGGAAAAATTGAATTGATCTTTTTTTTTTTTTGGTACATTACAGGCAGATGAAGGACCAGAGCAAGAAAGTGGCCACCCTGAAACACAAGGAGCAAGTGGAGAAGAGCAAGAACGCTCAGCTGATGGAGGAGGCGCGCAAGCGAGAGGATAACATCAATGAAAGCTCTCAGCAGATCAAGGTAAAGTTATTCAAATTACGCTCAATCGACTTTCTCAAGTAGGCTGGTCATTCTGGATCAAACAGTGAGAAGCATTTAACCAGACCTTGACGAATGTTCATGGACGAATCATAAACAGCAAGTTTCAATTCCAAAAGACGTTTCGTACTGTCCTTCATCACAGTGATGGTGCAAAATGGGAGATGATGAGAGACGGTTTGTTTTGAAGCTTCGCCCTTTATGAATGTGCGTCTGAACTCGTCTAAACTGATGACAAGACTTCACACACACACACTTCACTGAGGTCTTAAACAAAAGCTCAGTAAAACTCCTACCTCACATTCGCCAACCTTAAAGAGTTTCATCAAAGTGAATGTTTACCGTCTCTTGCTCCATCAGTCTGTTTTTGTTTCCCTCGTCTCCTGTCTGGATGTTTTTTCGAATTTCCCATTTGAAAATAGCTGATTCTTGAAGTAAAGAGGTATCTTACATTTTCTCTCTCACATCACATTTAGTCAGCTCTCGACCACTTGTTTTCCATTTGGAGTGTAAAGAAAAGCAATGACAACTAAATGCATTTCCACAAGAAAGACACCCAAACGTTTTATGGGCAAAAAAATAAAAAATTGACGCGCACTGTGGTTTCAAACCACCAATCTTCTGATTTTCTTCATTCAGTGCTTGGCACTTTACCACTGCACCACAGAGGGACAGGAATTTCTGGATAAGGACAGCTGTGTTCACGGCCTGACTATTTCTGATTAAACCACAACAAACAGTGACACAGTGACCTGAGCTTTAATGTCTTAAAGTCCGTTAATGCTGTGTTTTGCTCTGTGTTTGTGTTTCTCCATGTTTTTTCGCTCCACCTTAGCCATCGTGCCACAGACTCTTTCTCCCACACAGATTTTGAAGGCAACTCGACTGTCCACTCTCTTTCTCTCTCTCCATGCGTTACAGAAGCGACTCGATTAGATTTTTTAAAATGATCAATCTTCGGCCATTTGAGTATTAACGGACGTTTTGACTTTGGAGCTGTGCCAATATTTCAAAAACTGTAGGAAGAGATGTGTCAAATTCCAGCTGTAATAAAAATAATAATGATAAAAATAATAATAAAATTAAATTTAAGAAAAACAGTACGACCTTCCAACCAAAGGCATGATCTTAGTTCTAAACCGGCACATCCGTATCTACGCCTATGCAACATGTGTATCTGTACTATAGTGGGCTTGAACCTGTATCTGGTGAGTATGAAGTATTCTGGGTTTTGGTACAGTTTAGTTAGTACAGTCTCTACCTCTGACTTCATCGTTGATGTCAGACACTTGCTGCACAGAAAGTCCCAGCTTTTATGGAGGGACTGGTTTCTTTTTCCCTTAGACCTCTGGACAGCAAAGCCGGAGCGGCCCCTGCTTTGTTGTGGTTTTTGGTGTTTTTTCTGGCCTCTCGGCCACTCTTTATTCACTCTCCCTTTTCAAATTTCCCTTTTCTCTGTATCATCTGTTCTTTGTTTTGATTTGTGTTCATTTTCTTTATTTTCAGTGCTGGCAACGCTGTGTTATTGGACTCTGACCTGAGGCGCCGTGTGTTTGTGTGTCAGTTTGTGTGTGCTAGTGTGTGATGCGGTCAGAGAAAAAAAGAAACTCTCATATGAGCTTTGCCTCCAGGTTCTCTTCTTGGGGTCATGTTGCCGCCGAGGCCACATTGTGGCTTTTTCTACCCCACTGTGAGCGCCCTGATGCTCCCGCACTGTGGGCCTGTTCTAAAGGGGGAAGCTGGAACCCGCCATAGTCTTCTCCGTCCAAGACCAGCAGCCACTGCCCCCTCCCCCCTTTAAGACACCACTCTTTAGTCCAGAGGCGCAGAGAGTCAATATCATATTAAGCCAGGACTTTTGGAACTAGCCTCCACATGCTGTTGACCTCAGCAGGGTTATTTGGAAGAGGAGCTGATTGCTGTTGATGATTTACATGGTTTCCGCATTGGCTTGTCAGAGCGGTCAAGGAAATTTGAGCAGGGTCACCCCAGAACACTGTTTAAGGGGGGGGCGCAGAGAAATAACCCTCTTTCCTGTTTCTTGTAGTTCTGAGAAATAGATTCCTCTTATGTTTCAGCTAATTGGAGACACTTCTAGAGGAACCGAGAAGTGGAAGCGGGCAGGATATGGGGGTCAAGCCCTCCAGTAGGGTTATCGTGTTCGGGGCAGCTGCTGTTGACTTTGGAGGAGGTGACGTGGTCAGGGGGTTCGAAGGGAAAAGAGCGCCATTGAGTCTGAGTGTGATGCTTGATCCAGCTACATCTCTGCTCTATTGAGAATCTGAGGATATTTAATGCTACCATCGTGGGCATAATACCAACCAAGCGTTGTTTTGGCAAAGGGTGTCCAGCTTCAGTTCTGGGGAGTAGCCCAGTGCAGTTTGGTAATAGTTCTTCTTTGAAAGAGTTCTTTAGACCAACACCATAGGAAAAGAGTGTCCAGTCCTGGTCCTGGAGAATCCAGATCCAAGACATCTGGCTCTAATGTTCAGATAACCCTGAAGGTCTGGATGAGACGTGTTTGAGCAGGGTTGGAGGTGAACTCTACTATGTGGTAAACCTCCACTGCAAAAAAAAATCATTGTAAAAAAATGAGTAGAATAAAAAGCGAACAAGAAAAGAGGTATTATCAATCTAAATTATTTGCCAGTACGGTGAGGAAAAAAATCACTTGCTGAACCTTCCTTAAACAAGAAAAAAAGTTTCTAAAAACTAGATTATTTATCTTACATTGTCAAGTCACTTGTTCTTAAAATAAAAACACAATTTATTTCTTTTTACGATTTTCTGGCTGGTTAAAATTGTTTTTTGCAGTGTCCAAAACCGAGTTTGGGTATTCTTGGCACAGGAAAACTTTTTTGGTTCCTTTTAATGCATGGTTCTTCAAAGATCCCAAAAAAGATATGAGTGTGACCGATTGTTTCAAAGTTTAAAGAACCTTGACATAATGCAAGGGTACTATAGCGATTAAAATGATCCCCTGGAACCCTGAAGGAGGCAAATCTGAGCTAGGCTAAGATCTTCCAGCACTGGAGCTGAATCTAGCCAGAACTCCACTCCAGCATGTTGAACACTTGGACTTGTGTTTTTGGGAGGTAGCTGAATCGAGAGCATCTGAAATACTAGAATGGAGGAGCAGTTCTCATCAGAAACATCTTTCTGACCCCAGGAGTTGACTCTCCTGATTCACCCTCTCCCTTTTCATTCGTCCCTCCGCCTCGATGAAAATGATCCCAGTGTGTTTTTTGGGCATCAAGTCTACAGCACAGAAGTCTTCTTTTCCACCACGAAAGCTCTCAGACATGCAATACGCACACGTGGTTAGTGAATCATCAAGTCATCCTCTCTTTTCCCACTGATTAAATATCGGCAGTTCAGAGACATCAAGACTTTTGCTGGGGAAACACTTGGGGAAACAAGATGACTGTATAATGAAGCCCAGTAAATACCAGCTTTACTGCATGGCTGGAGACTGGACCTTTTACTGCATGGTGTCTGTGTGTGCTGGAGTGGCAAACATGCCTTGCAGATGGAGGGACTTCATGTAGCTCTCATTAGACCTGCTGCTGAGAGATAAAGAGGACAGTAAGTCCTAAATTGGAATGATGGACAAATTTTATGAGGCAGGAAAAATGGTAGTGAAGAGATGTGATATTTCTGTAACCTTTAATTTTCTTTTCAGCAGTTCTATTGTGCCCCGTATTTATTTTAAGTGATATTTGTTGCTCTTGGAACAAAAACCAAAAAAGCTCAACTTTTTCAGCATAAATTAATTCAATACATTAATTTTTGGTCATTTTGGGCCATTTGTATTGCTCTATTGTTCATTCAACTTTTGACATAGTTTAAAAGGCAGCTTATAGTTCTAGCTATAGAGGTTTTGATAAACCCACACCAGCATTTTCAGTACCATACTTCACACCTTACTGGGGCAGCTGGTGGCCTAGAGGTTGAAGCCTCTGCAATCAGAAGGTTGTGGGTTCGAATCCCAACATTGCTAGTGTCATCACTGAGGTACTCTTGAGTGATGTACCGTCCTCACACACTGCTCCTCATTGGTAACAGCCCCTTGCTTCACTTGGTGAATGGGTTAAATGTATAGAATGAATTTCACACTTTGTGCTATGCTGTGGTGTGTTCACTTGTGACTATAAGGGGCCACTTTACTTTACTCAAAGTTTTAACCCCTCACTTGCTGCCCCCTGCTGAGTTATGCTTTTAGCTCTTCTGGGGTTGAGGGTTTGTAAATGTGTGTTAATACATTTAGATCATTATTGACGGCACTGGAACTTTCACATGGTCATGAAAGCTTAAAAAATCTTCTTACAATTACAAGCATACAGGTCATCAACTGTGTTCCTGGAGAGACCCACCTTCCTTCCAACCTTGATTTAACACATCTGATCCAAAACACCAGTCCATTATATTAGTTGATCAGGTGTTAGATCTGGACTGGAGGTGAATTCTGCAGCAAGGTAGATCTCCAGAGGCACTTTTCCACAGGTATACAAGAACTGTGCTCTGCCTAAACCGTACTGCAATGGCACGTTTGTAGCAGATTTTGACTTTCCAGTGTGTCTTTTAACCCAGAAACCCTAGTGTTTCTGATGCGTTAGCCGCACAATTCTCTCCACACAGTTTATGGCCAGTCGTTGTCCCAAAACCGCATCCATGGAGTCGAACCAAGGAAGAATTTTGCTGTCAGAGCTGCTTTTGTTATTGTGGTCTTTTAGTTTTTATAGTCTCGTTTGAGGTTTTTTTCTCTCTCTCTGTATTCTTTAGCCATGATTACGATTAAAACCTGACCCAGCTATGTTGTTAGTAATGTCCTGGATCACCTTCGCATTTCTCACAGTGTTGAAGATAAATTTCTTAGTGTCATAGAAAACTCCCAAACGGACAGTCGTGAAGAAAAAGTCCTTCTGTAATCATGACAACATTTTGACCAATCAGAAAGCCGTGACGCAGTTGGCTTGGCTGCGGCCCACATTTGGCCCTGCCATCACTCTCTTACAGGTCACTTTATTTGTAATGGCAAAACATTTTTGTCATATTGTGCAATTCCTTGTACCACAGAAGAAGAACGAGTGAGCTCTGATGTATGTGTTTATGCATGTATCTTTACATGATGCTTGATGTTTCACGGTAGCCTGCAGACTCAACATCTCCAACGTTGGAGCCTTTATGGCTCTAGACTGTAGTGCCTCTGCTGCTTTTATGTGAGGAACCTGAAAGATTCTTTGGTGGAAAGGAAAAACGAGGCCCAATAGGTAACAGCAGCAACACTGGAGTTAATGAAGCTGGAGTGCTTGGGGCAGATTGTGGCTTTATGAGCCTTTTTAAAGACGCAGATATGAAAGAGTCAAACGGAAGCCTTTTATGACTCACTGGGAGACTGCAGCTGCTTTCATGTGAGGAACGGGAGCAAACTCCTCTCCCTCGGGGGAGACCTTTTTCATCCTGAATGTCATTTTCTCTACCTGCCACAAGAGCAAGGCCCCACCACAACATTCACCATCCATTAGGAGGCTATAGTTAGCTCAGGACAATTATCACAAATGGGCTGTATTTTTCTCTCCTGATGCTGTGCAGCGAGGGGCACTTTCGACTGCAACCTTTTGCTTTTGTTTCGGTTCTTCTCACCACAAGCTTGTGCTCTTGGAATGGGAAAAGCTTTGATAGACTCTTTAATTGGACAGGGTAACCTTCTTTTAGGGGTCAGTTTAGCTCAGTGTGTGAAGGAACGGCTCCTATTGATGTTTCTGATGAATAAAAGTGAATAGTTTAATAATATGCAGATCTGACCTTGTTCAGCAACCCCTTCCAGCCTTCATTCACTGTCATTTTTTTTGATCAGTTACTACGATTTTAGACAGCATGACTGTCATTCATCTCTCAGAATGCGGGACTAATTAGTTTGATTTGAGTCAGCACTGAAATTTTATACAGTCATAGGCCGAAATTTTAGTGCCCCTGATCGTATGATGTGTTTTGAGGGTTGCAAGTACCTGTCTGGTACAGAAAACGCTCTTATGTACTTCTTCATGTACAGTTACTGATTGGTTGCTATTTAATATATTGTAATATAAATACAAAAACAAACATGTGCCATAACTTTCGCACGGGCCATATTTTATGTTTTTTTTTATTAGCCTCACAAGGGTTTTGGCCTGAAAGGTGAGTTTTAAGGCACGTTCTGGGTTCCAGCAGTGGCTCATGTCACGCTATATTATGAACCCATTATAAACCCCAGTACCTGTGGTGAAATCCTCCAGCCTGGTTATTGTTGAATCTTATGTGATCAGACCGAAGCTGCCAGTTTCTAACTATGCTGGTGTTTTGATTGAAAGGAGGGATAATGAGCTCAGTTAAAGGGGAATATCACCTGTGATTCAAAATGTCTTTATAAGAAAATGGTTCTTTGTAAACAAAGGTGGAATTCCGGGTGGCTTGGTGTGAAAACCCACAGTGTTTCTCTGCAGTGGATCAATTCAAACAACTCAAAGTGCATTAGTTACAGAAAAATGTTACAGAAATGGCTAATATATCTATTATGTTTCATTTTAAGACGTGTGCATGGATATTTTCATGAAAATCAGAATCAGAAAACTATTGCTTCTGGAAGAAATTGCTTATGATTGCACAGACAAGAACAATATAAAATATAGTATAAAGTCAAAATGAAACTCCTTAAAATACTCTGTACTAAGTACACTATACTACATACACAAAAATGCTGTGGTCAGGAAGAGAGATGGATATAAATACTTAAGATAAATAAATAAATTGCTGCTGGAGTGGTTTACTAATAACATGCATAGTGGTTTTGGGTTCAGAATCAGAAAAATCTATTGATCCCAGAGGAAACTGCTTATCTTGCAACTGCACAGACACACAGAGACAAGAACAATAAAAAAATAGAAAGTCTAAATAAATCCATTAAGAACACTTTCAATATCTCTATTCTGTATACACATATGCTATATTCACGAATACTATAGAGTTACAGTTAAGTGAATTACTAGTAACACTAGTTGCACTCTATACCAGTCCATTATTGCATGTGATATTGACATATGTAGTGAGATTGCACATAATAATGTTATTTTGTAAAACTGTAAGAACTGTAACACTGGAAAACTGTAGGAATAAGCAGAGAAAGCAGTTGTTCTCAAGTTAAGCAAGATCACTGATTCCATCCTGGCCTGCTTTGCTTCTGAGAAGTGTTTTGAAATATTCAGACCCTTTTTTTGACTTTGTTCGAGTGTTCAGAAACCAGAGCGCAATAGTAACCTTGAATGCACTGAGGGTGAGACACAGCTGCGGGCAAAGTCAGCTCGGTAAAGTCATTGACACTAATGTGGTGGTGAGAGGCACGTTCAGCACTCGCAGGAAAATGAATCAGAGAGACGGAGAGAGGGAGAGGGAGAGAGATGGAGAGGAAGAGATAGCGAGAGACAGACAGAGAGAGAGCGAGAGACAGACAGAGAGAGAGCGAGAGACAGACAGATAGAGACAGAGAGTGAGGGTTACAGTATGGAAAGGTGGGGATGGCGGGCAGAGTGTGGTTTAAAAAGAGGGAGGAACGAAGAGCACTTTACACATGAAAGGCTTGATTCTCCCTCTCATCACCTCGCGAGTGTGAGCGGGTCACGCGGGAGGAACCAGACGCCAGACATGTGACTGACACTCCAAAGCTAAAGTCTTCAGACACAAACCAGAGAACTCTAACTCTCTCCGGACTCGGCCGCGCATCCGCGCCTTCGCCAGCTGCTTTGAGTCTGTGGGCGTGTTTGTGGGTGAAGAATCTGTATAAGATCTGTTGGCTAAATTGCTAAACAGTTCCGGAGAGGTGCTTAATAGGGGTGAGCAATTTTTGGAAAAAGTCACCCTTTTCAAGATGTATTTTGGGTTGTGATTTTGGAAATGGAGCTCATCATCAGTCCAGCTATTCAAAAGGATGCATTAGAGAAGGAATTGAAGGGGAATTCCACAAATTTTTATATATCTGCATGATTTAATTACTGAGATATAAAGAAATTCACTGTTTTGATGTAAAATGCTTTAAAACTCAAGATTGTTTATAGTGGAGGTGAATGAAGCCAGACGTCTGAAGAGTTTGATGCCTCTAGAAGCTCGCACACTGAATGTTACCAATGAAATTGGCAGCCTGGTCCCTGAGACAATTATTTTGTTTTTTGACCTGAAACAAAGTTATTTCTTCTACAAAGCCAGTATTGCGAAGGCTGATGTCTTGATATCAGATAAGGACTGTTGTGATGATGTTTTAGCAAGTAAAATATCACAAAGTTTGCCACTGTACACGGTGTGATGTGTACTAACACTTCCCACAGGCTCTGGTTCTTCTCTCTCTTTTGTGTGTGTGTCTGTGTGTGTGTTTTATGTGGTGTGGGCCTGTGCTGAGTTCTGCTCCATCTGATACCCATCATCTGCTTTCTCCATAAGCCAGGCTTCTGCTCCTCCCATCAGCACCAGATCTCTTCGTTTACACTTGCCTTTTTAGCAGCACATCTCAGTACTTTAGCTGCTCTCTCATCCTCTCCGCCTCGGGCTATTTGGGACTTTCTCTGTCTTGTCTTTTTCTTCTTCTTCTTTTTTAGCCCCATGTACATAAACAGGGCCCTTTGAAACCACCCCACTTGCCTTTGCGCTGAGGGCAAAGTTTGACTGCGGAGATGCTTTGATGATAATGGCTTTCTGCTCTGTGCCCCAGCAGTCAGTGTCTCTCTCTCTCTCTCTCTCTCTCTCTCTCTCTCTCTCTCTCTTTCTCTCTCTTTCTTTCTTTCTTTCTTTTTTTCTCTCTCTCTCTCTCTCTCTCTCTCTCTCTCACATTTCCTGCCTGGACTGTGGAGAACCACACTCGTGCTGGGCTGTGGATTCTCCACGGCTGGAGAACCGAGGCTGGTGACAGGAGGTGAAGGTCTCCCGTGCCAGTCCAAGGTCGACTAATGGAGACTATAAAGTAGAACCTTATCATTTCGTAGCTCATTATGTCTCACTGTGGTTCTTTAGACAGGTGTTTTGATTGTTTGTTCCAGATGTTGTAAGGCATTACATTAGATCTATCATTGGCCCTAATCAGTGCAGAAGTGGCGGGGAAGGCCAGCTTCAAAGAACCATATCAAAGTAAATGAGTGTGTGAAGTGTTCATTTGTCACGTATGAACACACCACAGCACACAGTGTGAACAATGTGAAATTCTTTCTATGTATTTAACCCATTTAACACATTCACCAAGTGAAGGAGCGGGCAGCCAGGAACACAGGGAGCCAGGGAGCAGTGTGTGGGGACGGTACCTTACTCAAGGGTACCTCAGTGGTGCCACTGGCAGTCCCGGGATTCAATCCCATGACCTTCACGGAGTAACTTCCTAACCACCAGACCACCAGCTGTAATATAAAGTGTTCATGCTGAGATCCTCAGGGATGCTCTGAGATGTGATGGAAGTCTCTAGAGGGCTGTTTAGAGGTCACCACAAAGTTGTTAGATCAAATTAATTCCAGTTGCATCACATTGGTTCTACTGTCTGCAACATTGATGATTCTACTCATAAATTAGTAATGGCTGTCATCATCTTCTGTCTACCACTTCTGTTTATTCACATGTTGAAGTAATCAGTCTTTTATCCCAAACCTGCCAATTATCATCAATGGTTCTGGTATTATATGGGGGTCTGGTGGTTAGGGAGTTGCCCCTGCAATCAGAAGGGTGTGGGTTCAAATCCCAGGACTGCCAGTGGCACCACTGAGGCACCCTTGATCCAGGTACCATCCCCACACACTGCTTCACGGGCGCTGTGTTCCTGACTGCCTGACACTTGGTGAATGGGTTAAATGCAGAGAAAGAATTTCATACTATTCACACTGTGTGCTGTGCTGTGTTCACACGTGACAAATAATTCACTTTCATTTTTATTCAGAAAGAAATACGCTAATGCACTGATGCTTGCACTGATACCTACTCTGATGTCTTTGATGTGTTTAAAGGGATTTTTACTTTTGTTCTGTTAAATGGAAACTTTTTGTTTTATAATATTCATAAACGATTTATCTAATATGTTTCTGTGAGGGATCTTTTAGAGATCTCCTGAGATATCTGGTTCCTTTCACCACTCTACAGAACAATTCTAACCCGATTAGTTTCTTTAAAGGTATTTCACGTCAAATGACTCTGAATGACATCTAACAAATGAAATTATGCAGGAATGCTGTCCTCCATTAAAAAAAAGTACAGTTACTAGATATTCCAAGACAATCCAGGATGGAGAGGTAATTCAGGCGAAGACACAGCCAGCTCAGACTCTGTGTGAGGTGATCAAAGCTACAGCACACTGATGAACCCCCTGTCTGTTTTCTTCTCTACCACTCAAAAGATTTTTGCACACCACAGGTTTTACCGCTTATTTATTTCAGTGTAGATTTTTATTCTTGTTCAAATTATTCACTTATTCACTAAACAACTATAAATAAAAAATATGTGAAACCAGTTTCCTTTCTAAGATGAAAGAATCTGTAACAGTGCAGGTCTGACTCCTATTAACTGGTTGTTGGTGATAC
>JBBJLS010000128.1:31184376-31194376 GCA_037577275.1 Bryconaethiops microstoma | reverse complement strand
GCACCAGCTTAAGTAACCTTGTTATATTACAGATTGTGGCTGTGAATATTGTATAAGACACTGGTTTGCTTTGAAACATTTATTTGTGTTTTTCTTAGTTAATCAAAGTTTTTTTCTTTAAGTATTGGTAGGTAGTTTTTTTTTGTTTTATTTTGTAGTAAAGAGTTATTGGCCAGCATTATTTACACCTTACATTTCTCAAAATAAAAACATCTTGCATTAAAGTGCTGTTGTGGCGGAGCCTGTATTTTTGGTGAATCTACGGCTGAGCTGAGTGACTCTGTGACAGGCTGTTTGTTTTCAGTGTATAATGTTTGTTGTCAAGGATAATGCATTGTATCATTTACTTTTAAAAAGAGAGAATATAAGTTTACACACACCTGAAATGATGAACTGCTTATTAATAATCTTGACATTTTTTCCCCCAGGCTAAAGCTTAACATGCTTGAAATGTGTTTCTGAGACGAATGTACATCGATCAGCCACGACATTAAAACTACTGACAGATGAACTGAATAACACTGATGATCTCATTACAGTGGCACTCGTGAAGTGATGGGAGATATTAGACAGTAAAGAGTGAGTTCTTGAAATTGAGGTGTTAAAAGCAGGAAAAAGGTCGTGTATTGATCTATGAGAGTTAGACAAGGACCAAATTCTAATGACTAATGAGTCAGAGCATCTCCAAAACAGCAGGTGTTTTGTGTGGTGTTCCTAGTATGTAGTTGTCAGTACCTACCAAAAGTGGTCCAAGTAAGGACAACCAGTGAACCTTGAAGAGCTACTGTAGCTGAAATTGTTAAAACATTCATGCTGGCTATGATAGTCAGGTGACAGGACACGCAATGCATCATAACTTACTGTGTATGGACCTGTGTAGCTGTAGACCGGTCAGAGCACCCATGCTGACCCGAGACCACCACTAAAAGCACCTACAGTCGGGATGTGAGCATCAGAACTGGACCATGAAGCAGTGGAAGAAGGTTTTCTGGTCTGATGAATCATGTTTTCTTTTATATCATGTGGACCGCTGGGTGTGTGTTGGTCACTTACCTGTGGACGAGGTGAGACCAGGGTGCACTATGTGAAGAAGGCAAGCCGGTGGAGTCAGTTTGAAGCTCTGAACTGTGTTCTGCTGGGGAAACATTGGGTTCAGGCATATGGATGTTGACGTACCTTCTGCCTAATCGTTATTATAGATCACGCTTTCATGGCATATGACGAGATACCACAGACTGCTTTTGGAGTCCATGGCTCAATAGTCAGAGCTGTTTTGAGAGCACAGTACTGACCTGCAGGATTTAAAGTTATGGCTGGTTGGTATAAATCATGAAGTTGATGCGTTCATGATGGTGAATATTTCCTAATCAAAAATGATACATTCTTTGTTATAAAGAAGAATGTTTATCTTCTTCACTTCTATTGGAAAACATTGTCTTGATATTGGTCACCGCCTTAATTCCTTTTGTAATTTTACAGCTTTGATAGGCTTTGCGGCAGCTGGTGGCCTAGTGGTTAGGGAGTTGCCTCTGCGATCTGAAGGTCGCCGGTTCGAATCCCAGGACTACCAGTGGCACAACTGATGTACCCTTGAGCAAGATACTGTCCCCACAGGGCACTGTGTTGCTGTCTGTCCACTGCTTCACTTGATGAATGGGTTAAATGCAGAGAGAATTTCACACTGTTCTTATTGTGTGGCGTGCTGTGTTGTGTTCATGCATGACTATAAGGGGTCACTTTACTTTTACTTTATTTCTAAAATCTGAAAAATTGTTCATTGTTTAATCTGTTTCTACGTTCAAACTGACCCTGTAGATCCAAACAGCAAGTACACAGAGTATAATCTTGAGTGTAGGTGTATATGTGGAAAAAGGACCTGTTCGTTTGCAGATGACCTCCTTTTGTGCACCCGCCACCTCCGTCCTGAAACATTTTGGAAAGTTGTAATGCATGACATCTGGTTGACATTAGTGACACACTGACTATACCAGTAGACTGTTACAGTCAGTTGCAAGCTCTGAAGAAACACCACTTGTTGCCATCATTACCAACAAGTGTTAGGGTAACAGGGTGTTGTTACCAAGTCACAATGGTTGACTCATGGCAAAGAGGCTAAATGTGATTTGGTAGATAACACAGGTCAACAGGTCAAAATCATCAGAGAGAAGTTTATGTGGGTTTTGTATTGTTTTTAATGCTGATTTCAAATCTGTGTTTAGTTTTTCCCGCACGTACAGTTTTTGTGATGAAGCTGGTTATATATTGCATGATAGTGGTATAATTATCATATAATAATCATATACTAAGCGTTTTTGAAGAAACAGTGGTGTCTGACTGACACTGATCATTATATCTATACCACAGTGTGTGTCTATCTGACTTCACACTGAAAATATTTAAACTGTTACTTGATTGGTGTCTGCGGTTTAATAAAAACCGCATGCAAGTCTTTTGCAAATCTAATATTATTCATAATTCAAAAAGTTGATGTGACTGAAAAAAACTGAAAGCACATCTGGAATCAGCATGACTGGTTTAGAAAAGTGTGTTGTGGTTTCTGATGATTACAAAAAAATTTTTTTGTTTTCCTGTGTAATTTGAGATGAATAAGATTCGGTAGATGCAGTGATGCAGTAACCTCTCGCAGTTTCTGGATAACAAAATGCTCGTTGGTTTGCAGTTCCTTTGTGGTGGAGAAGCAGCCATGTATGCCAACTCACCCGCAGAAACCCCTTATCATTAAGACCCAAGTGCAGTTCACCACCAAAGTCAGGTATGGGATGTGTTTTTCTTTATAGGCTCTGCTGGTCCGTTAGTAAAGGTGATTCGAGACTAAAGCACAATGAATTGAATATAAACCCTTCACCTGTTTTTCAGGGTTTTTTGACATATATTCTGTGACTTATAGATTGTTAACACATGTTAAAATGCAAAAAGTGCTATTTTACATAGTGTCCATGTATTAGAAGCAAAATTAATTCTTCATGTTTCTTTTGAGAAAGCTTTATCAGTTTATCTTCTGAGTGAAAATAAATACACATCATCTACAGAGAACACACTTTATTATGTTGTTTTTCTCCAGATTATAGGGCATAGTTTTGAATAGTTATTTGTTTATTCATTTATTTACTTATTTACGTTTTTGTCTATTTATTCATCTACAGTATTTATATCCAGCTTTCTGATGATTTTGCACAGGACTAAGTTCACTTAAAAGTTTTAACTTCACAGTTTTTGTTGTAGTCTGCTCTATAAAGTCATTATCATTTTATAAAAAGTTACTTTAGGTCAGATGAAAAAAAAACAGTATTTTTGACAAAGACGTTCATAGTTTTATTATTTTCCACATTTCTTATTTTTCTCAAGATGAATGAGTGATTATTTAATATGTTCATGTGTTTTCTGTCTGTATTTCAGATTGTTGGTTAAGCTGCCTGAGGTAGACTATCAACTTAAAGTGAAGACAACATTTGACAAGTGAGTATAATGTGATGTTGTTGTTATTGCTATCATTATTATTATTATTATTGTTGTTGTTGTTGTTGTTACCATCACCACCATAATAACTGATGTCATTAGTATTATGATTGTCATTGCTACTATTGTTACTCCCTTAAAACAAATATAAGCTATTTCCTGTGTTTTAATTCCTGCTCTTTTATGAACAGCACTCTCTCCATTTGAGATCATATTAACACTACTGACCGTGTTTTGCTTTAGTAGCTTGTCTGTTATTAAGATGTGTAAAAGTTCACTTGTGAGCTAAATATTTTTGTTAACTTCACCTGCTCTCGCTGTTTATGCACACAGGGACCTCCCAAGTGGCAAAGTGTAAGTATACCCAAACCTCAATGAGAACAGAAGCTTCCTGTTGTTTCTAGGCCAAGCTTCAGAGTGAGTGTTGTAAAGCGAGAGTGTGGGGGAGGGAAAAGAAATGCAGTCAAGAAATGACGTTACAGAGTCTATTAATCAGTCACTGAAAGACGGCTGGAATTTGAATCTTCATGCAGGTTACAGTGAAGAGCTGAACCAAACCTGGAGACTTTCAGGAGTTCTTCAGTAAAAGAGCACCAGTACCTTCTTTAATCACCTGTTTATGTGTTTTCTTTAATGTAATCTACTCTCTTTCTTTATTAATAAGATTTCTAAAGCTGAGACTTTACTAGTTGACTAGAATTGCTGTCCCGATAAAACGAAGCACAGAAACTATTGCAAAAACCCTGTGTTAGGTATTAAAACATACAGTACATTTACCACTTTCCTAAAAGTGCTGCGTTATTCCTTGTGATTCGTATCAATTTGTCATATTTAACCTGTGTTTTTGTGTATATGATGTGACACTATATATTTTTTATGTAGTACCAGGCAATTTTTCATCCCTACCAACAACACCAAAGTGATGGACGTAGAAGAGTCTTCAAACGGATGCCTGTCAGTGGAGTTCAGACATCTGGTATTTGACTTGTTCTGTCATTAAAACTACACTTGCAAACACACACATTTGAGCCATAACTTATATACTTTTCACACTACACCACACACCTGCATTCATGAAGCGCTAGAGCAGTGAAGACAGAGCTGAACTTATTCTATCTGTATTTTACTAGAATAGTAAAAAACACACACCCAGAAATCAAAGGGGGACACCCTTCGCAGTGTATCCTCTAATAACTGCACAATAGAACGTATAGAATATATAACAGGCTGCTCAGGATTATCATTGTCACTGAAATCATTACATTTTATTAATTTAATATTTTCTTGACGCATCCCGTGAATTGTTCATCAGAATCGGAATCAGAAAACGTAATAGATCCAGGAGGAAACTGCTTAGGTTATGAAGGCGAAGACACAGACACACAAAGACAAGAACAATATAAAATATAAAGTCTAAATAAAATCTAAATTAAAGTCTGTAGAAAAAAAACTCAATATGAAAACACACTGTGCTATAAACAAAATTGCTGGGTGTAAATACTAAGTAGCACAGTTGAATGAAATCTGGTACAATTCAAATTCAAATCCAAATTTAGAGACATAGGAACCGAAATGCCGTCTCTCGCTCACTGGTGTGCGTACCCTCGAATTAGAACTAGAAAAGTTCAATTGAAATTACAGTAGACAGTCTATAAACAGACAAATAACCAGACACAAGACAAACAAATAGGGCGGTAGTGCAAGTATCACTTGGAACACATTAGCTTGGTACACAGATGGTAGTTAGGAGTACATTATAACCTTTAGTAGAAATCTCTAGTATATACTGATTTCTACTATGTGTAATAATGTTCTCCTAACTACCATCATCCGTAAGTATAAGAAGTGCTGCCTTTCTGAACAACAAGCATCCCTGTAAAAGTTCTTGAAAAATACAGGCAAGTTCACTAATTTTACAGGAAGAGTTTGGTGAAAAAAATCAAACATACACAATTTTTCTTTTACACATGCAGTCAGAATCTGCCAAAACATGTTTAGTGTCCAAATTTTGCTTCTGCTATCAAACAGTAGAGGTCACTAGTTACCCAATTTATTTCTGCATATACATCCAACTCTTAA
Organism: Bryconaethiops microstoma; assembly: GCA_037577275.1. Classification (NCBI taxonomy): domain Eukaryota; kingdom Metazoa; phylum Chordata; class Actinopteri; order Characiformes; family Alestidae; genus Bryconaethiops; species Bryconaethiops microstoma. The sequence continues at coordinate 31,188,820 of JBBJLS010000128.1, read as the reverse complement.
AGTGCAGCTGTAGCCATGTAGCCTTTTTAGAAAGGTTTAGGCTAAATATGTAGGAATCTGATCCAAGATCAGTCCTGTCCAGCCCTGGCGATGTCTTAAATGACTGCCTGTTGCAAGTTTTGTTTAATTTGTTGTACTTTGAAGTAATATATTGCTTATGCAGTCTGTTTGATTTCTGCTCTTTTCTAACTGTATTTTTTAAAGTGGATATTTCACAGAAGAAATACAGTGTGACTGCAGAAATCAATAGACAATAGAAGTCTCTAACGATACACTTTAAAATCTCTTTCCTTCTGAATGTCTTGATTTTTTTATGTTGTGTCCTAATTTTTAAAAGCTACTTACACACATGCAAAGGGATGTATATGTAAAAGAAATAATATAGGTTTATAAAGAAAGTTAAACAGTAAAAATATACAAAAAATAAATGAAAAAGGGAATGCCAAAAATAACACGATTTTCCTGAACTGTTGAGATTTTACGTTTTCTAAATATGTCTGTCTATGTGGTTGTTAGTGATGTACATGTGTAACCCAATTAGACCACAGCTTGGTAAATCTTTTCATTTGGGATTTTTTGTCCAATATATATTACATTTCATTGACTACGTCTAGCCATTCTACTGTTGATGCCTGGTAATGACTTTCTTAGCAGCAGATAAAGTGAAAGTCAGCATTTTTTGTATGAAACACCTCTTTGAATGTTTTATGCGAAAGGTGCTTTTTTTTAATTGAACAGCTTTGAGTAAAGTGTGCATCTCTTGGAGCCCAAGTCACTCTAACAAATAAGCCTTTCTTCTCAACAGCAGCTGAAGGAGAAGAAATGCATGAGCGGAGCTAAAGGAAATGAGGTGAGGACACGACTTCTTCAGACTTTCGTTTATAGCACATTACGGTGCCGTTGCCTTTTGTTGAGAAAGTGTTTCATTCATTTTAATTTGAAGTGTAGCTCTCTCTGTTAGTTTAGGACACATTAGAGAGGAAGATGTTTTTATGAACTGGGTTTGACCTGCTGGAATGTCCTGAAAGCTGCTTTTCCTCCGCAGGGTCCACTAACAGTGACGGAGGAGCTGCACTCCCTCAACTTTGAGGCCATGCTGTGTTTGCAGGGCCTGGACATTGACCTGGAGGTCAGTTTCAAAATGTTTCGAAATGAGTCATATTTTTTTCAATATGAACTTTAACTGATGCATATTCAAAAATATATATTTAAGTATTAAAGTATGTAAAAGTATATTAAGTATATTCAAAAGCTCATGTAAGAATTTTAAAAGCTCTTTTTTGGAACAAAAGAGATTGATGGACACATCATTTACTTTTGTTTCTTTCTCTGAGGTCATTTATGACATTTGGGGGATTTTATTCCACAAAACAGCCAAAATTCATTTTTACATTATGCTTTTCCAGCCTCTCTTTATCTTAGATTTAAACTAGCTGTTTTCAAATTTCACACTGAAAAATGACTCTTTAATGCTCTTTTACCCCTCTTTTTTGTTATCTTTCTTTTCACAGCTATTTAATGTTTCTTTATTATTATATCTATTTTTAGTGTTTAGTATTATATCTTTAATGCCTTTAAACTGATATAAGTAAGTGATTCCCTGCTCTGTATTGTGTCTCATTCATAAATCATTCCAGGCTGAAACATTACTCATAATTTATTCTTTATAACTTTATAACGTTATTCTTGATACCTCAACAGCTGTAGGCCTGTTTCTTTTCTTAGTTGATTGTTTTTGTGATGTACACCTGTCCTATTCGCAGTGAACTGATGACTAGTGTTTCAGCTTTAATTTCTTTTTGGCACAGCCAGTTAGAACTGAGGTCATTTGTGTATATTGGTCTTACAGGCATAGTAGAAAAAAGTCTTAATTCTAAGGTATAAAAGAGGTTGTGACCATGAATTATGACTGTTTTAATAAATAAACACAACACGATCATTGAGTTAACCACAGATGACAAAATAAAAGAAAATACAAGATATAAAATAAAAGAAAATACAAGATAGAAAATAAAAGAAAACACAAGATAGAAAATACAAGATACAAAATAAAAGAAAATACAGGATAACATGTATAATATTTAACACCGTGACAGAAATGTTGAGACTAACAGGGCACTGGGTGAATTTATTCAAGGTTGTCTGTGTTTGTGTTTCTCTCCATGAAGACCTGCTCTCTGCCATTGGTGGTTATTTCCAACGTCAGCCAGCTTCCAGCCGGCTGGGCTTCGGTCATGTGGTACAACCTGCTGACAGATGAGCCCAAGGTAAGATTAGTCAAATTAGAGCAAAATTCACAACTGTGGGACAAAGAGACAGCAGGGAAACCTGAGATTGGTCTTATCACACACAAAACCAAGCTGTGTATAGAAGTCAGTTAGATAAGCATGCACATTTTTCCATATTCCTCCTGTGGTGAAGGCAGTAGTGAGACTCTCTACTGTCAGATGGAGCAGGTTGAGGTAAATAGTTCTGGGCAAAATCATTTTCAGTTCAGTTTTTACAGTTTATTTCCAAAAAGGTCTAATTTTTTAAAAACAAAAATATCTCTGTTTGCTTGTCCTGAGGTGACCTTAGAGTTGAACAGTAATAGTGAAACTATTATGTTATATGTTTGTATGTATAATATGGTAATATGTTTTCAGTTTCCAGGTGTTTAGATGAGGTCTGCTGGTTTCCAGTTTACACACTGGATTCGTTTCTGTTTGCTCTCAATGACTTCATCCACATCATCGAGCAACTGTGATCAAATAAAAAGCATCTGTTTTCTCTGATGCATTTGCAATTTGCAACTGAAAATGGACCTTCCTTTGATGTTTTGTACCTGAGTTGTATTTGGGAGTGAAAGCTTTTACTCTTGACTGGTGGTCTGAATCCATTTCTCGACCAGTCCACGGTCCAAAGCAATTTGCTGTATTAATAATTTTTAGGATTTTTCAATAGTCTTATGGAAGAGTTTAGGCACCCCAGTCAAATAACTTATTTTGTTTATATTCTATGAAATAAATCATCATTTAAGAAAAAAATAATCAAGTAAGAAAAAATACTTTTTCCAAGTTCTGAATAATTAAATAATTAGAAATATCTATTTTTCTTTATCCACACAATGTACAAAACTTGTGACACATTAAAATTTCAGGTTTAATTATTTCTCCAGTATGTTAAACTTAATAGATTGAACAAATTGAAATAAATGTAAATAATGCCCTACAATGTCATTTATGAAGTTAGATAGATAAGTATTTATTTTTACTTACAAAATGAAAAAAAAAAACATGTCATTTGACCAACTTTTGTGTTAAGACTATACATGCATAATTACTACAACCTAGATTTAAATCTTACAAAATGTTTCCTTTTTTATTCAATGGCAAATACGGGGGATCCTCAAGCTACGACACAGATCTGTTCCAAGCCTTACCGATCCTGACGCAGTTCTAAAATCATAAAACACAACTAAGCCACAGAAAAAAGGGAAAAAAACCCTTAGTTCATCCACATAGTCTGTAAGTACGAGTCTAACAGTGTAAGTCGAGTGGGAGTGGGAGTGAGCATCGTAAACCCGAAACGTATTCTGAGACTGTTGTATAACTCGAGGACCCCCTGTATTTATAATCTTTAAATCTACATTGTACATGTTATTATTGGACGATCTGGCTTCTGTAAACAGGGAGTTATGAATTAATAAATAATGTTCTGTAATTATCCTCCCCTAGAAAGACAATCTACACTTTAGAAATATGCTGAATTCTGATTATTTGTTTTATTTTAACTCGTTCTGCGGCCCCATTCATCACTCTGGACACATCAAACGTTTTTTATTTTTATTTGAAGTTTTTTTTGTGTCTTATTAATACTTTGAAACCTATGTACAGGATAAGCATGCTAGAATCATTTTATATACTTTAATTACTGAAAAAATTGATTCTGAACTTTAACGGTGATTCTAATCTTTTGAATGGTAGTGTATATCGACTCATCGCCTTAATCTTCAGGGTCAAAAACCTGTAATTAACTTTTATCACCAGATATGCTTTAGTGACCCTTAAACACGATTAACCTAAATCTCTCTCACTCTCTCTCTCTCTCTTTCTGTCTTTCTCTCTCTCTCCCTCTCTCCGTTTCTCTTGCTCACTCTTTCTCTCTGTCTGTGTGTGTCTCTCTCTCTCCTTCTCTCTCTCTCTCTCTCTTTCTCTCTCTCACTCTTTCTCTCTGTCTCTGTCTCTCTTTCTCTCTTTCTCTCTCTCACTCTTTCTCTCTGTCTCTGTCTCTCTTTCTCTCTCTTTCTCTCTCTCACTCTTTCTCTCTGTCTCTGTCTCTCTCTCTCTCCTTCTCTCTCTCTCTCTCTCTCTCCCTTTCTCTTTCTCACTCTTTCTCTCTGTCTCTGTCTATCTCTCTCTCCTTCTCTCTCTCTCTCTCTTTCTCTCTCTCACTCTTTCTCTCT
>JBBJLS010000128.1:31161138-31175824 GCA_037577275.1 Bryconaethiops microstoma | reverse complement strand
TTATATTTACTGAAATCAGAGTTTACTGATACACTCTGAGTTCTGAGGGTAAACACTGGTTCTAGACTGTTTTACACGTTTATATTTGTTAATATCAGGTTTTACTAATGGTAGTAAAGATTAAGAAACTCAAATGTTGCAGTGCTACACATTTTGCATGTTTTTGGTGAGAGTTCCACAGTTCAGAGTGAGCATGACTGAGGGTGATAGTTAAGATCAGTGTTTTCTTCTAACCCAACTATGAAAATGTGCCAAAACTCAGAAGCAAAAGAAAGACTGCTGAAGTAAAACCAACAAATATATACAAAAAATGCTTATTTAAGTACCTTCTATAACATTAAACTTGATTTAATTATCATGTTTTATATTTTTTTACATTTTGATTCTTAACATTAACACTTGAAAATGCCCAAAATTGACTAGAGTTGCTTTTAACATCCATTCACGCGATCCTCCTGCTCTGAAAAGCACGCATGTGAATGAACCAATAATGACTTCAGCATTGACATCTCATTCTCTTCCTCTCGCTCACTCGCTCTCTCCCACGCTCATCCTTCTCTTTGTCCAGTTTCTTTATTCTTCTCGTCTGCTTCAACCCGCATGTGCCAGGTGCAGCGTGAGGATATCATGTGGAATCTCTCCTCTCTATAGCCGGAGCCGAAGGGGAAGGGACTCCTTATTTTAGCCGATGCTCTCATGAGTTTTCTTGCCGTGCCAAACCCCATCGAGCCGGCCGCTGTAATGAGCGCGTGTAATTAAGGGCAAAATGTGGCCGCTCTGTGGAGGAGGGAGTATTTTCCTCTGACACAGGGGCCCTCGCTGTGCACTGACACCAATCACTCAGCCCGGTGCAGGATTTACAGCCGGCCTGTCCGAATGCGACCAGCCGCTCAAGCGGGGCCAGTGAAAACGTTTGCCCAAGACCACATGAAAATACGCGTCTGGTCTCCAGACATGATTCAGCAGTCAAATGACATACTTCATAACCTTCGCTCTTGAGGCAGCGGACCAAAGAAAGCCTCAGCCCCTCCTCTAGTGTTGACTGGGATGAGGGGATGTCTCATAACTGCCCTTCTTCCTCTTCCACCTCCTCCTCTTCCACCCTGCCCGATCCCATTTGAACCTCTACTTGTCCTCCTCTCTCAACACCCCGAGTGTATTTGCCCCTTGAAGCCCCCCATGTTGTCACAGCAACGCTTTGTTTACCACGCTACAATCATCTTCCCGCACTTTCGTGTTCCCCCCCCCCCTTTTCCCCCCTTTCCTCTTTCCTCTGCTTTCAATTTTCGTTTGCATGATTTGTTTCTGAAGATCGTTATGGTTCGTTCTGTTCGTCTGCTTCTGTTTCTCCTGCTGGGACAGCTTTGATTCTCTCTCTTTTTTTTGGTTTCTTCTATAATTTCTCTTCTTCTCTTTCTTCTCTGTTGCTTCTCCACTGCTCACTGCCTGTGTGAAGCTCTTTCATGAGCCTATGCATGACTCCAACCACACCGGCTTTAAGTGGTTCAAGGTATGATATGATTAATCCTTTCTTTCTCTTCAAAGAACGATTTCAGTCTGCTTTTGCTTGTGTTTCTCATTTTATTCCCCTTGTTTTTCTGCCTTTAAGACGTTTTTGTTCACCACTTCTCTGTGCTCTCTTGGAAATATGGAGGGGTCTTTTGCCATTGAAGCTCTTGGTCACATTCCAACCCAAACTTTGTGATAGGAAGCTTAACCACTGTCCTGGTGCTCCTTATTGATTGTTCCCCGAAGACGATCCTTCGTTTTAGGAGGAAAGATTCTGCCCTTCTTTGCACAAATCATGATGCATTATTGTGGGAAGTCAGATTCCCCTCTCCTCCAAAGCAGTGATCTATTTTTTACAGGGATCATGCACTTATCCCAGAGAGGAAAAGCCGTCCTCTTTGGGTGTGTTTCTTGGTTTGCTTTTGGAAACAGTGATGACCTCTCAACATCTCCCCATCCTCACAGTGCATTAGTTTCCTTACCCGTCCTCTTTTACCATTTTTAATAGATTAGTCAAAGGAGTAGATTGCTAAAAAATCAAATTTACATGATTTTCCAAGATATTTTAGAAGCCCAATTTTATGCTGGAAGCCACAAGGCCACCATCACAAACACTAGAAGTTGGACTCCAAACATGTCTTAGCTGATCAACTACATATATCAACTACATATATAGTGGAAAATCGTTGACATTTTTTGACCAAATTATTCCTTAAGTGGTGTAGTAACATATATTGTGTAACTGGGCTTGTATGTACATGAGACCAGAGAGGTGATCACAGAACCGGTGTATGACTCAAGATATTTCATTATTAGTAAAAATTGAGTAGAGCTTGTACTTAAAGTCTTAATAAGACTTTTTAAAACTACAGTTCAGCCCATCTGCTTCTGTGGGCTCGCTATTCTCACTCCATCCTGCAGGGGGCACTGTGACGGCAGCTCAGTCAGCCATGGAGAGCACTAGAACTGTAGCCCTGAGGTCATGAAGCAACACAGTCTGAAAACAGACATGGAAATTAGTCTAGGGAAAAATAGCTCTCGCAGCTGCTGCAGCTTTTTCTCAAGCGAGGGTGGATTTTAGACTTTGACAGAAACAACCTGGATTTTTACCAAAAATATATATATATGTAATAATAATAATAATAAACCCTTTTGTGTTAATAATCTCCATCAGTGGACAGAACCAAAGGCCAGACTTGTTGAGCTTGGCTTTGCAGCCCACCTTTGAGGACGGGGCTTGCTATTTTGGCAGCAGGTTTCCGCCCAGGAGGAGAGAAAGGAGGGTGGAATGGCCGAGGAGGGAAAGGAAGGGAGGCGTGGCAGAGAACAGGCTCGACGCAGCATTAAGCACTTTGTGTTAGTGTTATGTTTCTGCCTCTGGATGTCTCTCAGTGGAGATGATTAGGAGGTCCTGAGCTGTACTGGGGCTGCAGAGAGAGCCAGGAACAGGGGAAAGCCCCCAGTGTGTGATCGCACGGCCTCGTTTCTGTCCGCCTTCATCTCCTCGCCATGATCTCATCGCTCAGCACCGCAGGCCTCACACTGTCAGTGGCTCAGGTGTAACGCATCAGTAACAAGACCGACCATTTAACCGTCTCACTGTAGGTGTATTGATTCAGGACTTCTGCAATAACATGTTAAGCTCCACCACACGGTAGGCCACACTGCTCTGGTGGAAGGCTGTGGGAAAATATCGTGTTTTTGCTTATTGCAAAGCCAATTTTGAAGAAACTAAGTTAGCAAGAGCCATTGATTCAGTTTTTATCATTGTGTTTGAGCGGGAGCAGCTTCCTCCACTTCATTTTCATACAGATTGGAGGAATCAGCTATTTTCTGCCGCCTTTTTCATTTATTCCCCCCTTTTACGTCAATGGATTGGCCCTCATCAGCATTTTCAGCCATTTGGAACACCATTTTCATGCCTTTTTGAACAAGAGTTGCTTTTATTTCTTTCTTTTTTTTCTGCTGTTTTTTTCCTCTTAGGTTTTCTGCTGACATTGCGTTTTGATGAAATATTGGTGTGCTCACCATTTTCTGTTTCTCACTCTCTCTGTTTCTCTCTCTCTCTGTTTTTCTCTCATTCTGCTCATAGCATAAGGAGGCAAGTATACACGGCTCGGCTGCACTTGTTTCTGTTCATGGATTCTCTTGTCCCTTACCTTTTTCTAGAAGGATGCTGTCCTAATCACTCTGATCCAACCTCATCTCCCTTTCCCTACTCTTTCCTGGTCTCAGACTGTGGTAGGCCTGTCACAATCATTTGCTTTTACCTGACGGTCAATAAACAAATAGTAACTGCAATTCTTTCCTTTTAATTGTTTGCAACCTGTAAAGAACTGGCCCGAAGTGGCCATATTGGCTAATTAGCTTACTTCCTTACCAATAATTGTATTAAACATCACATAAACACTGCCCTCTGCCCTCTAAAGGTGAAGTCAGAGGTTTGAAATTGTTTTGTCTCTTAAGAACCATGATGTGTCTCATGCTTCCTTTTTTTTAATCAGCTTTCCTCAACCCAACTGATGAAAACACGCTCAGTTCACATTGTTTGTTGCAGTGTAAACCAACTGTGCTAATAAAGCTGACAAATGTGGATAACCATTGTGGTCATCTCAAATAATTGCCATCTGGTGATTACGTAATAATTGTGACAGGCCTAATCTGTGGTCCCCCAGATAACTGATGTATTAAATGCTTCATATTACCATTTGTGAGATCAGATCAGTTTGAAATAGGCCACTTCTAAACTTTATCTAGGATGGTTTTATTTGCAGTGTCGTGTGTGTGTGTGTGTGTGTGTGTGTGTGTGTGTGTGTGTGTGTGTGTGTGTGTGTGTGTGTGTATGTATATTACAAATTAAAATATTAGAATTTATGTTATAACTAGTTATAATTATTGACACAGATACTGGTGTAATTCACTAGCCATTAAACCCGACACGCTGAGATATGTATGCGTATATATCTCGATATCCATGTATATGTATATATAGGAGAGCATATTCCGAGCATGCTGCCTTTATCTTTCATCCATCACGAAGTTGCCACATCCACATCAGCACATCAGGAAGCTGTTAAAAGACGCCGAAACGTTTTAAAGTTTGCCGTATGTTTCGGTTGGTCGTCTATTCATTCCCCCGTTTTCACCATATTCAGATGTGTGTGTCTGATTGGGGAATATGGCAGACGGTCAAACATCTGACACATGAGTAACAGACATATCCAGTATACGGTCTGATCTCTTAATGAATGACTTATCTTTACGGCGCGCGTGAATCAAGTTCCAGGCAGCGCAGAAGTTAGCTGAGTGCTTTTACAGTAAAAAAGTGACCACACTGCAGATCTGAGCTCACATCCATTCGTTCCAGCGAGAGGCTCGGCCACTGAAGATGGCTTCGGTTACCATATCTGCCCTGCAGGCGTGGTGACACCATATCTGCTGCTGCACATCCTGGATTCATTAAGCGGCCCTTCTGCCGCGTGTATGCCTCAGAGCATGTGAAAGCCTGCTTTGGTTCATTGGTATTTTCTTTTAAGCTGAGTAAGAGGTGCTGCAGGCCTTGCAGTGTAACCCCTGTTCCTTTCCCTCACGCCCTTCGTCGGGCATTCCGTTTTGATTGGCAGCTCATACATCTCCCTCTCACCACGGGGCGCCTGTAGCCCATGAAACCGATGCTGTCGGTGTTTAAACGTTTCCCCATGCTTTTCGGGAAGCCCAAAGGAGGGACCCTCTCTCCTCTAGAGAGGTAGAAGCGAGCGCTGTGAACTGCCTCCCTGGTGGCATCCAGATATTTCTTTTCCTCCGAATCTGCGAAAAATATCACCCCTTTCATGTGTGCTGAGGAAGACGTTTCTGTACAGCTTTATTCTTCTAAGATGTGACCTTTGCTCCTCTCAGAAAAAAAAGAAATGGAGTAGTATCCATAGCTCTAGTTTGGTAAGGGTTCACCCTTCGCATTCTTCAGGCCGTTGTTGCTCTTAGTGTAGAGTTTATTGCCATGGCTTTATCATTTTAGGGCAAAAATCTTACATTTTTGTGTGTTTTACTGTTTATATAAGTCTGCTTATATTGCTTGTGTGGATATTTGTACCAAAAATTTGTACAAAAATATCTGCATGATCCCCTATATCGTGCTTCATACAAAAAGAATTCCAGGCTGAAACACCTCTTACAACTTTTTGCTTTGGATAGAAGCGTCTGCCGAAGAATGTAATGTACTGCAACGTGAACAGTCAGTTTTGGAACTATGTGGAGGCAGTGTGATGCTCTGAGTGATGTGCCGCTGAGAAACATTGCATCCTGCATTCATGTGGATGTTACTTAGACACAGACCACCTACCAGCTTTGGTGTAGATCAAGTTCAGCCCTTCAGAGCAGCAGTGTTTCTTAATGGCAGTGGCCTCTTTTAGCAGGATAAACAGGATAAACTACAAACATTGATCAGGAATGGTTTAAGGAACGTCACAAAGGGTTCAAGTGTTGACTTGTTCTCCAGATCTCAGTCCGAATGAGCGTCTGTAGGATGTACTGGAGAAACTAGTCTGATCCATGGAGGCTCCACCTCATAGCTCCAACTTACAGGATCTTCTGCCAGATACCACAGCGCCTTCAGAGGTCTTGTGGAGTCCATGTCTCAACAGATCAGAGCTGTTTTGGTGGCACAAAAGGGACCTACACAATATTAGGCAGGTGGTTTTTGATGTTATGGTAGAACTCACTTTGAACATAGGACATTGCTTTGGTTTCCTCAGGTTTGTAAAGTCCAGAGCTTCAAGATGGAAGTGATTTCTGTGGGGAATGAATGACGAGGGCTTGTTAAAACCGGTACTGAAACAGGGATCGTCAGCCTGTTGCTCTTTTTGCTGAGCTCTCTCTTTCACTCTGCCTCTTAATCTATCTTGGACGAAGATGATGGAGTGATGACAAATGTGTGAGAGGGCGTGAAGGACAGGCACCTGTAAATTGTGTTGTTCTCAGTTCAGAAGCTCTGGGTGTTAGTTCTTAGTGCTTGGCCACGATGAAGTACATTTAGGCCGATGAGTTACAGGAGCAGACAGTCCTGCTGGTTTGTGTATTGTTTTGTGTAACACACCCTCCAACCACTAGAGAGGCAGTGAGCTCGATACGGGGCCAGGTTTACATACATGTGCACTAATTTCCAAACAGAACAACTCTTAAGTACAAAATATTCAATTTCAGCAACAAAGAAATAAGCAGAAAACACATAATTGATAGAAAACAATACAGAAAAGTCAACTAAATAAAATCAGTTTCAGTGTTTAGTCTGTTCCTCCTTTGCCTCCTTTGTTATGGTTTTCGTTGTTTTCGGGAGTCCTGCTTCAGAGTTCTCCAAAATGTCTAGTTAGGGTGTTGTATTGGGGATTTTCTTTTTTAAGTTTGAACAGCTACTCGTCCTTTCAGACCCACTGTGTTTGGGTTGTCATCTCACGCCTGAAGAGTGGACAGAAACGCATTTGCATTTTCTCACATCTGAAGGTTGAATTTCTTCTCAAAGATGAAAGCTTCAGGTGCTGTTCATCCAGTGGTCGACCCAGCATGGCTGTTGGAAGTCCCATTTACTTGGTTTCTCTGAATCATTTTTTGGAGTCTGTTTTTGAAAAGTCTTGTTTTTATTAGCTTTGGAGACTTCTGAGTCACTTCTGAGACACTCAGAGATTTATGGATACACCGTAGTCAAAGATGTGGGCGCTCTGCTCAATTGCAGGCACATCTTTTTAGATGTATTTCTATATAACACACACCGTCAGACTATTCTTAAATGGACTTTCAAGCTGGGCAAGTTGGGCTTCTCCTAGCTGTGTCAGTGTCAGTCCTGTTCTTATTTGTAGTAGTAATGCATGTTTGGAGCATTACGAGTATTTCTCCAAGAGAGCTGAGAAACCCCTATGAAACCCAATTAGAAGTTAAAGGGTTGATGGATCATCTATAATGTAGCAGGGAAGTTTGTGCAGGCTTGTCAAGAACTGTTTACAAAACTTTCACTCAAAAATAATTTGACATTACTTGCTTATTCTCCAAAAGTGTGTTGCTCCAAGATGTCTAAGCACACTGACGTCTACCAAGAAAGACCAAGAGTGCTGGGTGGGATGAGGGGGTCCTTATAGAGGGAATAAAATACTATACACGTAGAATGAGAATAGTGTAAAGGGTATGACTCCAATGTGGAGATGAACTAGAGAAGGATAGATGATCTGAGCAAGAGACATTGAGGTTAGAGACAGACCAAACAAAGTGAGAGGATGGCTATTCAGGCCTCAGTCAAGCTGAGAGTTTTCAAACAGGATCAGGGAGAACCGCAGCAGTTCAGGAGTGCGTGAGAACTGTTGGGAGCCAGAAAGCTAAACCTATCCTTCCGTGGAATGCATAAACCTGCCATTTCTGTTTGATTTATCCTTCTCATTCACTCTCTTCCGAATGTGGGTTGTACACAATGTGACCGCAGAGGAGAAAAATCAGAGTGAGGGAGAGCTGGAGATCTACCTTTTTTGGGAAAACTGTAACAAAGAACAATTCCTGAAGGGCCCAATAAATGACACATGCCAGTTCTGAGTCACGTGGGTTTTATCCCGTTTAAAGTGTGTGGTCATGTTTGGCTTCTCCTGTATCAGTGTACCCACCTTACCACACACACACACACACACACACACACAATCATTGCATTGTTCTTTATGTAGCCGTCATGGTACCCCTGGCATTTTATCCTATACCACTCCTGGCATATGTTTGCATTTGCATGAATGTATTTATGCTATTATGCTTTTTTTTTCCTGCCTCTCCTTTCCTCTCGTGTATCTTCTCCTGTGCCAGTTGGTTCTACACTCTGTGTTCTTGTTCTTTTCTGCACCCATCTTCAGGTGGTGTTCATTCTGGGAGGGACACGTTTGGTGGTCTAGCATGGCTGTTGGGAGTCCCATTTACTTTATTTCTTTGAAAGTCTTGTTTTCATCGGCTTTGCAGCCTTTTGAGTAATTTCTAAAACAGTTGGAGACTTATGGATAGACAGAGATGTGGGCGCTGTATCCTTTGTATATATGTTTATGTAGTGCACACAATCAGACTATTGTTAAATGGACTTCATCCTCTCTTGCAAGTTGGGTGAATTGGGCTTCTCCTAGCTGTGTCAGTGTCAGTCCTGTGCTTATTTATAGTAGTATGATGTGTTCGGAGTTGCATTGGAGTGGCACTTCAAGAGAGCTGAGAACCCCCTATAAAACCCAATTAGGTACCACTGGCCTCTGATCCTATATTTTTGTAGGTGTCGTCTCACCCTCTCTGGCACATGTATGCATTCACATTGATTATGCTATGCTATGTTTTTTCTGCCTCTCCTGTCCTCCCATGTACCTTTTCTGTGTTCTTGCTGTTTTCTGCACCCATCAACTTTCCTATTCTCTTAATGCATCTCAGACCTTATACTGCTGGGTCTGCTGTTTCCATCCTTTCTGACCTGTGCCCCTTTTCTTTTCTCTGCCTGTCATTGCTCATGGATGTGTCTTCTCCATCTCATATTTGTGTGTGGGCAGATGGAAGAGCTGCTAGCTGCCATGGAGAAGGTGAAGCAAGAGCTGGAGTCCATGAAGGCCAAGCTTTCGTCCACTCAGCAGTCCCTGGCTGAGAAAGAGGCCCACCTGACCACACTGAGAGCAGAACGCAGGAAGCACCTGGAGGAGGTCCTGGAGATGAAGTAAGAGTCTGTTTTCTTCAGGTTTCAATATTTTCCCTTCATTCTTGTGGCTTTGGTTCTTCTGAGCTGAAAATAATAGCTAGAAGTTACCGAATGGACTTGTGTAACGTGTTGTTGCTGGAAAGAATTAGAGAAGAGAATTTGAGACGCGCTTTATTTAGAAGGTTTATCCAGCGTTTTCGGCGGAAACAGTTATTGAGCAGTCTGTAAGATCCACACTTTTTTCTATTATTGATTTTTTGTTGTTGTTGATATTTTCAAAGTGGATACAGTGGGTTTTTAAAAACATTTTTGATGTTAGATTTTGATTTTTACAGATTATCAAATTTACAGGCAAATTAAATGCTAATTGAGATGAGAAATCAACTGTCAAAAATATTTGTTGTTTCTTGCTTAGTTTGGGGTGCTCAAACTTTTTTGTTTTGGGTAGCTACGGTGGGCCGAGGGCCGAAAAAAGGCGAAACAAAATATGAACAAGAAAAGTTATAGGCTTCAGGTCGAGATTTATAAAATATATCTTATTATAATATTTTGTTGCTAAAGTACCTGAACAAATATACGGTTTATATCATATAAAAATGTCTTTTTTATTTATATTTTCTCAGTTCATGTGGACCAGGCTGGACAAAAGTGTATTTATTCATTTGTTTATTTGTTTGTTTGTTTGTTTATGTATATCAAAGGCTAAACAAATGTTGAGTAAAGAACACAAGTGCATCAAAATAAAGAGCAGATAAACTCATGTCATTTTTTGCTGACAGAGGCTTAAATAAGTAAAAGAAAACGTTTTTAGCATAGAATAGCAAAATACACCCAACCATTAATTTACATTCATTCATTCCTTCGTTCATTTACATTCAATCTGTAGTTGGGTAACCTTCCAAGTAGGTCTTCATTCCATGGGAAAAGAACCACAGAGACTGACCGGTACAGACTTTAGGGTTGGGTTTTTAGCTCTGGTCCTGTAAGATCCGTGTCAGCACAAATTTTTGCTTTTGTCTATTTATACACACCCACTAACTAGCAGATAAATCACCAAACTGTACCCAATGCCAGAAAGTTCTTTCCACCGCGGATGGAAAGAAGCATTGCTTTGTTGCTCCTGTTCTGTATTGTGCTATAGAGTGCTCTATGGTATTTGAGCCCAGTGTTCTGGAGAGGAGGGAAACTCATGGGAAGCTGAATGGCTTTCTGAGTGCCACTTTATGAGGGCTTCTTCCTCCCACACTACAGAAGCTCTACAGAGACATCCCCCTCATATAGACTACTTCAGTGGAATCCAAGCACCTCTCCCTCCTTCCCTGTCCCTCAATTATCCCTGTCTGTGCTGCCTGTTTTCCCAGGCTCCTCTCTGACACGTTCTCCTTGCCCTCAATCTCTCTCTCAGGCGCTTTCTGGGATCCCTCACTAGTCATGCCTGGGTAAAGGAGCTGCGTCCTTATAGAAGATAAGGCAAGTAGAGCACTAGAGTGCTGTCAGACGACTGAGTGTTTCTGGAGGTCGTTAGTTCTGCTCTGGACTAGAGCCTGACCAAATTGAAGGAGGTAAAAATTCAGAAGATTGACGATAATTTAATACAACTGGATACAAACAAACTCCAGTGGTCTCCAGCAACGCTTTACTGGCTGGGATTGTCAGTTGACAGTTGTGAATTGTAAAATAAGATTTATTTCACAGTTGTCACAAACAGCAGAAGTGCTAAATAATTTAAATGTTGTAGCGTGAGGGAATGGATCTTTGGTGTGTTTTTTGGTTTCTGTTTATTAGATCTTGTTTTTTCTTTCTTGTTTTTCCCCAGTCCAAATACATTCTAAGGTTTTAGTGCTATTTAATGTGATCAGCTCTTCTAACATACAAGAATTTGACTATTTTTTCAACATTTTCAGCATTGAACCGGTAAAACAAATCTACTAAGTCGTCTTAGAAACAATGTCGTTTATTGCAAGGTCTCTTTGCTGACATTGGTTTAAATAAGGAAAATGAAATAACTTTTTTAGCATAGAGTTATCAAATTTACATTCATTCACAGTAATTCATTTACATTAAGTCTGTAGTCGGGTAACATGATTGGACTTTCAAAGTGGCCTCGTCACACTGAAAATAATGGAGAAAAAGTGATTGTACTTTTTTCTTCCTTCTGACTATTGTTGAACAATTTTTCACTGGTGTGTATATGTGTAGTGAATGTAGTGGGACTAAAGTGTGTTTTCCCTTACATGAATACACACATGAATAGGCTTCAGTGTTTAGGGAATGAGGTATTGAACGAATACATATTAATGCAAAAATAATACAAGGTTAGAAGTTCTGAATGATTATATTTTAAGGTAAAGTGCATGGAGGGCTGCAGCAGTCTAGTATAGACTATATTGTGATCAATTATTTATTGCTGTTTTATTTTTTTACCTTTTGTGTTTGAGTATAATACCAGTGGGATACAGAATATTTTCCCATTACGTATTAGGACCATGTTTCCCATTACGTATTAAGACTGTCGACTTAGCAGATCTGCAAAGATCTTAGTGATAACGTGCTCACATGACAGGTGTACGTATGAACTAGATGCGTTTCTGTGGAAAAAATGCGAAGTGTGACTGCATTGCTATAAAACCGGTGTTTTGGGGAGACACAAAGTTTTGTTTTATTGGACAAATGAAGTTTGTGTTAAAAATACATCTATTTGCAGCATGGATTTGAACCAGTACCTTTTTTGATTCTCCATTAACTCGCTGGCTCTTACCAAACCATTTATGGTGAAGGACGGCTGAAAGCACCTTAACCTCATTCGTGGCCTGATTATTTTTAATTAAACCACAACAAACACACATCTTTTTTTATAAGTGACCTGAGCTTTAGTGTCTCATCTTAGCCATGACGTCACAGACTCTCTCGATTGCTGACGCCATCACACTAATCTGTCCATATATCTGTAGTGAATGATCTCTGACTTCAAATTGAAACGTATTGATCATTAGCAATGCTTTATTGATGGCATCTTTGCCATTACCGATAAATTCATAGAACCCTTACTGGTTTTAGTGAACCGGTATGTAAGTCTGACCTTACTCTTGACACAAGGATGGTGGCCCAGGCTTAAAGGGAGGTTTAGAGCCTAGAGGTCTGCATGTATGAAATTGAATCCAGGACCCTACCCGACCTGGCCCGACTGGTGCTGTTAAATCTGAAACCTTATCCGACTCATGTGCCCTAACAGAGATGGATTATCACACATGCGGTCCTACAGCTTTACCGAGTTACTATATGTTTAGGTTGAGTAACCGAAAATGTCCTTCTGGAGTAAACTGGGATTTTACACATCTGTAATACACTCGCGGTGTTCATTATCAGTGTTTTTGTAGAGTAGTCTGTACCTGAGTAAGAACAGCTGTTCCGACGGTTCACATTAAAGTTTCTTGCGCCGCTGCTTCGGCCTGAAGATCCACTGTGACCCTTCCACCAACCCAACACACCTCTCCCATCATCCATGACTTCAAAAAGGGGCACATTCACTCACTCCTCAAACTCTGTTCTGATGCCACCACAGGCTTTAAGGTTCTTCTGTGCTTCATGCCAGCTTGTTTGAATATGCTACCAAAAAGGAATTTATCATTAGACACAAAGCTCAGGGTGCATTTATAAAGTACAGAGAAAATGTTACAAGTATCAACGCTTGCATAACCTCTCAGACTGCGTGAGTGAATTATTCCTCCTATATATAGTGCATGCAGTTATCAAACATGTATGAGAGGATTCTGGGAAAGGTATGGATTTCCATAATCCCGCTATGATGATGCATGTAGAGGAGTTTGATGTTTCTCTTTGCAGACACTCTCTTTTGATGTGCTGGATGTTAACTCACACACCCCCTGCTTTCCTGTGGAGGGAATATCAAATAAGTTCTACAATAATGGAATAATGGAGAAGTGAGTCAGAACTGGCGTTTCAAGGACTTTTTCCCGGCAATTTCTCTTCCGGCAGTTTCCTTGGGGACATGTTCCTCACGCACACGCTCATATTTTGCTCCCACCGGAGATGCGGTGTTAAAGGAAGATAAAGAGTGGTCTTTCTGCAACAGGGAGAGACTCTTTATCTTGATGTACTTTTTGTTTCTGTGCTGCGTTACAGCATTGGGTAAGGAGCGGAGTTAAGGTTGGGGGGGATCTTTTGTGTTTCTGTGTTTTGGTGAGGAGAACAGTGCGGTTGTGGCAGGGACAAGCGCCGCCAGCCCGCTGACGAAAGCCTGTCATAAGGCAGCCAACTGGGCGAATCATTAAAAAAGGGATGGGGGCACAAAATGAATGGCAGACACAAAGGATTTAAGTGGTGTACTTATTTCTTTAATATCCCAGCTGAACTTCCGACCGCAGTCGGCCATACATAGGCCCAGAGTCTCGTCTGGCTCTCGCTCTGTTTTGATCAAAAAGACAGATTTATGATTTTTAGAATCCTCATTATTTGATTTGCCTCTGCAAATTGCCTTGGGCTTTAAGGCCGTCGGGTCCCGAGCTTTAAGGCGACGGGTTGGACGATTTGATTTGATCATACATTACTTATCAGAACACTTACAACTAGCCGATCCTACTCCTAGTCTGGATAAAGTGATGATGCCACCATATTAAAGAGAGGCCCAATATATAGCCCACCTCCCTTCATGGGGCACTTGACCTTGTTTGCCTGTCTGAAGAGCTTACACAGGTTTCCTATTCGCAACATTCAAGAAGCATTGATTGATTTCACTGTGTGCTGTGTATAGGGCTGAAGTGACAATAAACCAACTTGCCTTGAGTTCATGTCAAGTCAAGTTGGTTTATTGTCATTTCAGCCATACACACGGTACACAGTGAAACTAAACAACGTTTCTCCAGGAACAGAAACAACACAAGAATAAAAACAGAAACACCACAAGACGACGCAAATGCAGACAGGACAAAATACAGTGTAAAGAGAGCAAGAGAGAGGAACGCGAGCAACAAATTGACATTTAGTGCAGTTGATATTTGAATGAATACAATATTATGCCGGATACTGAGCCGTTGGGTGTCCATTCAGATCTTTAAATGTCATAAAGGCTGCTTGTTGTATCACTTCAGCCAGTGTTACAACAACTGACACTTTTTGAAAAATGGCCTTCATATAGAGCTGTCAGTTATGAATAGCTTCCGTAAATGTGTAGCCTTATAAATTCTACTTTTTGGGGAAAATTAATCAACCGACATTTATGACATATACAGCTGGGTAATCACTGTTCAATTTGTGTGTGTGCGTGCGTGCGTGCGTGCGTGCGTGCGTGCGTGCGTGCGTGCACAGGTTGCTATTCTTTATGAACTATTGTAGTGTGAGCTGTGAAAAAATAAGAAACGCTTCCAAATATGTTGAGTGCAGTAGTGTGTATGTTTGTGTGAGTGCAGTAGTGTGTGTAGAGCAGCTTTTCTATGTTCTGTATTCCAGCAGCTTCACTCCTGATTCAGTTTC
>JBBJLS010000128.1:31136800-31161038 GCA_037577275.1 Bryconaethiops microstoma | reverse complement strand
GGTGCTGCTTATGGAATTTTATAAATCCACACAATGACTGGAGACACTGAGCAGAAATCTGAAACCAAACCTGTGTTGTTCTAACCAGCTCACAAAATATCAACTACTTTTTAGAAAAAAAGGAAATCTTGATACTTTTACACGGTACTGTATGTATATATATAGGGGCAAATCCCTCAATGCTCAGAAACCCTGAAAATGTCCCTACAGTATATTGATTTTAAAATGGTGGGGTGATACCCCCCCCAAACACTGTCTCCATGGCTACAGCCTTGCTCAACATCCTTATCCATAAAGAGCACCACTGCTGTCCACTAGGATGACTTCCGCTGTGTTCAGTACCGAAGTGCGAAAAAGGGTCCGTTGTGAATATGTATTCACACCCACTGTTACAATTTTTCATCCTCAATGAGATTTTCTGCAAAAAGCTCGTCCAACCTTGTAACAGCAGCCGCCAACGAGCCATGACTGTGGGAGGAGCATGGAAAAGTCAGTTAAAGGAACTGTACATCAAAGCCAAGAACGATTTCAAAACCTTTCTTTTTAAGAGAGAATTCAGTTTCTTTCCAATCAGTGGAAAAAATCCTCTTTTGTGGAAGAAAGGTCTCTCAGACATGCCGAAAGTGCCACAGTCTCTCGAACAGCAGCCTTTCCATGTGCCTTGACCCCAGCAAGGCTCTCTTTTTTCAGCGTGCAATCAAAGCTGTATTGCTCATTCAGTCACCACTGCTGCCTCTCAGATAACACCAGCGGATGAAACAGCAAGGTCCTCGAGCCATGATGGCAATCTGCGGGAGCTCGGGAGGCTGGATCCGGCCTTGAGGCGGAGGAGAGGACACGGAGGGTTATTCGCTCAGGGACCTGGACTGCTTTAACAGAAAATGATATAAAACCCCACGGGAGAGGTCTTACCACAGCAGAGAAATAACAGGAACCATCACAGATAAGTAGGAATGGCTCTGTCTCAATATAAACAACAACTATATCACTGGACGTTAACCCTTAGAACGTGAGCAGCACAGATCTGTGCCGAAAGCACAACAAATGGTAAATCATCATCATGGGCAAAACAGCTCCTTATATGGAAGTTCCCCCGGTTTGTGTTGATGCTGGAGGTGTCAGACTTCATCCTGAGCTTTGTTTGATGTTCCTGTGTCACGTAAAACCAAAGTTACTATAATTTAAAAACATGTATTTAAAAGAATAATAACTGCTACTGGGGTTTTTAATAAAATGGCATCACATGCAAATGATCAAAAAGAACAAAAAATGAACAAAAACACAAGATCTCTGAACGCGGGAGAACATTCAGGATAGTCTCCGCCCACAAGTGGAGGGAGTCCGGTGAGCGGCGCGCCGAGAGAAAGAATGGCGAGTGTGTAGGAGAACAAACACTGGTTCTAGACTGTTTTACACTGTTTATATTTACTGAAATCAGAGTTTACTGATACACTGAGTTCTGAGGGTTAAAGCAGAAACTGAAAGCTGCCTCCTTGTGTCACAAAGCCTGTTTCAGGTGTCATGCTATTATGTGCTGTGGCTGTACAGAAGATTTGCATGTCCTGACGTACATGGTGTCAGCTGTCGACTGGAGAGTGCTTTTCTTTTCAAATTCTGCCTCCTGATGTAACTCAATAAGACCATCCCCAGGAAAGTTAAAGGTCCCAGTGGGTGCAGAACACAGCTTCTTTAAAACGGTTGTAGTTTAGTAGCTGATACAAATGGAGCAGATTTGAATAAAATGATGTTTCTCAACCCTGTAACAATCTTGATTCAACTTATCAGCTATTGACGAAGCCTTTCAGAAGAAGTTTCATTGAAGGAAATTTTTAAACTATGCAGAAAATCGATGCTATATGAAATATACCGAAACATAAAGCAAGTGAGTGATAACCATTATTGTCTGGTATCCTTTCAGATGATAAAATAAAAATCAGAGCTGTTAATTGCATGATTATTGGAGGAATAGCTGTACAAGTCAAACTTTAACAACATTTCCCATTACCTCAAACATATTTGATTAACCCTGACATGTTGTTCTTTAGTTTTGCAGTAGACTTTAGAAGCTAATATAAGTCCGTCACCCAAAATATTTATGACTTCCATAATTTTTAGCTACATTGTCCTTAAAGCGTCTCTGCGAAATCGAAGAATCAATCCTTGGAGCATATCTTATTTTTGTACAACCCTCTTTACAAAAACATTGGCTCGCTATGTAAAATTTCAATGAATACATAATGCAAGGATTTGCAAATCATGTAAACTCTAAAAATCCCAATTGTGTTCACTGAGAAACAGGTCTGGATTGCAGGCAAGGCAGTGTAAGATCTGAACTACGGAGCCGCGCTGTTGTAACTGCAGTTTGTCTTCACTGGAAAAGACATTGTCTGGATTGCAGCATATGTTGTATACTTAAACCACGTATACAGTAAAACCCTGCGAAGTGTGGTTCAGAGTTCGCGACCTCATTTGCTGATTTTTTTTTCATAGAACCGAGCTAATTATTATTCGGGGGAAACCGCAGATATCCTCCGGATTTTTTTTTCCTTTTTTTGTGGCCATATATAATGCATTAATGTATTTTTCGTGCTAACTTATTAGGAAAAATATAAATTGCTTGTAATTTAACATAAATATTAATGTAAAATCAGGTAAATTTCAATATAAAATATAACTGTATACATTTTTTTTTTTTGTACTGTCAGGAGAAATACCCCTGTACTCAGAGGCGGGAGGTTTGAAAGTAGCCATTCCATGTTATTCATTTCTCCTTGCTGCTGATTGGCTGCTGCCCTGTGACGCATCTCTGGCAGATGCAGTCTAGCATTCCCGCATCAGAACAGTTTCCCACATGTATCTCGAGTTTACCCTTTTTTAAGGGGAATATATTACCTAAGGTGGCATTTCTTTACCTAAGGTGGCATTTGTGTGTGGACAGCAAAGAAAGAATTTCATTGCACAGAGAAAATGCCACTTTTGTTTTTTCTGTACATATGACAATAAACGCTTTGAATCTTGAATCTTGAATCTTAAACTGAGTTTAAAATGAAATTTAAGTGTTTTGGCAACATATTTGCTGTTTAGACTGTAAAAATAGGCATTTTTTTGTACCACATCGCAAATCTTTTCACAATTCATGGGGTGCTCTTTTAACATAACCTGCAAATTTCAGAGGTCGACTGTATATCATGCAGCGTTAATGGTGCCTTCCCAGATGTGCAGGCTACCCATGCCATGTGCATTGACTGATACTCACAAATGCTGTGTTTTGAGCTGTATGCTAATAACAAGCCATATGGTCTCCCTTGAGCTGTGTCGAGGACTTCCCAAAACAATATTAAAGTTTGATTCGTCAGACCACATGACAGTTTTCCACTTTGTCTCAGTCCTTCTTAAATGAGCTTGTGCCTCTGAAAGGTGGCTGTGTTACTGGATCATGTTTATATATGGTTTCTTCTATGCATTTAACTGCTACTTGCACTTGCAACAACGAACTCAGAGACAAGGGTTCTGAAAGTGTTCCTGAAACCATGCAGCAGTTTCCACCAGAGAGGTGAGTCCGTTTTTAACGCAACACCGTCTGAGGCCCTGAAGATCTCGGCCATCCTTATCTCTTGCGTACAGAGATTTCTCCAACTGCCCTGAATCTTTTACATTACATTCCATTCATTTGGCAGCTGCTTTTATTCACAGTGACTTACAGTATGAGGAAACACTCAAGTTTCAGGAAAATGTGAGAACCAGAGCATAGTATAAAGTTCTAAAATCTTCATGTAAGGGACAGTAGATGTATTAGTAGAGGAGATTCTCTCTGAACAGATTTGAATGAAAATGTACTGTAGATGATTAAAAAAAAACCCAAATTAAATTGTTTAATTTTACATTCAGGAACGTTATTTTTAAATTGTTGGACTATTTATCTACGCTGTACTTCCCAGAGTACTGAATCACCTCCCCCATCTTTACTTCTGAGAGATACCGTCTCTCTGGGGTGCTTTTTTTTTTTTTTTTTACACAATCGTGTTACTGTTTCCAAAGAACCTAATTAGTTGTGAGGTTTTTTATTTTATTTTAGCAGAACACAACTTTTCCAGTCACTTTTCAAAAATATGTTGCTTGTATGAAATTTTAAAGTGAGCAGATATTTTTTGTAAAACAGTTAAATTTCAATTAATGTTCCGCACCTGATATTATGTCTCTGTTCTGTTGAATTCAATTGAAAATAAATTTACTTAATGAGTTTTCATTTACATTTTACACAGCACCTCAACTTTATTTATTTATGTATTTATTTTTTATAGTATTGTTAATTTAATTTGTCACTGAACTATGTCGAGCAATTTAAGAATAAATGAACTGTGTTTGGGTGCTGGTTTTAGGTTTGGGATTTTTTTTGCCCTGTACCCGTCAGCCATTGTGTCTTAAAGCGCTGCAGTCAGGCTGATGCTCTTTTCCTTCTGAAATTATCTGTTTTTTTGCTGGCCTTTTAGGTGATTAAGCCTCTGTGAGTTGCCAGAAAGAGAGAGACTCCAGGGTAAAGAAGAGGGATTAAGAAAATAAAGATTACGAGACTGTGATTTACCCCCAAATCTAAATATTCTTCCAAATTCCGTGTTTTTGGATGAATGAAATACTAGAAGTTGAGCATTCCTCATGAAATCAGAAAGCAAACATGGTATCTTATGAAACATACAGCTTTTGTTTTCCTTCTTATTCTTAGGGGTGTCATGCGATTAAAAAAATTTTATCTAATTAATTACAAGCTCTCTGATATTAAATTAATCGCACACATTTTTGCATTAAAAGTATTTAAAAAATGTAATGAATTTTGGCATATGAGTGAATGAACAATCAACATTACTTGAATGAACAATCAACTTTTAGAGTCTCTTTTATTTAAAAACAGTTTCTGAACTGTTCATGTGCAGTAATGTTCACAGCAGTCAAACATATGATCTAATATACTGAGGGAAAAAATACTTCAGCAAGAACAATGATAGAACCAAGTCCATCTATGTGGTGCAGTTTAAGACAATGTACTTACAAGCACAGGTGTTTTGATAATAATAATAAGAAATAGGCAAATAATATGCATAATCTGAGAAAAATATATTTTGTTTAAATGAGAAGAGCCTGGATAGACAGAGATGCACAGAGCCAGTTTATACAGTCAGGTTCTAACACTGAGAAAAGCAGAGTGTTCTGACGATTCATGCTACCCTGTGAAAAAATGGTCCCTCGAAGTTTATACAGCTGCCAGTGTCCCAAAGTAGCACAGATTTGTGTTCGTGGCTTTGAATCCCAAGACTGTGGAACTGCACATGTGGAGAAGGGCACGATAGGACATCTCAATAGGTAGTATGTTTCGACAGAACACCGGACCGTGTTAAAGTCATGTGGTGCAATTAATCAGCGTTAATTTTTTAAACTGATTATTTTTTCTGTGATTAATTGATCGGAATTAATATGTAAATTCAACATCCCTAGTTATTTTATCTTTACGTTAATCAGGAAGTGTGTTCTTACTGTGTTTTGTCCTGATGCCTGGGGGGGATGTGGGACTGTCAGAGTCTGATCCGCCTAAAAACTCGGAGTCACTCTTCTATTAGTGTTGGGCTATTTTTATACTCTCCAGTGTGTGGATACCACTGGCTCTTTTGTCCAAATCAATTTGCTTTAGTGGAAAACCCAAGCCTTTCCCAGATGTTTCCCTTTTAGTCAAAATCTGCCCTCTCCTAAGTTTTCCTTTTGAGACATAATAGGATGTGGTTGAAGGAAATTACCCATTCTTCTAATTCTCATTTGACTTTTGCCACATCCACAAAGAGGTTTCTGGAGGCCAGACAGTTGACCCCACTTTAGATCTGTGATATGAATGGCACAATGAATTTTCATTTGAATTTCAATTGTGTTCAACCAAGGTCCCATTTTGGAACGGTTCATTTGCAATATGCTTGATATCTACTTCTGGATGCATTATATGCATTTTGTCTACTCTGTGTATGTGTGTGTGTGTTTTTACATACAGCCATGGGAAAAAAAATGAGACCACTTTTCCCTTCTTTTCTGTTGACTGTTTGTACAGTTTGCTGCAGTGTGTGTGTGTGTAAAATGCACGGGTTGCTATTCTTTTCTGAATTATTGCAGTGTGAGCTGTGTAAAAAATAAGAAACGCCTCCATATGTGTTGTGAGTGCAGGAGTGTCTGTAGAGCAGCTTCACTCCTGATTCAGTTTCTGATGGATGAAACAGTCACACACACACACACACACACACACACTCTGCTCTTAACATCACTGTTTTAATTGTTGCAGTTGTAAAATAATGCAAGAGTGTTGTGTAGTTTAACATTTCCAAGGTATAATAAATTATTTATATGTATTATTTTAAAATTTTCTCCAAACATTTGTTTTGTTTGAAGTTTTCAGTCCAGTATGGTCAGTAGTGTATAAAACAATAGTGACATGCACATTTTACACAGACACACTCAACACATTACAAAGACCATGACCAGTAAAAAAAAAAAAAAATGATGCAGTCTCTTATTTTTTTCCGTGGCTATATAATAGTACCTTGAGAATAACACCCTAAACCGAGCATTTTATTGGCCCGCTATGATGTCACTCATCAGCACCTGAGTCACTATAAAGGAAGAGGGGTCAGATGACTGGTTGAAAATGAATGGGAAAGCTCATAACGCTCAACAAAGAATCTTTTTGCAGGGAAAGTCTCGGCTTTCAGGAAAAAGAGTTGGTTCTCTTACTGGTAAAGCTGGTAAACCCTCTTTTTTATCCATAAATTTGCATGCAGGGTAGCTAGAACAAGATGAAGAAAAGAATTATTCCAAACTCTATGTAACCATTTATGCATTTTTTTCTCATTTTGCCAGTAATTTGAAACCCTGAAATTTCAGCTTTTAGTTCAAGGAAACAGGAGGCTGCTCTTGTGTGACTTGAGAAAACTGCCAAGTTTGCTGCTGAGTGGACAGACCTTCCTGCAAGGACTTTTTCAGTCCTCCAACTTTTCGGCTGCTTAAATCACATTCAGGAGAGATTTAGGATTTTCAGTGTGTGCTTTATCCAGCAAAAGCTAATCTAGCTCACGTAACCAAGATAATGAGCTGGTTCACCCGTCTACCTCTGTGTTCTTTAATTCGTTCATTTGTGTGTGTGTGTGTGTGTGTGTGTGTGTGTGTGCGTGTATGCGCTTTCCTGCAGTAAAGTGAATAAGAGCTGTACCTTCATTAAGGCATCTCCACATTACAGCCGGATAATGTTTTTAATGAGCCGCGGACACAGCAGGGTCTATGACATGATCTGAATACGAACCAAACGTTTTCACCCCACCTTCCACTTCGCCTGCACTGTTGTGCTCTATTTTTCAGTTTGAGTTACTTAGCAGACCCTCTTCTTGGATAGAGCGCTGTCAATCAAAAGTGGTCATTAAAATATTAGGCCACGCCCAGGCAGTTCTCATTTAGACCTGATCAGTTATTGTACCTGTTTTTGAGTTTTATCCTCTGTCTTCCTTTATTCAAACTCTAGTTTGATATAACCCTTTGTGCAGTGTTGTACACTTCAAACATTTCACTTTATGTTGCCTGGGGCTTTTGAGCAAATGAGCATCTAAGCATTCACAGTTTTCTGACAGGGTGAACAGGCACAGCTCCAGGTGAGTTACTGGGTGTTCTGATGAATTGAGGTCTTCATGTGATCTATTAAGTCTAATTTTAGTCATTAAAAATTAATGATGTTGGTGAATCCCTCCATGAATGGGCGGGGCTGAACTGCTGTAGCTGGTTTAAGGAGGTATATTTAAATGTGTGGGTTTTGTGATTTGAATTTGGGCTGTTTTTGTAGCTTGTTTTCCATAAACGGACTCTGTGTATGTAGATGTACTATTTTAAATTATATTTACAGCCTTTTTAATTCCAGAAAAGTTATGATATGGGCCTTTTACTTAGTATGTTGTACTATGTAGGACCACATGTGACAAATAAAATAAAACACTTGAATTTGAACTTTTAATATATTGAAAGACATCGCAATTGCAGTATGTAGCAGTAAAATTACAGTACTAATATTTTGCCCATATCCTGCAACTTTAACAGCCGTCCATGGCTGGGAATCCAAGAGCATCATGGGCCTTGGAGGAGGCCCTCAGCTGCCTAGCTTGAATGCTTGGTTTGATAAAAGGGAGACTTTCACAACTGGTGTAAATGGGGAAAAAATAAAAATAAATAAACAAATACATTATAGTATAGAATACAGTGTTGAAATATAAACGTAAAATGTACTTGGCATATGCATCAGCTCTGCTTTCTCCAATTTTGGAAGCAAATCAATACTATTATTTAATATTTATCATCATTATTATTGTTTTGTACAATGTTTTTCTATCCATGTCATGACTGACACAACATTTACCAACTACTGCTTGCTTGTGGTTTCGGGGCTGCTTGCAGCCAGAAACATCCCTGACAGTTGGTCGAGGGAAAATTCATAAAGAGCCGTGTAGACCTTCATAACGTCATTGTTCAATAATGTACGAGTTCTCTGGACAGGTTTTGCTTTACTGTTTTAGTTGCCTGCATGGAGGAAGTCCCAAGCTGTGTTGGCGCCGCTGCGTGAGGAAGGCTTGTAGTGTGGGCCGGTGTGCGGTAGTTAAAGTCAGGGTCATTCTGCAGCCGAGAGCTCACAGGAGGAATGAAGAGGCCGCGGTGATGAGATCGCCAGCGTACTGCCCCATCTGCACGTTTCCTCTCCATTTAGCACAGTCTAAATGCACCCCCCCGCCCGTCCCTTCTCACTCCAAAGGCAATCTGCTGAGATCTCATTGTTCCCCACACTTGTCTGATGTGGCTGCGTTCTCTCATTCGCAGTTTTTTTCCTTGTTTTTTTGTTCTCTCTCTCTGAAATCACAGCTCGAAGTGTGAGCTCAGCAACGTGTCGCCTCACCACCGAGATCAGTCAGCTGCTTTTGAGCTAATGTTTATCCTTCATCCCATATTTGTTTGAGGGTGTGGCAGAAACGTTACAGGACCTGATGAGAGGTGCTTTCTGAAAGGCTAATAAGTCTTAATCAAGCTCTTCAGATGTTCAGAGGAAGGCGTTTGGCTTCCGGTCCATATTTTACAGCTGTGGTCACCAGCATCGTTCTCAGCTGTGAGGAAAGTAAGAATCCGATACTTGAAGGGAAGGAAACTGCCACTTATAAACGCTCTTAACTTTGTTAGAAGTGATTCACACCAGCCTGTACATCCTGTAGAGTCGGCTTCCATCAGGGTGGGCGTTTTACATCTCAATCAAAGGCCAATTAAGTGTGTGAGCATGTGGGTGTGTATATGTCTATATGTGTATTATGCTTTTTTTGTGCTAGGAACCACATGTAAAGACGGTATTTGTTCTAAAGTCCACAAGATCTTTTATGAAGTGTAAGAAGTCACCAAAATGACTAAGGTTCAAAATTGCAGTCAAACACCAAGATAATGCATCTGGTGAGAAACAGTGGAACCGCTGTTTTCTAAACAGCAAAGGTCATTTTCCCTTTACACCACACTACACCAGTAAGAGTGGATACAATTAATTTCATCAGTACAGTCAATTAATCTTGGAAACAGTTCATTTCAGGCTCTATATTCACCTACATCTCTAAGTTGTATGGTTAAGTTATGTGTCATTCTGGACAAGAACGTTTTGCTCTTATAAAATAAATTTAAATGATTACTAAATATGCATTCATTCTACTCAGTGAGACTGCCTGGTTGAAAAATAAACGTTTTGTTCTTTATTTACATGTAATTAATTCTGATCTTACTGTCAGTGTAATTTTCATTCATCATCACATCTTTTAACTTGAAAATTTGTTCTGATCCATGTTGTCAACCTGCTTATTAGTTTAGCAGTGTACTCTGATCACCATTGTTTTTAATGTTTATTATGTTGCTTGTAGAAACATGTTGAAGTGCCTTCTGATGTTTTTCAATGCTCCGTTTTCAGTCGTTTGTTTTTAATGCCATATTTGAGTATCACTAAAATTGTTTGCACCTGTTCTGTAGAGGCAATGTTTACTGAGCTCACATCACATGGTTTCAGTTGGTATTGGATATTATTAAGACACTGTTTGAGAATGTGGAATCAGCATGGAATTGGAAAGATACCCATTACCTGTATTTCTATTAATGCATGTGGATGGGTATCCAGAACCGGTATTAAACCCCGGTCCCAGTTTCTGACTGGTCAGTACTGAAATCTAGAGAGTCTCCAAATGGTGGATGCTGGATTGGATCAGTGGAGGGACGGAGCAGCGCTCTGTTGATCAGAACATTTAAAGAAAATCAGGACACAGTTTAGATTCTTATTTCTTCAAAAATTGCACTTTAACTAGGTATCAGTAGAGGCCAATTAAGATAATAAATGCCAATAAGCATTAGTATTAATAAGCAGTGTCAAATTGAAGTGTCATAATAGGTGAATTTATCTTTTCATATCATGTCTTTTTTTGTAGTTTTACGGGAGAGTACTTTGAATAGAGGCCAATTAAGATTAATATCAGTATTGATAAGCAGTATCAGTATTGAGAGCAGTACAATCCTAACCATACTCGTTTCTATCCTGTCACTAGTCATTTTTTTAAATATGCATTAAATGTTTCAGCAAGACTTGTGAAAAAATTGATATGTCACAATAAGAAAATTGTATCTTTTCGTATGACATCTTTATTTTTTGGAGAGTAGTATTAATAGAAGCCGACTAAGTATCAGTAAGTATCAGTATTCATAAGCAGTATCAGTATTGGTATCAGTACAATTCCCATTCCTTTTCATTTTTTACTTGTGAATTTAAACGTTTTACCAAGACTTGTGGCAAATTGATATGTCACTATACCTGAATGATTCTAGTCAAAGCCAGTCAGTCTCTTGTATCCCAACCATCCTCTCAGCATTGTGAAGCCTGTTAATCAATGCGGTGGGCTTAGGGCTCCCAGGCCGCCTTGACAGCGCTGATGTGGCTGGTTTAAGGGGGCCGTAGCGGATTAGTGTGCAGCGTCTGGGTGGTGAAGCAGTGAGAAGCTGACAGACCCCTCTGAGAAGGCCCGAGCAGTCAGAGGCCATGAAACCCCGGCCTGGAGATCTTAGGGAGCATGTGAGCGCGAAGGATTAAGCATGAAGTCAATGAGGCTGGAAGTCTGTGTGAGAGAGCAGAGCGACTGTGGCGAGATTAGACTTTAAACAGCATGTAATGGGCTCTGCTCCCCTGTGCCCTTTCTTTTTACTAAGCCCTCCGCTCTTGCACCTAAGAGCTGCTGTCCGGGCCGACGTGCAGCAGATTCATGCGGTAAACAGCAGGTCTCCTGAAACTCTACACTCGCTGTGTCCGTTCCTTAAGACGTTCTCTCAGGCTCAGATCAGATCAGACAAGACCGTCTGTGCTCTGGGCCCACTGCTCCATCCATAATCATTACATCCCATTAAAAGCAGCCTAATCCTCTGATTTAAGACCCGTACCGACAGGGCTGCGCTTCCTTCCTACGGAGATTTAAAAAAAAATTCCAGCTCAGCGTTAACAGGACTTAGACATTCTTAGAGTGGATGTGCAACAGGACTTATTTTGATATCTAAGTAACTGTAGGAATTAATGAAGCAGGTATTTGGTCCGCTCACATAATCGATTGATACAGATCTTCAGCTTCAGCATGGATTTATTATCTAGAAAATATCTTTGTAGAGGATATAAATCCTATTGATCAATGTTTGTTTTATAATATAAAAATCAATATTAGTCCTATAAGCCACTTGTTCATCTTTTACCAATTCAAGACTTACTGCACTGGAAAGAGGCTGGTTCTCCTTTCTTGAATTCAGTTTCTCAGAGATGCTAGTACCATTTTCACTCATTTACATGTTAAAAGCGAGGAACTGGGTTTCAGGCATTTATAACCCAAGGGTGTCATACAGTAGGGCTGTGCTTCCTTCCTACAAGTATGAAATTTTCCAGCTCTGCATTAACAGGACATTCTTAGAAAAGTGAATGTGAATTTGTACTTATTTTGATTTCTAAGTAACTATGAGTTAATCATAGTGTGCTCAAATAATCGACTGACACAGATATTTATCTTTAGAAGGATTTTATTATCTTTCGTGAGGATAAAAATGAGTGTTGATCCTTTAGGTCACATGTATGGGAGCTTCTAGTTCATAAAGCTTAGTCCAGTGAACTTAGTCCAGGCTTTTTCTGATTTCTCGAATTCAGTTTTTCAGAGATGCTAGTACCATTTTCACTCGTTCCCATGTTAAAAGTGTGGAATTGGGTTTTAAATGTATTGGCTTACAGTTAATACATTAACCTGTATGCGTCATACAGTGTTTCTTGCTGAGGGTTTTTGACACCTGTGGTAAAGGGTGATTTTGTGAATTTGTCGTTTATTGTACAAGCTGCTTTCGCTTCAGTTGTTCATACTACTGTGCAATGCAGGTTTTTCCTAAAAGACAACTTCAGGAAACCTCTGTCACGCACCACTTTCCACAGGTGTTATCTGTGTTCTTACTGCCGATCCGAGCCAAACAGCTGTGCATAGGTTTTGGGGTCAATGCCTCCTTCTCCAGCTGTCCAGGCTGAGACCTGTTTGTTGCCTCTGAGTCCACGTGTTTGATTTCCTCTCATGATTTTCGGTATTGCGTGCAAAGTCGTTTTATATACGCACTTTTCTTGGATGCTAATCTCCGAGGGGTTCACTGTAGTTTATGTGTGGTCATATATCTGGAGTTTTCACTTCACCATAGTGTTTGGCTTCTCCGGTCCAACTCTGTCCAGATCCTAACGGTTTCCCATACATCATGCCTTTAATTTGAGAGGGCGTATTGGAACTTAAAGTGGAAAAAAAAAAAAAAGAGAGCGAGTGGAGAGAGTGACGGTACAGCACCTTCCTGTATTAAATAGAAGGGGTGGGAGAGGGAGACAAATGAAAAATGGATTCCTTAAATGCA
This sequence comes from Bryconaethiops microstoma, assembly GCA_037577275.1. Classification (NCBI taxonomy): domain Eukaryota; kingdom Metazoa; phylum Chordata; class Actinopteri; order Characiformes; family Alestidae; genus Bryconaethiops; species Bryconaethiops microstoma. The sequence goes on along the minus strand of JBBJLS010000128.1, from coordinate 31,148,054 downwards.
AAGCCTGAATGCTCCCCATTTTCTCCACTACACACACACTCACTCTCTCTCTCTCCCTCTCTCGCTCTCTCTCTCGCAACATATGTAAGCTCCTGGGGAATGCTCAAGGTCGAAACGTCGGGATGTGTATCCATATGTCTTATCAATGGCGTGAACTGGGGAATTCTGCCCCACACAGCAAAGAATGTCTTGCCGGCAGCTCCTGTCTGACGATAAATCACCACCAACGTCTCCAGCCTCACACTCAACACCCTGGCGTCAGCCCAGCCATCTTCATATCCCCAACACACAGTCGTCTGCATTACCCAGGCCAAGACTCAAGCAAAACCACCAGCTTCAGCCTCAAACCAGCTTCATTTACACAGTACCAGAGAGAACGGTGCTCACATTTTAACTCGTAACTTTTATGGAATTCTGCAGTAACCAAAAAAGTCAAATCAAAGTTCCTTTATTTTACATTCACTTCATCAGAGTAAGTTAATATACCTGGGATGGCTGGTGGCCTGGTGGTTAGGGAGTTGCTTCCGTTATTGGAAGGCCATAGGTTTGAATCCAAGTTCTGACAGTGGCACCCTTCTTTACTCTTGTTTTCACACTGCTCCCCGGGTGCTGTGTTCCTGGCTGCCCACGGCTTTACTTGGTGAATGGGTTAAATGTAGAGAAATAATTTCACACTGTTCACACTGTTTGCTGTGGTGTGTTCACATAAGACAAATGGCCACTTTACTCTTTACACTTACATACGATTATGAAGGACATGCATTAATGAGGTGACCTAATATTTTGTCTACTGTCTACAGTAGTGTGTCCATAGGGTCTGTTTCTGTTGCTGCAGGCCGTGAAGTATTTGCTTTTTATTGTGTGCCCTTTAGTGATGCGTGAGTCAGGGTTTTTTATGACCTGCACCAACCTGCCTCACACTAATTATGTCTATTTTGATGAAGCAAAACTAGTTCAGTACGTTTTCTATTTAATCTACAGCCTTGAAATGATTGGCCAGGCCCAAAAACCTGAGAAAACACTAATTTATTTATTTTTTTAAGTAACTATTGATTGTTTATCCATGTTGCTTATAAGCAATGACAATTAGTCAGGTGTATCGTTCTGCAGTGCTAATGCTGCATGTGTGAATGGGCACTGGTGCTTTTATGCTCCTGCCTCACTCTCACAGTGTAGTGACTGTGTGTGTCTGGCCTTTTGCCACTCATCACACTGTTCCTGTTTATGCTCTTCTCTCCTTAAATCCACACAAATAGCATCAATATGTTCCACTAATAACATAAAATCTGCACTTGCTGGCATTAACCAACTCCATCTGACTAGAAAGACTAGAAGACAACTTTTGTCAGTTGTTTTGAGGAATTTTTTATGGATATCAGAAGCCTGGCCTCCAGTCATGTAACTCGTTATCTGCATCTTCAGCCCTGGACTTTCTCTGTGTCAGGTTTGTACACATGTACTGGATCTCTGACTCTTTATCAGACAAGTGAAATGCTTGGCCGTGTGGTTTAGCGGCTCCAGTGCCTGCTGGGGTCCCGGGTGGGTTTTAGTTTGTAAGTGGAGACGAAGTGCTGTTGGAGACGAAGTGCAATCCCAGATCGACTGATGTCCAAGAATTCATTTGGGTTCTTATTTATGGATGACAAACATGCGGCTCACACACACTGAGACGTGTTTATCTGGCTCGTATCTCCAGTCCAACACACCTGCTCCTTAAGCGGTTTGCTTTGGCAGGAGTGCCACGGGCAGCAGCGTCGGGAGGGAGAGTCACTCAAGGTGACAGGTTGGAACAGCATAATTAAACAGTCGGAAACTGGAGAGACAAGAGGTGGAGAATGGTGGGGGCGGGGGGGCGGCTGTAAAGGCTCACGTTCAAGGCAGGTGGCTGATAAGATGAAAGAGGGATGAAATGAGGAGAGTAGCCAGGCTCTGGGCAGACAGACAGGGAGCTAGTCCTGCATCCCCAGGCCAAACACAACATGAGGGAGTGGAGACTGGCCAAAAGACCTCGAGTCACACGCTGTGAATCTCTCTCTCTCTCTCGCTCTCTCTCTGTAGCTGTCTTTTTCACTCTCTCTCCTCTCCCTCGTTCCCACTTTCTCCTTTTCACTCTTTTCATTTTGCGGTTACAGTTTTTTTCACCGCATGAATCTATAAGGTGCTGAGGAGTATGGCTTCATTCACTCTACTGTACTTTTGTGAAGCTCCGGTGTGCATGAAGAAGTTTGACATTAGTCTTCGTTTGTTCTGCTTGTTTTCTGGAACTTGGCACAAGGAACTGTGCCGTACGGTGAACAAATGTTTTTACATCACAGATACAGTGACCTGAACCCAAGCCGTTTGATTTCAGGGCGAAAAGCGTGCTGCAGCCACTGCATCATTGCTTTTTGATTGGTCAATAAATGTAAATTTTAAAAAAATAAATAAATAAATAAAAAAGATCTAACAACTGGGAAGTCAATAAAGTGCAAGCTCGACTGTCTGTTTGGCCTAAAGATAAATTTCAGTGGGAGTTTCTACGACTCTAATAAATTTATCTTTAACTCTGTGAGAAACGTGAAGGTGATCCAGGACATCACTAACAAGTTCTCTGGGTTCGTTTTTTTATCACACACACAAAAAATGCAGAGAAGAAATTATACACTCAAACAAGACAATAAATAATAAGAGCACAATAACAAAAGCGGCTCTGACAGAAAAACTTTCCGCCGGTTCGACCCCATGGACGCGGTTTTGGGACGACCGGCCATAAACTATGGAGAGAATTAAGTCAGAACCTCTGATACAACTTCAGTACCATCACTGTACAGTTTAGATACAGCATGGTTCCTGTAGACCTGCGGAAACAGGCCTTTTGTTGAGTATTAGCCTGGTAGCTGTAATGCAAAAATTGAAACAAACTTCGTATCACAAACATGTCTTGGTCTATGTGTTTTTGGGGGAATAGAAATATTAAAACCGAAATATTGTGTAAATCTGGTTGAGATAATGCTCATTTCTGCAATGTTACTACACTATTTTTAAACGTTTAAACAGTTTGCAGTCATTGACACAAAGGCAATTAAAGTTATTGATGAAATGTTATTTAACTGCTTGATTTGACAGCTGGAATGATGAGCAGTTAAAAAAACAATAAATTTGTATACAATTATTGACTAATATTCGTTTTCATAATTTAATTTGAATGATTATTTGACATAATAGCTTAAGTATATCCACAGTTGTTTTTCCTCTTTGCCAGAGGTAGTGGAATAGACTTAAAATCTTACAAAAACATCAACATTAATCCTACTGCCATCTTTCACACCATTGCTAATGGTTTTTAGCTCCTCTTAATGCTCGGAGGTCCAAGCTAAAACAGAACCTCAAACTCAATCACAAACAGACACTGCTGCGGCAGAGCTTGAGCTCAGTCACTTACAAACTGGCTAAAAGAAATAATATCTTTATCAACATTATTATTATGAATCTTTCTTTTTGTTCTCCATATTCTTCTTTTGAGGTAATGAAAAAGCCAATCGGAGCAAAAGTTTCAGCGCCTTTTCATCCATAAAAAAGGCTCATTGTAAAAAGACCTCATGATGTCTGCACATAAAAGTCACATTAGGAATAAAAGCACTGCTCCTGAAGCTGTTTTCCCCATGTGGCAGCACATCAGTGTGCTAGTCTCTAACGGGACACCCCACAGCTGCATTTGCAAGTGAAAATAAAAAGATCACGATTCAGAGCTCTGAGCAACCTACCCATTAATTTCATGACTTGTCGATAAATCAGTTACTGATCCCAGCCTGATGTACTGATGTTCTGCCAAAACAATCGATATCTACCCTTTTTTCAGTTATAACAGTGCAGAATTCACAGCACCGCCGGGCCCCGGTGTTGCCCAAAGCCGCGCTGGAATAGATATCAGCCGTTTTATCATACAGAGCCTGGAGAGTGGGACCTGCTGGATTTCTGTGTAATATCTGATCTAGGGAAGGGAAAATTGATTTCACAAATGACAGACTTGCTTTTTTCCGTCATTTAGCCCCACTCGTTTCTCCTTTACTTTTGCTCTCTCTCTCTCTCTCTCTTTCTCTCTCTCACTCTCTCGCTGTCTCTCTTTCTCTTTCACACTCTCTCGCTGTCTCTCACATTTTCACACTCTTGCTCTCTCTCTCATAGTCTCTCTCTCGATTTTTCTCTCTCTCTCACTTAGTTTCTCTCTCTCTCTTTCTCTCTCTCTCTCTCTTTCACACTCTTGCTCTCTCGCTTTCACAGTCTCTCACTCTCGGTTTCTCTCTCTCTCTCCCTCTCTCTAGCTCTCTCTCTTTCACACTCTTGCTCTCTCCTTTCTCTCGCTCACCCCCCGCCCCCCTTCAGATCCGACCTTTCATTTCGGCACCCGTGATCTCCTGCTTTATACTGTCCCCATTTTTATTATTATTATTCTTGATATAAATACGGCTAAATAAATCTCTCAGCAAGCTCATGTTAACAGGCCCTGGAGGTGGCTTTTATAAGTTTCCTCTGATTTGTAACTGAAGTATCGTTTTTCTCCTCCGTAGCGGCGTCAACATGATACTGCAGTTTCTGGAAAACCGGGAGCCTGCCGTGACCTCACATTAATCAGGCCTCGCTTAGCAGACGGCGCTCCGGCGAACGCAACACCGCACTCGCGGCCCCAATCGAGAGGGAAACGGACCAAAATGGAAAATGAATTAATCTGCTCTCAGGTGTTTCGTGTCCTACTGGGGCCCCTCAGGTTTCCTTTCTGGTGAAGATGGAGACAGATGTTGCTCAGCTGAAAGAGGCCTGTTGTACCCGAGTAAGGGGATAGCCGCCTCGCTGGAATTCCTATAGTTTCGCTGCTCTGTATCAACATTAATGCTTTTGTTGTTTTGGCAGTAATGACTCTGGTGTTATTCAAATTCGGGAACGTGTGACGCACACACCGCTAACTAGGAAAACGAAGAGGACCCAACGTTCCCTGGCTCTTTTTTCTTCCTTTATTCCTTTCCAAAATTACTGTTTACCTGATATTTCGTAACCTTACAATAGTTACTAGTAGAGGCTGAAATCACCTCATATTTAACGCCTTAAAACCCTACACTCTATATCCTAAGCTTCTCATTGAGCAGGTACTTTAAATTCAGAAACGTGTGACACACACCGCTAAATAGGAAAATAAAGAGGACTGAACGTTCCCTGTCTCTTTTGCTTCCATTTTTTTCTTTCCAAAATTGCTATTTATCTGACGTTTTATATCTTTACATGATAGTTCATACTTAGTTTCTAGTGGAAGTTGATATCACAGAATTTTTTAACCCCTTAAAATCCTAAACTTCGTATCCTAAGCTTATTGAGCAGTTACTTTAAATTCGGGAATGTGTGACGCACACAGCTGTTTTTGTGCCTTATCTTGCTTTTTTTCTTTCCAAAATTTCTGTTTACCTGACATTTCATAACTTCACATGGTATTTTGTTTTTAATTGCTATTGCCATTTTTTTTTAACCCCTAAAAATCCTAGACTTTTTATATCTTAAGCTTCTGATTGAGCAATTAGTTTCAGGAACGTGTGACGCACACATCACTAACAATATAAACAGAGACAACAGAACATTTCTTGGCTTTTCTTTCCAAATTGACTATTTACCATTTCATAACTTTACCTGACATTTCATCCTTAGTTGTTAGTGGAGGCTCATATAACCAAAATGTTTAATCCCTTAAAATCCTAGACTTTTATGTCCTAAACTTGTTGAGCAATTGCTTATGAATCTTACCCAACTGAAGGAGTATAAAGGTGCAGGCCTGGACCTGCCACCATTATGTATGCCTAAAGCCATCTTTAAAGTTGACCTTCATGTGCAGGGTGACTCCCCACCATGTCTTGTTTGTTTTCATATCTATGGCTATAGTCCCTTTGACCTGACCATTATCTTAAGTACCCCTAGACTTGAATGCCTTAGACAGGGTTGCATGCTTTAGCTATATACGTGTGTGATTGATCAGGACAAGCTAAATTTACACTCTGCATTCCAGACCGGGACGTTCAGGGCCGACTAAGCTGCCCCAGACGCTCCTCTCCCCTCCAGCTGCTTATTTATTTATTCCTGTAAGTAATATCCCTCACCTCCTACCCGCAGCACACAGAAAGAGCACTCTCCTAAATCTTAAGTCTGCCATCTCAAGGTGAAAGGGATAAATTGACTTCCGCGCCATCCAGGGCACGCTCCATACGCTACCGTACGATTCCCTGGAGCGGCCTCCGTCTGCTTTATGGCTGCTCAGTTGTGGCAGTGTGTGTCTGCTCTTTGCTTTGGATGACGCGGAAAACCAGTATTAAAAAAAAATACATATGGTGAACGGATACGAGTAGTCCGACACTTTTTATTTTTGTTTAGCGTATTTCCAGGGCATTCACATTCTCTTTACACATGTCCTTAGCTTTTTACATATAAATAAAAAAAGGTTAGAAGCATAATTAAACATGGTTAAAAAAAAAAAAAATTTAAAACTAATTTTGGTGGGGAGAAGTATTCAGACGCCAAAAATTCGTAACAGTAGTACTTTGTTTGCAAAGCTATTGTAGACAATCACCACTTCAAGACATCTATGATTGAAGTAATGAGCTTTTTGCAGTATTGTATCTCAGACAAACCGTCTTCAGTTCCCCAGGGTTATGAGGATCCATCTGCTGGACTCAGGATTTCAAAAATCCTCCATACGTTTTCAATAACATGTAAGTCAGGAGACTGGCAAGACCATGTTATCACCTTCTTCTTATTTAGAAACCAGACTTGGGTTATTTTTGCTTTGGGGTTGTTTCTTGCTTATTTCTTAACCAGTGAGATTAAATTTGTCTCTGTCATCACTCCATTCATGTTTCCTTCAATGATATTTTGCACCTTGCAAGGTTTGCCAAGAAGCAGCATGATATTGAAATGCTCCCACCTTCTAACTTCTCTGTGTCTGGGGTGTTCCGAGGTTCATACACAAGCTGAATTATTGGCAAATAGTTCTATTGTTTTGTGATGTAACCAGAGTCTTACTCTTTTAAAGTGACTGCTGGCTTCTCTCTTACCTTCCTTATCATTAGTCTGAGAGCGTGTTATGAATTTCGTCATACACCTGTCCAGGATTGAAAAGTTCCTAGAACTTTGCACTTGCGAATCATCTAACAGCAATACTGATTAGAACTATATGGCTTTTTCTATCTGAGTGTTGTTTAATAAAAATATAGAAAGCTCCTTGACCTTCAACATGAATGTAAAATAATCCCAACCAAGGTTTTAAGCAACAAAACACACAACAAATCTCAAACGTTACACTAATTTCTAGAACTTAATTTTTTATAGAACTTTACATATATGGTATATGCTTTTAATGCCATAAAATATATCTGAATATATGGTGGAAACATGCACTGGATATACATTAAATGAACAAAAGCAAAAGTATATTCAGTACTTTATACAAACTTACAAGGCCTTGATATCAATATTGTAACCTTGGGCTTTGGAGCTTCACAGAATTGTTAGCTTTCTTTAAATAAGTTCTTATTTCTTTTCATTAGCGCTCATCTTTTACTTGTCTTCACATTAAGGTTTTCATGTTGTTATGATGGTGAAGGTTTGATTCAGTTTGGATGAATTGGTTTTATTTGAACCTTGATGGTATTTTGTGTTCATGTTTACCGTGGGGAGTGTCAGGGGTGGTGAGGGATGCCGGTTATGATGCACTCAACAGTGGAAGATGAAATTGCCGAACTCTTGTGATCACGCACGCACGCACGCACAAAGCCTCTTTTTCCTGATGCTGCAACACTTCTTCATCCCCACCCAGAATTGTAATAACTTTTTAATTCTTTTACCAATTAATCGTGCCTCATCTTTGTAGTGTCATGTCAGTCTTTTGTAAAAGCCAGACGAATCATCTGATTTCATCACTGACTTTCACGCACGTCGGCTTAGAAGTTGCCTGTGTTCTGCCACTCCCTTCTCCGCTCGTCTCTGCTGCCTTGATCAGCACTCATCTCCTCGTCTGAGCTCTTCTTTTTTTCTCCATAGTTCTTCACTCTGTACGAATCTGTCACTAACCGGCAGCTCTGTACAGACCCGGCCCAGACTGTAGGGATAGCGCCGCTCAGCCTATGCCAGACAACAATGAGGAGACTCGCTTTTCATCTGCGTCTTCAGCAACTCTGATCCAATTAAATAATTCATGATGCCTCATTTGGAATGGGAGCCCTGGAGATGTAATGATGCCGTGTTCTTCGTTCAAGCAGATTATTGTGGCTCATCAAAAACAAGCTGTAACAGGGGTCTGTGCAGCTTCTGTAGGTCTGCGGCTCAGATGAATTACATTAAAATATTACATGCGTGTACACTTTTGAGTTTTTTAAGTGCTTGTGAAGTTTCATGATGAGACCAGAGAGTGTGAGAAGTCGTCTGAATATAATTGGTCCTGCCAGGGCTGATCTGAAGCCTGTGTCGGAGCACACACACCCTCTCCTCTCTTGCAGCTCCTGATAGCTCCATCATGATCTCCAGGTAGACCTCCACAGCCCCTCTTGAACACACAGTTCCCTAACTGCCCATTCAGGGTTGTGCCGAATCACCCTCACTTCTGTCTGCATGTCTCCTATTGCGTAGGATGAAGTAGGTCTGAGCGGGATAAAAATTGGTAACCAGTTAAAATCAGGTAACCAGTAATCAACAGGAATAATTATAATAATTTAATGATCCTAAAATAAAAAGCATGAGTCAGCTGTTACTTGTCAAGGTGATTCAGTTCTCAAATTACATGTTTAATGCAGAAGGTGACAAAGTTTCAGACATCAGTACTGTATCATTGGAAGGGCTTCTTACAAGTTCTTCTCATTTTAGTTATATAGGTCTTATTATTTCTTCATTTTTGCCAGTTGTCTTAAAACAGTATTTTTTTTTTCTTAGGTCTGAATGTATATTTACAAATTTTTTGTCAAATGTAATGTTATAATGATTTGTGTTTGTTGAGCATGTGTTGCTGTAATGAAGGTAATTTATTGGTTAATGTGTAAAAAGACCATTATAAGAGCAAAAAAACTATTAAAATTGTCTTCATATTGCAGCAGTTTTCAATACAATATGAAACAACCATATGATGTGTTATTGCTGGAATACCGAAATATCGACTGACTTTATGCGCCGATGGATAAATCGGTGAGACCCTAAGCTCCACTCTGTCGCCCCTGCAGCGTTTTGTGTGGATTCTGAGCACCCAGTAATTTGTACAGCAAAGCTCAGGCAGGGGGAACATCTGTTTACGCTGCTGACGAGTGTTAGTCAAGTGTGTTTACAGATGAGTTTAAATCCTCACTTTTGTTTGCAGCTTATTGCAGCATCTTTGTATTTGGGAAATGAGCAGGTTAATGTGGAACAGTGAGCTCATTCCAAACCCCTCCTTAGTAATTACTCTTGTAGCGGCTTTGTTTGTGGACTGTGGGGCATCTGCACAGGATATGTTTGTTTTGGCTACAGGCCATACTTAGCTTTGAATTTCGTGTGTGTGTGTGTGTGTCTGTGTGTGTGTGTGTATGCATTAACAAATATCTGCATGTGCGGCACTGGGAACAGCTGCGTGAATGTATGTGTGTGTGTGTGTGTGTGTGTAAAACAGAGGAGGCATCAGGAGACGGAGAGCTGCAGGGCTTTGCTTTGTGGATGAGGGCGTCCTCCAGCGCCTCCACCCCACATCACAGCCCCTCTGTTTGGAAATCAGGGCCAGAGAGCCCCTCTCCCCATCCTGCCTCTGCACACAATGGGCTAAGTGGAGCGATTGACTTGTGAAGAACTTTATTAAGCCAGAGGAGATATCCGTCCTCTTTCCTCCATCTCCTCCTCCCACCATTTGTCTGCTTTAATTCCAGTTTCCCTCTGAAGATCTTTCTTGTGCTCCTCACTGTTCTGCGCTGGTTATCGCTTGTACTTTGAAATCGCCCTGGCTAAGTCCTAGTTGACGCACCAAAAACTTCAGGCTTCTAGTTAATATTAAGGCTTATTATTCAATAACCACTAATAATTATTCTGTAACTACTATGAGTGGGTTGATTCGATACTCAGTTTTGATATTGTTCCAATATGGGCCAAAATCACTGCATCAGATACCGGAAAAGCTTGAATGATCATGGAAATGCCGCAGGGCTGTGTCTCGAATGGCTCCCTGCTCCCCGAATAGTGCACTAAATTACTGACTCCTGCACACAGTGTAGAACATGTCCAACAAAGTGCTACTGGAGAGTCAGCCATGTGTGCAGAACTCCATACTGAACACACTAGGCACTATATGGGTGTAGAAACAGTCATTTTACAACTTACTGTGCGCCCCCTAGAGGAAGTAGGGAGCCATTTCGGTTTCAGACAAATGTACTATTGCCAGCTTAGTTGTTTAAGAGCAAGAAAAACAAAATATTGAACTGGTATTGGAATCTATATTGATATAAGTATCGTATCAGGCATGAAAAAGTGGCTTTTTGCCACCTCTAGTAACTACTGTGAAACTAAATCTGTGCCTAAACTACTTGAGTTTTTGTAACACGGTGTGTGTGTACTCCTGCAGAGTGTACACAACGAAAAAACAATACATTCTGAAACAGCACTTGCACACTCACCTTGCTTGGTGTGGACCTGTCAAACCTTTTGCTTCGTTTGGTCCATATTGACAGGCATGAACACTTTACCCATTCCTTACTGCATGACATATCTGAACTGTGGACGGTTATAGGTCTCCGTCATGTTTCATGTCATCTATAGTGGGAGCACATTGTAGGATGGTCCGCACCAAACAAGAGAAATCAATATAAGAGCATCTTCTGCTCAGCGCTATACTGTTTTCACACTGTCTGTTTCAGGATTTAACTCTTTACACACACTTGTATTGTATAATGGCAGGTGAGTAGTAAAGACGCTAGTAAGACCAGCTATATTGTCTGGTGTGGAGGCAGTGGCACTGATGAAAAGATAGGAACCAGAGCTGGAGGTGGCAGAGTTGAAATGTTTGGATTTGCATTGGTAGTGACGAGGATGGACAGGATCAGGAATTTTATAGATTTTATTAGAGGGACAGCTGGAGTTGGACCTTTTTGGAGGAAAAGAGAGGCAAGACTGTGCTGGTATGGACATGTGCTGAAGAGAAACTCTGATTTGGGAGAAGAATGCTGAGGAGAGACTGAGTGTGTTGGGAGGAGGATGTTGAGGAGAGACTGAGTGTGTTGGGAGGAGGATGCTGAGG